>PVJL010002318.1:53232-204901 GCA_004026885.1 Lyroderma lyra
GTGTGTGTGTGTGTGTGTGTGTGTGTGTGTGTTTTCCAGGAGAGGAATAAGAGAACCTAATTCTTATCTTCCATAGCACGAAGTCAAGACACACCTAAAATGAAGAAGTCGTGGTATAAGTGTGTCACTGAGAAATGTAGAGTTAAATAACCAAAGAAACAGCTACAAGCGTCCAAAGCCCTGGCTCAGAGCAACGATTTGTTGGAGTGGGGTGGTGGCAGGCCAACTGTCTACTCTGAATAAGCTTTGTAGAAATAACTTTTAAAACCATGTACATATAAGTTTTTTATTTGAAAATAAATTATAAGAAGACTAAATAGATGCAGCAGTTGGCACAGTGTCTGGTACATAGCAGATTCTTTACACTAGGGCTGTCCAGAAAAAATCCAGCCATCATCCATATAACATTATTGTTACGTGGCTGGTTACTTTCTGGACAACCCTGTATAAGATCATCATCAGTTTTCGATTCTTCTTATTTTATGATTCATTCTTATTATTTTAATGCTTCGAATGCTATTTATAATATTCCAGGGACCATTCTTTTTTTTTTTTTTAACAAAACTCTTTTCTGTATACAGCAAAGACACTTATCAGGATTATTTATTTATTTAATTTTATTTTTTTAAATGTGGGTAGTTCCCTGGCTGGGAATCGAACCCAGGCAGCAGTGTTGACAAGGCCAAAGCCTAGCCACTACACCACCAGGGCACTCCTGTCTACATACATAAATATATATATATTTATGTGGGTAGTTCCCTGGCTGGGAATCGAACCCAGGGGGATGTTTTTAAGGCATGTTCTCCCATGAGAATGAGGGGCTTCCTCCCCTCGTTGTGGCTGACCCACCTTCATACTTCTGCTAAAACCAAGTACAGGACATACGCAACTTCATTCGCTTAGCCGCAGTCTGGAGTGAGCTGAGACAGGCCAGGGACGGCAGGAAAGCCGCTGGGCTTGCTCAGTGGACTGCGTGCACCGGCTGGAGCTTCTACAGGGATGGGCGAGCAACAGCGGCGGCGACCTGAGCCGCTGAGTTGCCAGCAGGGTGGAGAGTTGCAACTCTCACACTTTGTGTACTTACACTTAATTTGCTTCCTTGATCCTTCTAAGTGGCAACTCATTAACACCTCAAGGCTGATGGCTTCCGTTTTACATTCGAACTGAATGTACATTAGGCTAATGGAGAGAGTGCCAGGGCTGCTTCTCAGGGAGAGCTGCCCTATTTAGTCAGCTGCTCTGGGGAAAAGAGGGAGATTTTCCTGGCAGAGCCGTGAAGCACTGCTATTAAACACCTTAGAGTTTTAACTTTTCAAATGTTGTTCATGTATGCTGTCATGTAGCACTGTCTGTTACATTAATGTTATATATGTAACATCATATAATGTGGGAAGGACATATTATTGTGGTTCTCACCCGGCAAATAAGAAAGCTGAAATACAGATATGATTGGCCTGTGTAGTCCCACAGCTCAGTAAGAATGAGTCAAGGAATTCCACCTTGATTCCAGATCTTGAGTTCGCTCCACCATACCAGATATTAATAATTCTATTACATACCTACTTCAACATGGATCTAACCCAAAGGCTCAAACCAGCACAGAGGAATAGGAAGGTAGTATGACATACTAAGACCTCATAAAAGAAGGCATTAAATGTGGGACAGAGGTATGGCCGATGGCCTGAAACAAAAAGTATCCTGGACGACTATGTCTGGGCCGCTTACACTGAGCATTGAGAGAAGGGACTCTTCGCTAGTGAGATGCCCTGGTACTGGGAATGGAATCGCAGAGGGGAGAGATGCAGGAGCAGGCACAGGCAGCAGTGTTCTCTTAATCACAGGGCACAAATCAGGGACAGCGGGACAGAGAGAAGAAAAAGGCTTTGTCTCTCATGACGGCATTCATCAAATAGTAGTAGCTGATAAGAATTCTGAGGCAGAAGCCAGGCTTCAAAGGGGAGAGTGCACTGTCTGCTAATGGAGGAAGGTTTTGAAAATTGTGGCTAAGTTTGTTATTCCTGGGAAAGATTCTCTGCCAGACATTCCCTCTAGGATGACAGATATGGTCCTTTGAGTCATGTCACCAGGAAGGGCACGAAGGTCCCCATCAGTCAGATAGTCAAGAGGTGTCTATTGAACAACTGTCACAGTGACACTCAGTCTTGGGTCTCCCCAGAATCAGTAATGACACTTTACAAAAATATACACCTTTGGGCCTCATCCTTATCATTCTTATTCTGTGGACTTGGAGTGGGGCCCAGAGTTAATATTTTTTCAAACTCCAAAATGTATATTCATGCACATTTAAGGTTGAGAAAAACGTGTAGCCTATTTTCCATAGGGCGTGATCATACCTGCTTGGCATGTGTGTTTAGTTGTGGATGGCTCGTTGCCTCTTCCCCACCCCAGTGATGAGGAAGAGAATCCTGCCCTAGGGTTCAGAGGCTATAGAAGCATGCAACTCCTGACAGTGGGCAGATGAGATCTACAGTAGTTTGTAGTAATACCCATTATCTGCAGTTTTGCTTTTTGCCATTTTAGTTGCCTGTGGTCAAATGTGGTCCAAAAACATTAAATGAGAAAATTCCAAAAATAAACAATTCATAAGCTTTCCATTGTGTGCTCTTCTGAGTAGCAGGATAAAATCTCGTGAGGTCCTGCTCCTTCCCACCCAGGATGCGAGTCACCCCTTTGTCCAGTGTACCGACGTATCCATGTTGTGTACGCTGCCCCCTCCTGTCCGTCACTTGGTAGCCATTGCAGTTGTGGGATCTACTGTCATTGTATCACAAATAACCCTTATTCTGCTAAGTAATAGCTCCAAAAGACAAGGGTAATGATGTTGGCAGTTCAGATATGCCAAAGAGAAATCATAAAGTGCTTTCTTTAAGTGAAAACTTGAAAGTTCTCTACTTCATATGACTACACACACACACACACACACACACACACACACACACACACACATATATATATATATATATATGTTATATATATATAGTATGCTGATGTTGCTAAGATCTAAAGTAAGAACAAATCTTCTGTCTGTGAAATTATGAGGAAGGAAAAATAAATTTGTGCTACTCTTACTGTCGTACCTCAAACTGCTGAAGTTATGGCCATAGTGCACGATAAATACTTAGTACCTTTGTGGGCAAAGACATGACATCATCACGACTTGATGATCCTCCTCCTGACGAATAGTCACGTCAATAGCAGCCTAACTCTACACCACCATGCCTACATCATTCATCTCACTTCATGTCATCACGTAGGCACCCTCACCTCACATCATCACAAGAAGAAGAGTGAGTACAGTACAATAAGGTATTTTGAGAGGGAGAGAGAGACCACATTCACATAACTTTTATTACAGTATATGGTGATAATTTTCTATTTTATTAGTTATTGTTAATCTCTTGCTGTGCCTAACTAATAAATTAAAGTTTATCATAAGTATGTATGTATGAGAAAATACATAGTATTTTTAGGGTTCAGTAGTATTCTTAGTTTCATGCATCCACTGGGAGTCTTGGGACCTAACCCCCATGTATAATGGGGGACTGTTGCATTAGCTACATAAACTCACAGCCCAGGGACCGAGGACACGGCACAGCATGCAGGATCGAACAGACGTTGCACTCAGGGGAGCAGAGTGAAACAGCTGGGTCCCTGGGAGGCAGATTTTGTTGTAAAAAGAGGGTGGCGTGACTTGCTTCCTGTGGGAGGATGTGATTGGACTGTTTGAATAAGTCTGTGGGCTGGCAGGAAACTGAAACCCATTAGGCCCAGGCCTGTGAGGTGCAGCTGATTTTGCTAAGGGAACGTTTTCTGCAGGACGGGAGGCCTATCTGCTGAGAGCAGTGGAGCTCACAGTTAGGCGTGGGGGGACCCTAACAGCCTCAAAGATGTCAAGGCAGCACCTTGAACTGTTAGGTTTCCAACATAGGCGGAGGGGTTGGAGTGTGGCAGGGAGGAGAAAGTAGAAATGAGCATGACAGAAGTGGTCCCCAGGAGCCCGATGAAAAATAAAGATGGGGGAGCAGACCACTGGTGAGGATGGTACACACGAGGATATGGGGATCAGACCAGGTTGGGGCACAGAAGTAGGACAGCTAACATATGATTTGGTTTTTCTTTTTGAGGAGAGGAGGCCAGGGGAAGTAACGTTTAACCAGAAAGGTGGTAGTATCCAGGCCCTTCTGACTCTAAAGCCCAAACTTCTTTCTGCCCTGTACCAGAATGTCTTTTTCTTCCAAATTATTGCAGTTGTTAGCACAATACTTTGCACCTGGTAGAGACTCAAAATTTTTTTTGCATGAATTTATACCTTAAAGCAAGTTTAAAGTTATGTGATAAAATTCAACCAAAGATAAGACAAGTAATGTTCATGTTTGTCAGACTGAGAAAGTGAAGAGTTTTTTTGTTTTGTTTTGTCTTGGTTTGGTTTGTTGTTATTTTTGTTTTGTTTTGTTTCATTTTGTTTTTAAACTGGGCACCTCCTATGTATTTGCAGTCATTTTGTTAGGCACTGGGGTACGAGGAATAGACATAGTCTCTGACTCATCAAGGTTGTATTTCACTGGCGACATAAACAAAAAAACACGACACAGAAAACAATGTCAGAAGGTGACAAGGGCTCCTCTAACAAAAGCGAATCAGGCACAGAGAGAAGCTAGGGGAGCAGAGAGGGGCCTGCTTTGCATGGTGAGAGTCGGGCTAGGTCTTTCTGGGAAGTAACATTTAAGCTCAAGCTGAAAGTATAAGAAAAAGCCTGACATGTTAAGAATGACCACTGTATCAGGTGAGAGTAACTAGAATGTGTAAGGGTTCTGAGGTAAGAGAAGCTTGGATTGTCTAAGAAAATGAAAGATAACTCATATGTCAGAGATGCAGCGTGCAAAGGGAGAATGGACAAGAGGCGGCACCAAAGGCCAGCAAACATAAGTATACCTGAGAAGGAGTTTGGATTGTTTTCTGAATGCAATGGGAAGGTTAAAGGCTTTTTAAGCAGAAGATTGTCATAATCTAGAAGTCTACATTCTGAGAAGATAACTGTGGCTGACATTATAATAGACAGGCTATAGGGGAAGGGGACAAAAAAGGAGCAAGCGACCATTAAGGTGGTTATTACTTAAGGCAAGAGATAATGGTCGGTGGCCCCATCCACTGACAGCTGAGGTGGGAGAATGGATAACCTTGAGATATAATGTATTTTGGTGGTAGAATCAATAGGGATTGCTAGCAGATTAAATGAGAGTGGGAGTGAGCAATCCAAAATGGTACCTAAGTTTCTGGCTTGAGCAAAAAGGTTAATGGTGGTGCCGATCTTCAGGGATGTAAAAGACTGTGGAAGAATGGGGTTTAGGTGGTGGTAATCAAGGGCTCTTGGGCCATCCAAAAGTTAGTAACTTGTTTGAAAGCATAGACCTATAGAGTAATAGAACTTGGATTAGAATCAATCTTGTGATTCCGTCATATTTGTGAATAAATCCTTCCAAATTGCCATGGTTTAACTTTGGCAAAGAGGGAAATAAATTCATTATGATTTACAGACAATTAGACTAAGTTGTAATTAAGCCTTTAGTCTTTTGAAAAACCCCAAGAAAAACAAGAAAAAAATAGGGATAGGATTGCTAGAACAGTCTATCAATATGCACTTACTGACAAATGTTTCTGTGTACAACATTGCTAGGCACTTAAGACACGCCAATATTTACAAGACATGGCACCTGCCTTCAGAAAGCTCATAGTGTAACTCAATAGTTTCCAAACACATGTGTACCACGATACCTGAGAGTGTTGTATAACAAAATGGTCCCATGGTGACCAGCTGAACAAAGGCAGATTTCTATATTGCAGGGCTTCTCAGAGCCTTTGGTCAACTAATATACTTTCTGAGACTTGCGAGGGAAGAAATATGGCTTATACCACCTTCTAAGTTATTTGATCGAATAACCTTTATTTGGCAGATTTTTGTTTTGTAACATAACATAACCTGTGTTCCATAGAATAGCCTTTGGGAAAACTTTGTCTAGTTTTGGAAATATACCACATTTTTTAAATCCATCCATCCATCTATCCACTCACCCACCCTCCCATTTATCCATCCATCCATGGATGAACACACATTGTTTCCATGTCTCAGCTATTGTCAATAGTGTGGCGATGGACATAGGAGTGCATGTATCTTTTTGAATTAGTATTTTGAATTTCTTAGGATAAATACCCAAAGTGGAATTGCTGGGTCATTTTTTTTTTGAGGAATGTTTACACTGTTTTCCATAGTGGCTGCCGCAAGGTACAGGGCACGAGGGTTCCCTTTTCTCCACATCCTCACCAACACCTGGTGTTTCTGACAGGTGTGGGCACAATCTTGTGTGTTTCCTTGACATGTTCCTGGTATCAGTGATGCTGAGCGCTGACCCTTGAGTGTAACCAGAGTGAGGAGGTGCTGAAAGAAGTTCGACTCTTGCAGGTCCTAAGGAGTTGTTCTCTGGTGCAACCTAGGGAGCCTCTGTTAGGGAGGCAATGATTTTGGGGCCATGGCTTTTCCCTCGTCCGGCCCTTATCCCTCCATTTTGCCAACTTCTCCTTTATAGATGAAGAAACTGAGGCATGGTGGGGTTTTTAAAATTTGTCTAAATTTACACAATTAGTAAAAGGTAGCACTTGAAAGCAAATCTATGTCTCTGGAATCCAGCTCCTTCTCATCATTCATTTTGCCAAGATTAAGCACGTAGGAGGGGAAAGGCCAGCAAAGGTGAGGTCCCACTGTACCCCAGTCTCCTTCTTACCTCTCCGAAGGCTCACTGGGTCCTGGTCAGGACTGGGAGGTGTGTCTGGCATCCCAGCGATCTAGGGAAGCCCCAGGCACTCTCTGATGTAGACATTTCAGGCAGCCTTCCAAGGAAGTCACCAAGACACAGAGGCCACCCTGATGTCATGTTTAATTATAATAGCAGACGTGCACAGAGTGCTTACTATGTGTGTGCCTGGCATGGACCTAAGCACTTTACATATTGATGTATGCAATCCTTTGACAATTTTGTAAGGGAAGTAGTACCGTCATTACCCTCACGATTACAGAGGGGGAAACCGAGGTATACAGACATAAATGAATTTTCCCAAGTTTACTCAGGCAGTAAGTCATGGTGAATCCAGGTTCAAACTGCGGCACTCTGTCTCAAACCCCTGCTCTCCTCATTCTGCCTTTCCGTGTGAGGAGGACACCCTCTGAAGTTACATCCATAGGTTCAAATCCTGGCTTCGCTGTGAGACCTCAAGCTTGTTACTTAAGTTTTCTGGACTTGTATTCTCAATTACAATAAAAAAGTACTTCCTAGAATTGTTGGAGCATTCATAACATAGCATCTGAGGCACACAGCAAGATGCCTGACACATAGTAAGTATGCAATACATTCTGATAGATTTTGCTATTGGATGGATTTTAAAACCCAGTAAATCCCTTAGCTGATGGCTTTCTCCGTGGTGTATAGATCCACCACAAATGCCCTTTCTGTGACCTGAAGAGTGACTGGGTGGGGTGAGAGGAGGGGGTATAACTATGGGGAGGATGTACGAGGTGGGAGGGAGAGGGAATCTTCCATCTGGGGCTCTGAAGCTTGGAGCTGGAGAGCCGCCACAGGATGAGAGTCCAGCAGACCCTCACCTCTCTGGCCCTAAGTCACACAGGAATTGGCTGCAGACCCAGGATGCAAACCCAGATCCAAGCAAGTTCAGAGCCATTGCTCTCAAGTGTCTTTGCACTGAGTTCCTGGCACCAGTCCCTGTGCTCTGCTCACCTGCCTTTGCCTTTCTGCAGCTACAAACCGAATACCAGAGCTTGCCACTTGGATGAATTACACACTCCCAGTGACATTGGTGTTAGTGCTCTGAAAATCAGCAGCAAACTCGGAAACCAAGTGTCTTCAAAGGTGAATTGATTCAACTCAACCCGACAAATACTTTTTGAGTATCAACTCAGTGACAGACACAGGAGTGAGGGGTGAGGAAGGGAAGGGGAGAGGGAAAAAGAGGGATTGAAATGAGGAAACACCCAGTTCTTATTCTCAAAGAGCTTTTTATCTGATGGTGGAAATACCCAGTGATCAGAACTGGACCTACACAAGTTTTTAAATGACTCACTTGGTTAAAAAAAAAAAAAAAAAGGCAATAAAAATGTTGTCCAAATTGAACACAAGTCAGGCTGACATTTCACTGGGCTCCAAGTGTCAGACAGGGACAAACACACCCCAGTCTCCGGCCCTGCTCCACTTCACCATGGTAACCGCCGGAGCCCTCATCTGCCAGATGGTTTTTTCTATCTTCTAAGTGTAGCCGGAGAGGAGAGTATTCATGCATGGGTGGCTGAAGTGCCCGCACTCTGTCTGCAGCCCATGACCCTAAATGTGTCCCTCAAAATGAGTCCCTGATAAACAACTCATCTTGAGAAATCCTGCTGTGCACCGGAAGGTGGATATCTGAAACAGATATCCCAGCCTGCAGGCCAGACCTGGGATGGTGTATTCATTTGCTCGGGCTGCCATGACAAAGTCCCATAGACTGATGGCTTAAACAGTCATTATTTTCTCACAGTTTTGGAGGCTGTAAATCCAACATCAAGGTATTTGGCATGTTTGAATTCTCCTGACCTCTCTTCTTGGCTCTCAGATGGCCACCTACTTGTGTCCTCACATGACCTTTTCTCTGTGCATGTATCCCTGGTATCTCTCTCTGTGTCCAAATTTCCTCTTCTTATAAGACTGGATTAGGGCCCACTTTGTTGGCCTTATTTTAACTTAATCACCTTTTTGAAGGCCTCACCTCCAAATTCAGTCTGAGGTACTAGAGGTTAGGGCTTCAACATATGAATTTGCGAGGGTGTGGGGACACTATTCATAGCATCAGACATTGCTCTTATCATTTTATTTTTATTCCTCACAATGATCCAAGGGTTAAGTATTATTACCATTATGTTTTGAGGAAACCGTGGTTCAGAGAATTAAAGTAACTAACTCTAAGGCTTCATAGCTAGAAGAGGGATGTATTGATTTTCTATGGGTGCTACAACAAATGACCACAAACCTGGTGGCTTGAAACTACACAGGTGTGTTATCTTACGCTTGTGTAGGTCAGAAGTTCAAAATGGGTCTCACTTGGCTCAAGTCAAGGTGTCTGCAGGCTGCATTCCTGCCTGGAGGCGCTAGGAGAGATTGTTTCCTCACCGTTTCCAACTTGCAGAGGCTGCCTGCCTCCTAGCTCTCAGCCCCTTCCTCCATCTTCAGAGCACAGCTAGCAAGTCAAGTTCATGTTGCATCACTCCGACCTTCTCTGACTTTTCCACTAGACCGTGAGCTTTTTGTTGCCAGGAACCATATTTTTCATCCCTTCCATCCCAGTGCCTAGTACAGTGCTTGCACATTGCAGGAGGTCAATATATTAAGCAAATAAAAGATTAATGCGTAAAGCAGGCAGAGAATAAGAAATGTGAATTCTTCCCGGTTCTCCCATTATTCTACTGTGAGAGCTGGAGAAATATATCTCACTTCTCTGGGCTTCATCTTTTTCATCTCCATTAGGAGGGTACTTGCCTAATCTTGAGTATCTATGCCAATTCTAACATTTTAAGCTTCTCAGCCAAGGTACCAGCAGCCTCTGCTTTGTTTTTGTTTTTGTTTTCCTATTTCACAAAGGTGCCAGTTTCCCACGGCTCCAGGGAGCCTAATCCTTATCACTTGTCAGTCATGTCAGTCACCACATTGCCACGGATCCATCCCATGCTGTCTCGGCTTTCCCAGATTGCTTCCTGGCCTGTGCTCAAGCCTTTAGCTCTGCCTTCGTCAGCAAGCCCTTTCCATCCGAGCCTTAAAGCAATTCTCTTCCTTTGTAAGATGCTCCCTGATACTCCTGGCCCCAGATCTCTCTCCTGTCTGGGCATTAATTACCATAGTGCTCAGGGAAAAAAGCTTAAGCATCACTGCCTCAGGGGAACAAGAACAAAGGGATTCTTCATTAATTTAACAAATATTTGTTGAGCATCTCCAGTTTTCCTGTATTCCATCAGTTGCTAGGATACAATAATGAGCAAAACACATATAGTCTCTGCTCTGAGGGAAGTTGTGTGTCTCCGTTTTCTGGCTAAAAAACACCACATATGGGGACATCTCAAACGTCACATAGTTAGAGGGTAGGGAAGACAGGAGAGACAGTTACAAAGGGGCGACAGGAAACTTTGGGTGCGATAACACATCAGCATCTTGATCATGGTGAAGTGTACATAGCAAAACATCAAAATGTACCCTTGTAAAATGCTCATTTTATTACATATCAAATATATCTCAATAAAGCTGTTTTACCAAATGAAGTTTTCTGATCAAGAAGATAAGAAATTGGACGTGTGTGAGGGCAAAAGAGAAGAAACGAGGTTTTCTAAAGAGAGAGAGGACAGGCCTGTTAGATATCTATCATCTTAAACCTCAGAGCTTAGAAATTATTTAGATTCACACTTTCAGCTCCCATCTGGGAACTGGAAGCCCAGAGGGTTATGATGGTTTTTCTGAGGTCCTATAACTCTTTTCTGGTCATTACTACTATGAATAACAATTACCATCATTTAGACAATTGCTGAGTACCATGCCCTATAATAGGTGCTTGAAGTCCATTATCGCAGGCATCCTCATAATTTCTCTTCTAAGTAGACATCATTATTCCCTTTTATGAAGGATGAGGAAATGAGCTCAGTTAAATACTTCTGAAATCCACATGACAAGAAAATTGAAGGGCTGTGATTTCAATCCAGCCCTGTCTGAGTCCAAAGACAGAGCATCTTTCATTGTAATAAAACCTAGCATTAATAAATTACCCATAAAATAGTTCAATTTAAAAGATAAGGTAAAATTATCATATAAATTTTATATTATAAAGCAACAGGGCCTTTGAGGGGAAAGAAAATGTTTTGGAACTAGATAGAGTTGTTGGTTGTATGTTTTGAACCTACTAAATGCCACTGATTTGTACAGTTTAAAAGTTTGTTTTATATTACGTGAATTTTACCTCAATAAAAAACAAACAAGTAAATAAATATTTAACTTTAGTGAAGGTAAAATATATATCTTTCTTCATCTTAAATTCAATAAATAGAGTTATCATTGCTAACCTGGTATCTTATTAACAAAGCCCTCTGGAAATGCTTTCATTAACCCTTTCACTGCATTAATTGACTTCAAGGTTTTTTTTTTCCAAAATGCATCAAAAAGCCACAAAAAATAAAAGTTGGTATTTTTTTAAATTCATTTTTATTGATAGACTTATTGGGATGACATCTGTTAGCAAGAATTACATAGGTTTCAGGCATACAATTCCACAGTGCTTATCAACTTGTTGTATAATAATTTCACCATCTATTGTGACCTCTAAAAGTTGGTATTTTTGACTATTTTAAACATTTAATAACATTTGAGCTGCTCTGTATATAAATAACATTTTTTTAATTTAAAATTTTTGTTTTAAAAATTTTTAGTAAATAAATTTACCATTATATTGGATTTTAGCAAAAAGTACTCAAAACATACTAAGTGACACCCATTAGATTTAAGTATAGATCAATTAAAATCTAATGGCATTGATGACATACAACATTCATTACAAAATGTTATATAATATGGCACACAAAGCATCTCTGTTGTTGATAGCGCACGCCACAGGAAAACATTAAAAAATCTTGTAAATGGAGAAAAGTCCTTGGAACAGTTTTACACCGAATGACAACGTCTTTGAGCACACAGGGTCACCACACATGTCACAGTCAGCACGTGGAAATACTCATTGGGAGATATCCGAACTGCACAGGAAACGGGTTAAGCTGCAGAATAACAACAACAATACACGACAAATGAAATCACATTCGCGGTGCAGAGGGCATGAAGCTCTCAGCTGTGGTCAGGGGGATGTGAGGAGTGGGTGGGCCGAGCATTTACCCACCATATACCTCCGGTGAACCTCTTTGCTTCTTCTTTTTTTTTTTAATTCATTTTTATTGTTAGGCTTATTGGGGTGACATCTGTTAGCAAGGATTACATAGGTTTCAGGCATACAACTCTACAGTGCATTGTCAGCTTGTTGTATAATAAGTTCACCCCCTAATGTGACTTCTCTTTCCATCTTGAAAGCTTAGTTACCTTCAAATGCGGATAGGACAGCCTGCTCTGCTTACTTCCAAGTCTCATCGTGAGTCTCAAATAAGAGAGTCAGCAGGAAGCTTTCTGTAAATCTAAAAAGTGAATCAAAATTGAGGCATTATTATTATCATTCCAAACAGTGTAATTTAAGGGAAAGAACTTCTCTGTTCTGCAGCCTCTGAGCAGAAATGATGTTCACAAAGCCTCTAATGAGGCAGTGGTGAATCTGGACCAGCTCTGTGACTCATGTGGCCATTAGATTATGGCAAAAGTCATACTGTGCCAGTGTCTGGGCTTAACACTTAAAAACCCAGCAGCTTCTAAGTCCTGACTCTTCCTGTTGACCTTGGAGAAGCTGGGTACCAGGTAAAAAACCCTGACTACCCTGAGACTGCCCTGCTATGTGGAAGCCTGAGCTAGCCCTGCAGAGAGGTGGATGCAGAGAGAGAAACAGATGGCTGTTCCTTCCAGCCACTCAAATCCAAGCACCAGATATGTGAGCAAAGAAATTAGCTTTTAGACATCAATATATGTGATGTGCAGAAAATCTAAGGAACCTATGGAAAGTCAGGACTGAGACCCCAGACATAATACCCCAGTAGAGCTATCTCAGCTAATCTCTAGTTCTTAAGATCACCCCAGCTAAGACCCACCATTGTGGAGAAGAGATGAGCCATCCCCACTGTGCCCTACCTAAATCCTTACCCACAGAACCACAAATGTAATACAGTGGTCATTGTGTTTACTCCATTGACTTTTGGGGTGGTTTGTTATGCATCAGTAGACAACTAGAATACCAAGAGAGGGAAAAATTCATGGGCCATGGTATTGAGCTGGATTGGATTCCAGGCTCCTCCGCTTACACATTGTGTGATCTTGGAAGCCTGAATTAGAATTTCTGAGCCTCAGTTTCCTCAACTATCCAGAGAGAATAATCACACCTACATTGCAAGGTTATTGTAAGGAATGTACAAACGCACGCAGACCTGCCGGCATGTTTTAGTGCTTCATAAATGGTACCTGGAATAGTTATCATTTTCATTCTTGCAGAGCTTTCAGTCCTCATATGTGAGAAAAATGGAAACTCTTTGGGAAACATTTCTGCAATTAATTTTTAATTTAATTCAGCTGAATCCAAATAGGCCGCCAGATTGATTTTCTCATCAAAGTCCCTCCCCCAGGCATTTGTCCTGTTGGGAGCTGCTGTTCTCTGGGGGTGCTACCTCCCATACCACCAGCACCCTTTCCAGTCCTGCATTGTTCATTTTCCTTTAAAGTTGGGGCTCTGTGTTTAGATATCCAGTGGCTCCAGGCCACAAAAGCTCCCCAGAGTGGGGGATCATGTTTACAGTGTGGGGGTTCAGTCCTTCCGATCTTTCTAGCTAATTAACCTCCTGGCTGAGAGTCTGGCGGAAGGCATGAGGTGTTGATTTGTAGCCAGCTTTAGACTAGGCACTCTGGGCACTCAGTTGCTGCACTGCCACGGCCGGTCTGGGCTGGGATCTATCTGGATCTTTGGTGGAAGGCCAAATATCCCCCTCAGGTTGCCAGCTCTCTTCCTTCATTTGCTTTCTTCTACCACAGCCACTGTCACGCGGGAGAGCAGGGCGCGAGCGTGGGCTGACAGCCCTCCTCCCAAGACTCTTTAATTTCCTGTCCCTCCGAATCCAAGCAGCCTCTTAGGACCTGTTTAGAAAGACTGATTTATCAGTTGCAAATATAGCCGTATTGCAGGGGATGATGAGCAGCCAGGCTAGAAATTGGAAACGTGGCTTCTTTATAAATGTTTCAATTAACTAGACAATTTTCCTTGCTTCTCCCCCCACCCCTGCTATAACAACGTACATGTGGGGAAAAGATAAAGGCTACTGAGAGCACAGAGAGAGCACAGAGAGACCACCCCCCCAGGGCACCAGGCCTTGCATGCCACCACCACCTGAGGGACCTGCGTGGCCCCGAGCAGTCAGGCGCGCCTCGCTCTCAGATTAAAGGTGTCACGGTTGGCCTCTCTCCTGTGAAACAGCAGCTGGAGCACTGCAGTCTTGACATTTATTTTCCCATTTTCCTGTAAACACAGTAACCCCTTAATTAGTGCCTAGACATCTCTGATGTCAGACAGCAGCCCTCCTATGGGTAGCAATCCACTTATCAGTAGCTAAAACCAGTCTGGGTTCCAGGGACAATTGGTTCCCTTAGACAATTTTCTCTGTCTGGAAAGAAGGAACCAGAAGGGAGCTGGGGAGTGAAAAGAGGAAAGTGCTCGCCCCAGTGGACCAGAGCTAGTTCTCCTGGGAACTGCTGGCCTTTCACATAGCCTGCCAGTAGCCGAGAGACCCAGGCAGGGGTCCTCTTCCCTCTGCATCTTCTGGAAGAGAACTCACATTTTCTGAAACAGGTGCTTTAGAGAACCCTATTGCATGAGCTGCTTTTATCCCTGTTTCCTAGAGGGAAAAACGAAGGCTCAGAGAAATTTTAACCACATAGCTTGTGTTCACTTCAGGACACAATTACCACAAAACAATTGCCACAAACTGAGTGGCTGAAAACAACATTAATGTATCTCTCACAGTTTTGGAAGCTAGAAGTTCAAACACAAGGTGTCAGCAAGGCCATGCTGTCAATGAAGGCTCTCGGGAAGCATCAATACATGCACAGCAGGTGTTTAGGCCTCATCCAGCTACCCTTGCCTCCACCACTTCGGGGTACTTTATCCTGACTCCCCAACACCAGGCCTGGCTTTCTCCTGCTGCTGGAACCTTTCAAAAGGCAGGCCTGTAGTGCTAGGGAATGAACGCTCCCTGAAAGTAGCGGTCAGGTGTCAGTGTTCAAATATCCCTGCTCCCTTGTCCCCTGAGCAGAATGGCTTTGAGCCACATGCTTCACATTGCTCCCAGCCTGCCCCAGCGGGATTAAGCTCCAGTTGTCCAGCGGTGGCTGGCTTGATAAAGTGTCCTTTACTGGCCGTGTAGCCTTTGTCACACTTCCCTGCCCCTCTCCCTGTGATCCCTTTTCATCTCCCACATAAACTACTGACACTCAGATCCTTGTCTCAGTGTTGGCTTCTGGGGAACTTCAAACTTAGATGACAGTAAAGCTGTTGTTATTATGATCCTACTTATCTATTTGCTAAGAGTGTAGTGGTTAAAAAGACTTCATTATATTGAGCTGGAAATGTTTCCAAGTAAAATTCAGCCATTGTCTGGATCCTGCCCCCTAAGCAATATGGATGGCTTCCCTCTGTTTCTATTCCGGCGATCTCCCATCAGCCACCCACCTTGCGTTTACCCCTCCATTGTCTTTTATACTCCATTGTTCAATTTCCTGTATTGGACTAGGGACTAGACATCCTCATTCTTTACATTACAAGTCTCCTGATCTATATCCCCCTGGTTCTGATAAGAACTAGCTTTATTTCCACTAGAAGCAACATTTTTCATTCTGTTCCCAGGAATTTCATTTGCTTTATTTATGATTAAATCATTTTCCAGATCTATTTTTGTAATTATGGTATGATAATTAAGAGAAAGAGAGAAGGAGGAGAAAGAAGAGAAGGAAGAAGCAATCAGAACAAGTGGTTCATCTTTCTCTTAGAGACTGCTTCCCATTTCCTGAGATTCATCATTCTTTCTCTAGCATTAGAGAGCGAAGAGCATGACTCAGGGATCACACGTACCGAAGTTCAACCACTCAACGTAATACTCACTACTTACTCTGTGCTAGATTCAGGGACCTGCAAAAGGAAAGCTTCGCTTCCTGACACTCAAAGCTCCCTCCTAGTAGAGCTTGGCATCCACTCCTTCTTATGATACTGGCACTGCAATATTTCCTTTGAGGAATGTTCTCTTCCCTATTTTTATTCCATGTTCTTTGGAGGGAGATGACTGCTAGAATTCCCCAATCAAAACATATCATTCTCTTGGCCACATGATTAGTTCAGAGATGGACACAGAACCCAAGCTGTGCCAGTGAGAACCCTAGCTGAAGTTTCTGCCAACCAAAGGCTTTCTCTTTCCACCCACGTTGTTGAGCCAGTAACTGTAAGCCACTTGTGATTCTCCTTTTATCTTGATGGGGAGACCTGTCTAATTATGCACCTAATACAAAATGAGGTAGAGCTGAGAGGTGGAGGGAGAGAGATGGAGGACACTCAATGATTTCATCAACAATATTGTTTGAGCACCGAAATGTAGCCCTAATTGAAGCCAGCTACCTTTGGTCTTTTCAGTTATAAGAACCAATAAATTCTCCTTCTTTTGGTTAAGCAAGTTTGAATTGTGTTTCTATTACTTGCAACTTAAGAGATTTGACAATCACATATTTGAGCCAACACTTTTATTACGTGATATGTGCTATTAATTCAACAAATATTTATTGAGCAGCTACTCTGGATTCACTTTAATTCTCCATATTTCCCTTGACCTAAATATTATAGGTAATTAATTTGCCACATAGACTGAGAAATCACAGAGTGCTTCTCCAGGGAGGTGCCACACTTGAGTTCAGTCCTCAAGGGCAAGTAGGAATTTGGCTGCAATGAATGTGAGAAAGATCAAAGCACATTCGATGAAGTGTAAATAGTACAGACAATTGGAAAAGAGATGCATCAGTTCTCAGAGTTTTTTTTGAGAATTAAATGCTAAACGTATATAAAGCACCTAATACAATCTATGGCATACCTGGTATTCCATAAATGTTAGTTTCTTTTCCAAGTGCTCATATATTATACATTTCATTATTTTTCCTAGAACTTGCATGAAAACTCATGTTAAGATCATTGAACTAAGAAAATGCTTCAGATAGAAACTTGAATCTATCAGAACAAGTAGAGAACCATAAATGATAAATAAGATGAATATAACAGAAAATATAAATATATAATTGTTCTCCTTTCTTCTCTCACTTTCTCTAAAACACAAAAAGTTATATAAAGTAATAATTTTAACAATGTATTGTTGGGTTTATAGCATTTATAGCATGGGTATGATATATATAAAAATAATAGCCACAAAAAGGGGGAAATGGAATACAGCTATATAGAAATAATATTTATATCTCACTAGAATTAAGTTAGTGTAAACCTGAAACTGATTTTTAGAGAAACCACTAAGGAACTAAATAAATACAGTAAAAAGATCATTATAGAAATTTAAATGCTACATTAGAAAATATTCACTCAATGAAAAGAAAAAGCAACAGAGGAAGATGAGAGGAACAAAAAAGATACCAGACATATATAAAAGAGAAAGTAAAATGACAGACATAACTCTCATCATATCCACAGTAACATTAAATATGAATGGATAAATGGTCCAATCAAAAATCGGAGATTGTCAGATTAGATTAAAACAAAAAGCATGTTTCAAAAACAAAGCATGTTTCAACTCTACGTTGTCCACAGGAAACACACTTTAGATTGAAAGATACATTCAACAATCTTGATGTGAAAGGTAATTTCCTCAACCTGATAAAGAGCAGCTACTAATACCAAAAAACAAACAAACAAAAAAACACACAAAAAAACAACCTCACACCAAATAACATACTTAATAATGAAAGATTGGATGCTTTCTCCCTACAACCAGATATAAAACAAGGACATCCACTCTCACTGCTTCTATTGAACATGGCATAGCAATTAGGCAAGAAAAAGAAATATAAGGCATGCAGATTGGAAAGGAAGGAGTAAAACAATCTCTCTCTGCAGATGATATGATCCTGTATATAGATAATCTTAAGGAGTTCACTAAAACATTATTAGAAAGAATTAGCAAGTTCAGCAAGGTTGCAGGATACAAAATAACACACAAAAGTCTATTGTATTTCCATACACTTGAAATAAACAATCTGAACGTGGTCCATTGTAACAACTGGTTTTTCCTTCTCAGTAAGAATTAAGTTAGGGTAAATATTTCTCTCCTTGTTTTTTCTACCTATGAAGATTTAAATTTATATGGCAATTTCTTAATTCATTGATTTAAAAGTGCTGTTTGCCTACTATGTTGCTAATCTGTGTCTGTATGTACCAATACTTGAGGGCATGTAGATGGTTAATTCCCTTGAAAATTTCAGTTCATCTTCACCATTGTGGCTCTTCTTTCTGTGTCATGCCTGCTGTTAAATCCTTGTGGAGAACACATTAGGAAACAAGGCTCATTTTTGCCTCATAAGATAAACTGTGTTCCAACATTTTCTAAGTTACTTCTTTGCAACTCAGAATATATTTTTGCATTGTTCACAGAGTAGTGAAAAATATCATTTAACTCTGAATCTGGTTAAAATGCTGTCTTATTAAAAATGTTAAATTTCACTTTGGGAGGTTTTGTCCCAAGAAAGAACTGTTGAATGCTCCCATCATAGACCTATCAAACTGTCATAAGAGACACTGCAATTAATTAGTTATTTGCTTTTCTTTATGCCTTTCTCAAAAGAATGTAAGATCAACAAAAAGCAGGCACTTCTGTACTTCCATTACTTAACTACATTAAGCACTGTGTTTCTGGCACACAGCATGGACTCAAATGTTAATTGAATGAATGGATAAACCCTATGGCTACCAGTATTAGCAAATCAAAGAACGATCAGGCATTGAGATAAAAGAAGACAACATGTCTTGGGCCACTATGAGCACTCAGAGAGGAAGGGTGCCTACTTCAAAGCCCCTATCACTGCCATAGAGGAGGAAAAATAATTTTCCCTGTATCCTTCTGAGTTCTTGGCTGAAAGCCCTGCAATAAAATGTAGATTATCAAAAGAAAACCAAACAGAAGTGCATTAACATGTCTATCTTTTAAACATCATTCATGTATATGTGGATGATACCAAGGGAAAAATAAATAACTCTGAGGTGGCTTAGAACACTGGCTTAAATACCATCTTCAGCTGAAGACAAGAAAGGTGTAGGGGATGCCAGCTTTGGGGAGATTGTCAGGAGAGCTGTGGTAAGAAAGAGTAATTTTTGTTATTTCTTCTCCATTGATCAAGGTATACAGTTGTCTGGGAATTAAGCTTTGCCCTTCCTGCTGGAGAGGGGAGGGCAGACACCTTTGTAAATTTATGTCTTGCTTCTAGACAAAATTGGTGGTGGGGGGGGGGCAAAGAACTTTTCTTGTATTTGCTTCTTCTCAATTGCCTTCAGCTCCAAAATAATCACCATGCCAAAGTGGTTTCTTTTGGGGGTGGCATATTCCGTTACCCTTCATCTACTAAACATGTGCTCTTTAACAAGCACATTTACTTCTTTGAGTCTTAATGTTCTCAGTATAAAATATCTCTAAAGTTTTTCCCAGACATCAAACTGTATGGAAGAAGACTTGAATTTACAGATGTACAACGCTACTTAAAATGAGACAGGCATAATTAAAGAAAAATGGAGAGGTAGTCAGAAAAGTTTCTAGGAGATTCTGAAGAAGACTTCTGAGGACTTTGAAGGACTTTGCAAGTGATAGCACTGTTATTATCATGTCTTCATTTTCCCGGAATACTTAATGGCTCTCTTTTTCCTACTATAAGTGCGTCATTAGATATCGTTATGCCCATCATACATAATTAGGGCCATTTTTGCACTCATGGCAAGTCTGGAGAGAGAAAATTTCATGATATAATTAGGTAAGAGACAGAAGGGGCGAAGGGGACGTATGAGTTTGCGTGACAAAGAGATGGCTGACAATGAAGTAAACTGGTTGTGAGCAGTGAATGACAGGAAAAACACAGGAATAATGTTCCTCATAAGGTGGGCTGACCAGATGTATCATTTTAAATGGGACAGACAACAAAGGTACTGCTCCATTTCAAACAGTACGTGTGGTCACTAGGCTAAATTCTAGGTGTCAGTGGGCTGCCATGCATACCGTTTGTAGCAGAACAGTACCATTGTTTTCTGTCCCATTTAAATGGGACATCTGGTCAGCCTAGAAGAAAAGAGTTTACCTCTGTGAGAGAGGAGCGATCAATGACTCTTTTGCTGTTTTGTTTTGGTTTTTTTTAGCTTTTTGTTAAAAGAGGACATTCTCTGCTTACTCAATACCCCAATTCTTGTGCAGTTTTGATGTCTTAATCTATCACATATAACTTCTTCTGTATCCTGACAATGAAGCAGGGAGTCAGTTATGTGCTACTTGCCTCTGGGAAAAAATCTGGCAGGACAGAAGGAAAACCCACCCTGCAAATCTTTCCCTACAATAGTCAGTTTGTCATGGAGAATCCTAAAGAGAAAAGGCTATTCCCTACACCAGAGAGAGATATTCCAGGAATAAACGTGAAAGGGGGGTGAGAGCAGAGGAGTCTATGGATCCTAGAATAAAAGGAATCACACACAATGTGTCAGAGCCACAGAGCAGAGGACACCTGCCTGTGATTCCTGGAACGCTACAGAGGTGAGGAGATAAGACCTGCCAAATGGGAAGTGCCTCCTGGACCCTAGACACTCCCAGAAAAATGTCTGTGTCCCAAACATGTCATGGAAGAGTGTCACTGAATCTGAAAGGGGGATGAAGTTTCAGTGGCTTTTTGGAGGACAAGACACTATTCTATACTCCCTAGCGCTTGTTAAACATACATACAGTAGCCTCTCAGTTAACCAGCACATTGGGGATTAGTAGATGCCAGATAAATGGAAGTAGACTCTCTATTAACTGGCACTTAAGCAACTGCCACTCTCAAGCAACCGGCAAAATGTTTGCCAGTTGCTTGAAAGTGCCCATTGCCTGAGTTCTGGTTAATGAAGAGTCTACTGTATTTTGGTGCCTGTTGTGTGTTGAGTTGTGTCCCTTACCAAGCTATGTTGAAGTTCTAATCTTCAGTACCTATGAATGTGACCTTATTTGGCTGTAAGGTCTTTGCAGATGTAATCAAGTTAAAACAAGGTCATACTAGATAACAGTGGGCCCTATCTAATATGGCTAGTGTCCTTGCAAGATGAAAAGAGACACAGAGGGAAGATGATATATGAAGACAGATGTGGAGATTGCATTTATGGTGCCACAAACCAAAGCATGCCTGAGGCAATGCAGACCTGGAAGAGGCACGGAAGAATCCTCACGCAGAACTTTAGGGGGAGTGTGGTCCTGACAAGATCTTGATTTTGGACTTCTGGTCTCTGGAACTGTGAGTGAATTTCTATTGTTATAAGCCACTCAGTTTGTGGCATTTTGTTAAGGCAGCCCTAAGAAATTCATACAGCACCCTGAAAATTCTTGAAACTGTGATACACTCCAACAGAAGAAACTCTGTAAGAACAAAAGAAAATTTGTTTAATGTAAGAATTCTCCCTCTAGCCAACAGAAAAAGAGAACTTCCCCCTTCTGCTCAATTTAACATTTTCTTTAGAAAATGTGATATTGTAAGTGCTCTCTCTGTGTCTTTGAGGTGTATGTACATCTACTTAAAAACTCAATAAGCCCCTTTGCCAGTTTTGTATCCCAAGAACGCATTCTCGTAGGCCTTAGAGCCATCTCTTGTAATGTGGACATCAAGGAGGTGGTGCCTGTCTCGGTTGTTTAAACCTACCACTTGCTCCATTGCTCCATGATGTAACTTCTTGCTTCTCATAACACGGAAGTTTATTTTTCCTTTTGATAAAGACAACATGTTAGAGATTGTATTTGCCTAGCTATGTAAAAACTCGAGACTTCTTTGTCTTCTGGCATTTTCTTAGCAGATTGCTTGTGATATGCATTACAGCTATGGCTTAAAGCTTAGGATTCACTGTGTTGGCAGAAGATTTTATATTTAATTATTTTCCTTAACAACTCCAAGAAAGACTAGGGTTAAGTTTTTAACCAGTTAAGTTGAGTTGGATCATGCCAGCAGAAATTAAGTTATTAAGAAGAAGAAAAGTTATTCCACATAATTTTAATTCTAATAAGCCTCACTTTTTAAAAACATTTCAATACATTTTAACACCTCTGAAATTAGGGTGCACATTATTGATGGCCTATCAGAGTTTAATTGACAATACTTTTTTTACTCACTTATAACATAACTGTGTGTCATTGGAACCAATGAAAGATGGAATTTTTTACACACAGAAATGTTATAAACTGAGTTTCATTCTCACTGCACTTGGGAGAAACACTGGAGTGTTGTCCTGTATGGTCTGGCTTTGAATTTCATCTCTTCCATTTCCTCACTGCTGTAAATTACTGTAGCCACTCAGCTCTCCTGTGCTCAGTGTTTGCATTGTATACCTTTGCCAATCTTACAATTTTTGGAAACTCTAATCATACTATTTTATGCATAGGAATTTCAGTGCTTTCCCACTGGCAAACCACAATCCAAATACCTCAGCATTGTATGAAGAACTTTATTATCCAACTGTAATCTTCCTACCATCATCTACCATCAATACTTTGTAGTAGGAAGTTTTGACATCTTTATGTGATGAGGTGATGTCACACTGAGTGGAAAGCTAAGGAAAAAAATAGAGCTACAGAAAGTTTTCTAGTCCTAGTGAGGCCATAAACTATTAGACTTCGGTCAAAAATTCAACCAACCAACCAACCCATTTTATTTCTTCGTTCTCAACTTTCTCATCATAATGAGATGGTTGTTATAAATGGTCTCTACCTTACACATCACATATTACTGGTACACATTAGCTGTGATATTCTGTGATTCTAGTAGAATCAAGTTTAGTTTTGTAAGTCACTCACCAACGTGATGCCACAGTACCCTGGAAGGATGCTCAAAGGTAAAAGTCGATTTGTGCTTCTCTTTCTACCCTTCTAAACCTTGCATGAACTGATTACTTTGAAGACAGACTCATGTTCTAATGATCAACTTGTCCCTCTCAGGGTCTCTCCAGCCTTTGATCTTCCCTGCTTCATTCAACTCATCTCCATTTCTGAGCTAAGGGTAACTAGAGTTAGCGGGAATGGCATCCATACACGGTCATGAGCCTTGTTTCACAGAACCAATCCTGAGCATCTTTCTTGACTGAACCGCTTCATCTGAAAATTTAAGTTCAAGTTTAGAATTGGCCTAGAGAAGTGCATATGACCCACATGTTTCTGTTGGGAACCTTATTTCTGCCTCAGTCCTACATCACAAGTGATAGTTACAGTGTGATGAAACTTGTGATTGCCAGTTGTCAATTATAGACTGCCTTTACATAGATAGGACTTTTGGTTTCCCTGAAGAATACATGTTGACTGACCACAGTACCTGAAGCTATTAGATTATTATTATTATTAGAATATTATTATTATTTTATTATATATTACATTATTATAATATCATATTAGAATAATAGCTTATTCATTCATGTATTTATTCATTGATCAAGTACCTACTATGTACCAGGTATGGGATAACACACTAGGGATATAAAAGTGAATAAATCAGTCACAGTCTTCCCAAGTGCAGGAAATCTTCAGGTTGTTTATTTCACATGAATCCCGGAAGCACATTCACATAGTGCGTATGTGAATAACAAACACTACCACTTCCACCCCTCCCACCCAAGGAATGGTGCAACACAGTGGCCCTGCCTGACACATTTCTCAGCTCTACTCACATTCAATTCATTTGGAGAGACCTTCAGGTGAACCAAGCATAAGATTATCTTTAATTTGAAAAGAGCTGAACAGCAAGAAGCTCATTAAAAAGGTCTTATAAGATTTTTAGTCTCTTAGATTTTAACTTTAAATAAGTCAAAAGTTGAAGAAGCCTACAACAGTGGTTCCTACTTGGATATACGAGGGCTTTCTGGAAAAAATCCAGCCGTAAATATGCCTCACACATGGCTGGGTACTTTCCAGACCACCCTCACATTCCTAGTCTGTTTCATTTAGACCAGTGTCAGCAATTCTAATGGTTTCAGATGCTCCTGAATGGACATTTCCCAAAGAGTGTTTCATGAAACACAAACAAAAGAGCTATTTGATGAAAGGATTCTGAGGTTAAATAAGCCTGGAAAACATAAGGGCAAATAGATTTCTTTATTGCAAAGTGGAGAGAGACAAGAATGTGCTAATAAGGAATGTGGATCTCTAATATAATGGAAGTAACAGTGTGTAGAAGCAGATCACCGGTCTGGCCTTCTCTTAAAGACACTTTGAGAAATCTTCTTCCAGATGATTCTTTAACCATGGCCAGGACCATCTGTTAATACACTTAGCAGTGGGGGATATAATATGTGGCAATAAGCAGAATGGGATGGGCGGCAGGGCACAGCGTGTCCCTCAGAGAAAGAGTAAGCTTGAATTTTATGATACTCTGTAGCATTGACCTTCAAAGAATAAGAGTAAGCCTAGACATTCAGCTCCCTAAGGGCAAGGATCAAGTCTGCCTCTTCAGTGTTTGGGGCAATACCTGGCACAACTTGGTATTCAAGCAGTATTTGTTCAAGTAAATTTAATGTTCAGGTTTGCATACACATTGCTGGTTTCACATGGGTGTATGCGGATTTACATGCGTGAGCAACTGCATTCACCTAATTAATCGTGAACATTTTGCCATAGTATGTCTCTAGCACCGCACGTACAAATTTTATCAGCAACACAGAGAATATAGTACTTCTTGGTTCTAATTTCCTCTGACAGCCAATAACACTATAATCAGGAGAAAATCAGCCCTGCTGCCAGGGCTGAGAGCCACTTACAGGTGACCTTTTCAGCATGGAAATTGTTACTCTCTTAGCTGTGCCTGCCCTGAAACTTCCCAGCACCGTAAAATAGATAGAGTGGCAACAATTGTTATTCTTGCACCTGGCTGATTGTGGAGTAGACACAAATAAATATTACTTTCATCTATCTTTTTTGAAAGAAAAGCTCAGCAGCCATGATCTGCTGTGGATAAAAATTTCTCCCGGATGATATTATTTTTCTTCTGAATTTTAGATAATTTCCATATTCTAAGGGGAAAAGGAGGAAGCACTTCCCAGAGAGGAGCTGCACCAGTGTTTCCCTGATTCTCTTTTAGTGTGTGCCAGCTACACGTACAGCATGATAAGTATTTTGTGGGGCTGTTTTTCTCTTCTAAAATGTCAGCTGTTGTAATGTGAAAGACGAACCGGGCTCTCAGGGAGCATTTGGAGAGAGGCTTAATCATAAAGACACAGGTATTGATTTTACCTGCCATTCCTTCAGCTTTGCAAGAACCTGAAACTTTCAAAGAAAGTGTCTTTATTTATTACCTCCATCTTTGCACTGAAATCTCTCCATTGACAGGGCTGAGCCAGTGAGGCGAGGGTAATTTTGTTTTTCGTTTTTGTTGGAATTTTTTGTGGAAAAAAATTTTAATATACCCCAAAGTAAGATAATTCAATAATTATCAAAGCTTTGTCAGATTGCTTCATTTTTCCCCACTCCCTTTTATGGTTCGAGTCGTTTAAAGCAAACCCAGACATCATGTCATTTCATGCCTACATACTTAAATATACATCTTTTAAAATAATACCATTATCTTTTCCAAAGTATGACACCATAATTCATAGCAGGTTATCGTATTTGAAATACCAGAATATTTCAAGTTCCTCAATTGCCTTTTTAATGGTTGTTTTATTCAAATTAGGATTTATAAAAGGGCTACATATTTCATTTGGTTGTTTGCCTCTTAAATTTATTTTATTCTAGAGCAGTACCCTCTCCCCTATTTTTTTTCATGTCATTGACATGTTGAAAAAGTATTATGCTACTTTAAGGGAGTCATAAATCTATAACACCATTTCCTTTCTTTTCCATTATTTCCTCTTCACTCTGGAAATCAGAAGTGAGGGGGCCATGAGTTACCAATACTATTTCTCTTCTTGAATGGAATGGAATTATAAACGGGGCCCATGACTGCCCAACATAGAGACTGCATATTCCAGTCACTCTCATGGTTAGACATGGCCATGTCTGCAGAAGTGGTGGTGAACTTTGCAAGTTCCAGATGCTCTCAGAAAGAGAAGCATGCTCTCCCCTTACTTCTTCCTCCCCACTGTTTGAACCGCAAGCATGGTGTGAGCCATCCTGCCATGCAAGCAGGACAGCACCCAGGAACAGCAGAGCCACAGAACAGAGAGTATTTGGTAGAGCGACATTGCCATTCTAGCTCAGACGGTCGCATGAGAGATAGCGTCCACCTTATTTAAGCCACTGTTACTTGGGAACTTTGTCACATGCAACTGCATATTTATGCTTACAAACAATATCTATATTTCATATGTCTTAAACCTAATTTTTGTTCCAATGCCCTTGGGAAGGTATTTCATCTCAGTAATTCTGGGCTTCCTCAACTATTAAAAGGAATTATATCAGTACTTCTCTCATAGCATTGTTGTATGAATTACTTTATGCATGCATGCTAGTCAACAGATACATATTGAGTACCAAGCGTCAGTTAATATACAGGAGGTGACAATCTATCAAGGGAGGCAACAAATAAACAGATAATCACTTTAGTGTGACAATTTTACAATAAGAAGCTAGGCATGGTGTGCCATGGAAACACAGTGGGAGCATCCTGCTTTCTCAGTGTGGGGCATCCAGGTGGGGAGGACCTGAGGCTGAGGCAAGGGCAGAAGTAGATTAAAGGGGCTGATGTGACATTAAGAACTTGTTCACAGCCAGGAGCTTGTACACCATTGGGAGACATGCAAACTGTTTGTTGTCTTTTCTACTTACTCACTTGACAACGTATTGTGTCCTGCTGTGAATGAGGCACTGTGCAGAATGCTACACAGACTGCAATGACTAAAACGTGGTCTGTGTTCTGCTTGGGAGAAGTCCACAGACTAGTGAGGGAGAGACAGACATTATGAGATAATTATAAAACACAGTGAGAAGTACTTCAATAGGACCCTGAATGCATCAGTAAAAAAGAGAGCACAGATAAAAATGATAGTAATTAACATTTACTGAGCTCTCAGCATGAGCTCAGCACTATGCTAAACACTTAATACACATATTTTTAATGATTATAAGAATAACACAGGGTTTGAGCCAGACATTCTTCAAAATGCTTTGCATGCATTAATTTATTTGTTCTATAATAGCTCTAAAAGGTAAGTAATATTATTATCCTCGTTCTCAGTCATAGAGAGCTTAAATAACTTGCCCAAGGTCATGTGGCTGGTGATTGCACCCCCCCCGCCCCCCACCCCCCGCATCCCGGACATGAACTTGGTCTGCAAGTCTACGTTCTCAGATGGGGCTGCCCGCACAGAGCAACTAACTAACCAATGTGGAGACAAGGGAAGGCTTTGGAGGAGATAAAATTTGGTATGGACCTGAGATAAAGCAGAGCAATAGGCATAGAGAAGAGACTAGCTACCTAAGGGGGATCTGACAGGATTTAGTGGCTTATTAGATACGGGTGAGGAGTGGAGAAGAGGCAGAGAGAGTTGGGAAGCTGACATAAAAGAATGAGAAGAGGGTTGATGTAGGAAGAGAAAGATAAAGAACCTTGTTTTGATTATGTGCCCTTTGAAAGGCCTGGTGGATATCCAAGTGCAGGTTAGGAGATGGAGCTCAGGGAAATGGATAAGGCCAGGAAAGGGTAGGTCAATCATGAGCCTGGTGATGAGGAAGGAAGAATGGAAAAGCAGGTACAAAGCACACACATCACCTCTCTACTAACCTTTTTCCCATTTGCCCTGAGGTTACTCATTGGCGGTACTTGTGGCTGCAGCATTTACCCCGAGATAATTCGTAGGTTACTGGCCTAACCCTAGCCCCAAAGTTCTGTGCTTTGAAATTTATCACATGAAAAAAATATTAAATATTGATCATCATATACATTTCTGTTACATTAGGATTGGAGACAAGTTCTGTTTAGAAATAACTCCAAGAACAGCTTTTATCATTTATTTTCACATTGAAAACCGTGTTTATGTAAAAGTAAGTGAATGCAGCAGCGAGCTGCACTTTTTTTTCTCAACAGGAAAAGGGTTAAGGAAGTTCCCTAGAAAACGCTACACCATGTTTCTACTTATATCCCATTGGCCACAAATTAAGCAGCCACTCGTGACTGCAACAGAGGATGAGAAATAGTCTTTAGTCTCAGCAGTCATGTGACCATCTCGAAACTCTATTGCCATGACGGGAGGGAATGAATATTGGGAAAGAACTGGAAGGTTCTGCTGTAAGTACATATCGAGGAGTAAAATTGTGGGTTACAGGGGACACCTGTGTTCATTTGTGCAAGGCAATGCAACATCATTCTCCAAGATGTTTATATCAAAGGGCATATGTTGAATATTCATTCAATTAACAAGCATTTATTAAACATATGAGGGCTGTCTGGAAGGTATCAAGCCATGTAATATGAAAAAAATAGAGGCATTTATGACTGGAATTTTTCCGGAGAGCCCTCATATGCTAGGCACTAACATTGTTCAAAAGTTGGGCTATAAGAGTAAGCTCACATTCTAGGAGAGACAACCAATAAATATGTAAAGAAATGAATACTATACTTTGGGGAGTAGAGTGAGTAGCAGATACTGATTGTGGGGGTGCTAATTTTTAGTGGTCAAGGAAGACCACTTCCCAGGGGCCTAAAGGAATAAAGCTGAAAGGGCACGAGTGGACTAAATTCAGATCCTTTTGTGCCTTCCCTCGGCACATAGGACAAACGTGTCTTTTCTACCAAGTGACCTTCTTGTTTGGCCCATCAAAAAATAAAAATGAATGTGATGTACTGACAATTATTCAAATAATGATTATTCTGGTGAGAACCTCTTACCTGGAATGCAGTAGAGCAAGAGGCCAGACGTTCAGAGGCCAGTCTTTCATTTATCATGTATTCATCAAGAACATACCATACACAGAGCATTATGTTGGCCAAGGGGGTATTAGAAATCCACAGAACAAGAGTTCAAAGGCTACTTTATAGGCACAAGGACAATGCAATTTCACTGTTGTTAAGGTGGGTACAGTAGGACAGGTAACCTGCCCCGACATGTGCAAGGCTGGGTGTGTGCTACTAGAAGGAAGCCCCAGGTATGAGTGCTCATATTTAATTTTCCAAAAATTTGCTGAGATGGCTTCTTCTGATAGAGCAACCACAGCTGAGGACTTCTTCTTTGCTACTGTAGTTGTTATTCTACTACCACCAACAGCCTAGGAAAATTATATGTGAACCAACACAACTTGAACGTTATACAGATACCATTCTCTCTCTCTCCCTCTCTGATGTATGAGCTAAGTGGCATAAAAACGTGTTGTAGCAAAGTCAATTCTATTTAAACACCTGTTTTTCATATTTACCTATCCAATCCTTGAATGTAAAACTTTATTTAGCATAACTCAATATCCCTGTTCCTCTGTCTCTATCACACTATTTGATCATTTATTGCCAATTAAACTTTTGTCTGAATGGTCCAGTAACCGTATGATGCCAGTCTGCTCACACATGGCTTTAACGTGGAGCCTAGTCCTAATTAGGTGTCAGCTTCGGGAGGCCGAGTGAACCAACCACCAACAGCAGGGGAGCCGAAACAAAGAAAGCAGTCACAATTCAATAAACAATCACCGCAAGTGAGTGTAAAAAGCATTCTCTGTGTGAACATCAGAAGGACCCTGTAGAGGAGCAAAAAACTCTAATGGGGTGTCAAATCTGTACAGTACTAATATTATAAAGCAAAACATGCAAGGAAGTAGGTACTGTGCAGCCTGAGGATGAAGCCACTTGCTGCTTCTGGAGCCTCATAAATACACTCGTGCAAGCTCCGTGGCCGGAGCCATCCGTGACATTGAATCAGACTGTGTGCTATCTATTACAGGACACCCCCACCCCCACCCCACCCCAACACATACCACATCTTGGAAGCCACCTTGGCACAGTTATGTTACAGAATTCCATCACCTTGAAATAATCTAAAGACATTAAGTCAGGAAGCAGAATAAAATGTCTGGCAGGCCCCTTCTTGAGGCTGCCAAATTTCGAATTTTCAGGGTGCCCTTCTCTTCATTTATGAGATACAGGACTGGCGTTGAATCCCTAATTTTCAGTTTTTCTGGGTCCAGAAGACCATCACATTGTTAAGGACACATCCATAACCGAGTGCTGCTGTTGGAACCCAGGGGTCCAGACTATCTGTGGACTTGAGTGAGAGGAAATGGAGACTTTCTTAGCCAGTTGTCATCTTCTGTGTCCTTCATCTGTCACCCATCTATCTATACCCAGAATATCTTTCACCATACCACAGAAAGGGAGGATCACTTCCTATCTCTTCTGGAGGTCTTCACAATTCACCCACCCACAGATCTTAATTTTCTGCCCAACTTACCCCATCCATAAAAGCCCTGATGCATCAGGTAGAATTAGGCACTGGGCAAACTTATGTTAAAATGAAGTGACATGCATTGACTTGTTTAAAGTCTTACTGAAGCTACAGGATTACTGAGAAATATCTCAGTAATTTCAACTATGGAGCTGGGGGATGCCTAGAGAAGGTGGTGTTTGAATCACATCCTGGATTATGGAGTTGGTTCTGATAGGTAATAGAGAGAAGATCTCGGCATCCAGGCTGATGGGTAAAGGCGTGTCCAGGAGCACAGAAATTTGGTGGCAACATAGTTTTCATAAGGTTCAAGAGAAATAAGACTGGAATAATGGGCTAGAGTTAGATCATGGAGTATCTTGAATGTCAGGTTAAGAATTTAGATTTGACTCAGTAGGCAATTGAAAGCAACCATCTATGAAAAAACAAACAAACAAACAACCAAACAAAAACACTTTATTCTTTACAAAGGTGGAGACAAACTTGCAGGCCAGTTAGGGCTACTGCAGCACCCCAGGTAGTAGATAATGGAACTCGTCGTAGAGATTAACAGTGAGAATTAAATGGAGGTGACCTGATTAGCCAGTCAGTGGGGAAGTGAGGACTACTTGGTTGCTGATTTTTAAATTCTAAATTGAGAAGGTTTGTATAACCTAAGGATAACTAAAAAAGTCACAGGTCTACCCATGTTTTTATCCAAAGGCAGAAAAAGAGCTAGGCCTGATGGATAAATGCAATATATAAAGACCTTGGAAGACACAAACACATGTAATTGATTTGTAGTTAAGTCTCATTAGTCATGCAGTTTCAGCATACCTTACGGTCTTTCCTACGTGCCCCACGACCAGCACGGGGAGGTCGGAACCACAGGGGAGGCGATGGGGAATTAAGAAAGACACACAGACACACGCAGACATAATAGATAGCAAAGCTGGGACCAGGTGGTTCCCTGTGCTCTGATGGAGACACAGAGACCCTTCAGGTCTGCCGCGGGTTTATTTTATATCCCAAGAACAACAGGGGGTGTAACTTCTTTATTGCAAAACCATGTTGCCAACCTCCTTCCTTTTATTCTGTTTATGATTCCTCTGTCTCTCAGGCCATGTTGTTTCCTCCTTCCCCTCAGCCAGCCAGGAACCCCATCCTGAGCAGTGTCCTTGTTCATCAAGTTCCAGGCAGCCCTGCAGGACCCTCAAACCCTGATTCCAAGTACATAGGCCGCCTTGATGAACCCATTTTCTCTCAATAGACCTGGCCTCTGGCTCGAGCGCTGCCCACACTTATATATTCACCAGGAAACACAGGGTTCTCCCTAGGGGCACGTGAGTGTCCTTAGTAAGTGGGAACAGCTTTGTTAATTCATTTATCAAATATTAATAGATTGCTTGCTATATATTAACTGCTCAGTACATAACAAACATAACACAGTCTTGGCCCTCAAGTTTATCATCTGGAGTGATGCGGCGAGTCACAGAAGTGAGACAATTCCAATGGAGGGGTTTTCAGTTATGATAGAGACAAGCCAATAGAGACAAATCTACTGACAGGGTGCCAGTAGAACACTGAGGGAGCAGCTAACTAAATCCTGAAAGAATAAAGAAACATTGGCCAGAAAAGCAGGATGGCCATGAACGGAAGGACATTAAAGTAGAGAAGGGCAATCTGAATAAAAGCCTTATGGTGAGAGAGGGCTAGTTTGTTTAAAGGAAACAAGTCACTTATATGGTTCAAGATGAGAAAGAGGCAAGAATGACGAGACATGGGCACAATGCTGCATCCAAATAATCTCCCAAACCATCCCGGGGACTTTGGGACAAGGCAGTAGGAGCCACTGAAACCTGGCATGTGGCAGTCTTGTGTTTTAAAAAACTCACTCTGGCTGCAGGAAGGAGGATGGATGAGAGAAGGCTAAGGTTGCAGTTTGGGTGTCTACTATTCACCATGTGGCTGTTTCCACCCAGTGCATCCTTCGGCCCGTAGAAATCTTCCACATCCATCAAGATTCAGCTCCTGGGACACCTGCTCTGTGCCTGCCAGTCAATCACAGTCAACCGCTCCTTTTTCAGCATTTCCACCACCCAGTCTCACATACTTCTATTTCCCTCCATAAGCCCAGTTCTAGAACATATTCTGGGATATTGATAGCATAAGAATGCCCTTGTAAATTATAAATTATAAAATGTTGTATTTTACAAATGTTTGCAATGGGATGACAATAGCAATATTATTTGTTTTCTCAGCTAGAGGGAAAGAGCTTTGAGAACAGCGATTAGGCACTAACTCCACCAAGTTGCACATGTTTCAGCTTGGGCAAGTCCTCATTTCAAATAGTTTTTCATGCTGAAGAGGCACTGAGATACACACTGTTAGAAAAGACTTTGGAGCCAGGCAGACCAGGGTTTGAATCCTAGCCACTGGCTAACTGAGTCGTCTTGAGCTCATTTTATTAATAACCTCTCGAAGCTTTAGTTTCTATATCTGTAAATAGAAATAAAAATAACTCACAAGATTGTTGTGAGTATCAGGAGTAACATATAGAAAATGCCTTGCATGGTACCTGGTGCAAAATGGGCACTACATAGCAGTGACTATTCTTGTATTGTCTCTCTCTATTCATATACCCATGCTAGTGAAACCAAGTCCCAATTTAGGAAAAGGTACTCTAAAGAAACTAATGATGAACAAGAAAAGCTGCAATGCAAAAACCATTTTGCTCAGAAAAAATTCAGTGAGCAAGTCCAAGGAAGACAAACAATACCAAGGTTTTCAGACATCAGGCAAAATGTAGTAGGGAACCAGTGATGATTTTAGTATAAAGAAGTGGATATATTCACTTATGTTTTCTTCTAACAAACTTTATGAGGACAAATATTCATAAAGATGAGAAGACCTAGACTCTTTTATTGGGTTCTCAGGGTGTAAATGACAAGATACAGGCTTTTGGAAGGACATTAGGGCAGAAATGAATGCAGAGGTCAGAGTGGAATATTGAAAGACTCCAGCAAGGAGATGAATTAGGGGGCAGCTGACAAGAGCCTAAACCAGGGGGGCGGAAATGGCAAAAAAGGAAGATATGGTTAGGTGAGGAGATACTGAGCAGGCCAAACTACTGAGACTCAGTTGTCCATAAGATGGGAGGTTGGAGAAGAGATTGAAATGAGAGGCTGAATGAGGAAATAGGAGGTGCACAACAGGAATTTTCTCAATCTGAAGGGCAATGAAAGTATCACCTCTATTCCCTCTCCTAGCTACACAGTGTAGTGGATTGAAAAAAATAATAAATTAAACACCAGGGAAGCCATCCACATAGAGTTAATATTGATCACCATCCCAGGGAAGGCCATTAGTCATTTTATCAACCTGACCTAATAGCTCTAGATCTAAAAACACGTGTGCATGCATTCATATACATACATATATACAACATACACACATGTGACATAAATATACCTAAACTGCTACTTGTTTTCTCTTACTAACCACTCTTTCATTGCTGTCAGCTAGAATCAGCCATTCCATAGTCCCCAGAGCAATGTGTTGAAGAAGAAATGACCAGCTCAGGATTACCAACACTATGGTATGTCACTGTGTAAGAGTTAGTTTGAGTTTGCCAAACTTATCCAGTGAAAGCTGGAGAAAAGAGAGCACTAGCACATCAGAAGAACAGTAAAACAGTTTTAAAATTTTTCTGCAACTTGGTATTCCTTGGTTGAAAAAAAAATGTCAGAATACTACCAAGAAAGTGAAAAGATAATTGACAGAAGAGAAAATATTTGCAAATTATACATCTAATAAGGATCTAGTATCAAGAATATATAAAGAACTATCATACTCAACAATATAAAGACAAATGATCAAAGTAAAAATAAGTAAGACATTTAAATAGAAATTTCTCCAAAGAAGATATATAAATGGCCAATAAGCATATAAAAACATACTCAAGGCCATTAGTGCTTAGGGAGATGCAAATCAGAGTCACAGTGAAAAGCCATTTCATACTACTATGGCTATAATTGCAAACAATAACAAGTGTTGGCAAGGATGTGGAAAAATTGGAACCCCCATACATTGCTGATGAGAATGTAAAATGGGGCAGCTACTTTTGGAAAGCAGATTGGCACTGCATTAAAAAATTAAACATAGATTTACCACATGACTGAGCAATTCCACTCAAAGTATATACCAAGAAAATTGAAAATGCATGTTTACATAAAAACTTGTGAGTGTTGATACTTGTATTACTTATACTATCCAAGAGTGGAAACAATCTGAATGTTCATCAACTGATGCATGACTAAACAACTGTGGTACATCCATTCAGTGGAGTATTACTCAGCCACAAGAGGGAATGCTACAACATAGATGGACTTTGAAAACATTATGCTAAGTAAAAGAAGCCAGACTCAAAAGTTTACATATTGCATAATTTTGTTTATATGAAATGTTAAAAATAGGCAAGTCCACAGAGGCAGAAATCAGACCGTTGGCTGCCAGGGGCTGGAAGGCGGGAGTGGAAAGGAGCACAAGTGCCAGTGGGGATGAGATTTGCTTTGGGGATGATGAAAAGTTCTGGGACTGGGTAGTAGTGACAGTTGTACAACCTTGTGAAAATACTTCACATCACTGAATCGCACACTTTAAAGACTGAATTTTATGGTATATGAATTATATCTCAATTTTTAAAAATCAGTTAACTTCTTGGTCTGGTTGTGTAGGTGTTCTTTTGAGGGTAATATGTCTTTCTCACCAGCTGCTTTTAATACACATTATGATGTACCTGGGAGTGTATGTCTCTTAACTTAACCTGCTTCATTGGTCTTTTGAGATTTGAGAATTAGATTCTTTCATCAATTCTGTGAAGCCATTATTTGCTTCTCTTCCATTATTTCTCTTTTTTCTATTGAGACTCCATGTGGATTCACTGTAGATCTTTTCACTCTCTTTTCCATTACTGTTAATTTTGTTTTCATGTTTTTCATCTCTTTATCACTCTTTGCTGCATACTGATTGATTTCTTTAGATTTATTTTCCAGTTCTGTCTTGAGCTATACCTAATCAGCTGTTAATTCATCAATTAAGCGTCTAATTTATTATTCTGAGCCAGGTAATGGGAATTCAGTCTAACTGAGGCCATATTGTACTTAGGAATGGTCGAATGGGTGTCCCTCCAGTAAGTACCTAAGCTCAAAAATAGGCAGTTTTCCCATTTGTCCCCCAGGAAAACAGGTTAATATTTTCATGTTTGTGTATGAGTAAAAATTCCTGGCAAAATATGAGTGAATGGCAAACACTAATTAAAAATAATGTATAACAACCCTGGAGAGATTTGCAAGTTTATCTCTACATTTCAAACTGTTGTAAACACCTAGAGACCTTCCACTTTTTTTCCCAGAAAGGATTTGTTTACACCAAAGAGCAAATCTTTCTCCCCATCTCTGCAGAGGGGGTGGCCGCTGTGCAGCAGTGCCTTTATAAACTCTGAGATTCATAATTTCAGGAAATTGACCATTTTCCCTTACCACAAGGGTCTGGGGAACCAGCACTATTGTTGCTTTGATCTTCAATTCAGAAACCTGGTGTTTGCTATCAAGATAAAATAACTATTGATAGATATAAAAACTCATCATCCCCCAAGTGGGTAGGGGGTGAGACGTTGGTTTACTTTATGGTCACCCTTACATTAGAGGTGTAGAACTTTGAGGTCCCAACTTGGTATCAGGGCTTTCCTAGTGTACTCACCAGGTGAGGCATTTTCTCCTTTTTACCTGCCCTGTGAGGTTGTGAAAGGGAAACTCAAGACCACCTGTGGGTAAACATCATTTCACAGCTGAAATTTAAATCTGGGGTCCTGGTATCACATATTTTTTTGTTGTTAAGTTTTTGGGGTTTCTTTTGACAACCTATTACTATATAATTGAAGTACCATAAACTGTACATATTTAAAAAAAAAACTGTACATATTTGATCAACTTTAGCAGTATACTCATGAAACCATGCATATAATCAAGATAATGAACATTTCTATCACCCCAAACATTTCCTCTTGCCTCTTTGTAATACATCCACCATCCATCTACCTCCATCCCCAGGCAACCACTTTCTATCACTGTACTATCACTTTCACTTTAGACCTACTTTCTATCATTCTAGATTCATTTGCAGCTTTCTAGAATTTTATAGAAATTAAATCATGCAGTATGTACTCTCTTTTCCCTGGTTTCTTTGGTTGCAGCATAATGGTGTTGGAATTAATCTATTTTGTGTATATTAATAGTGTGTTCTTTTTTTATTCATTTTGGTTTTGAACTCTACTTTCTTTCCAGTTCATGCTTGCACTTAATTTTTTAAAAGATATTTTATCTACAATTTTCAATTGTTTTTGGTAAGAGGGCCAGTCAGAGAATCTAGTTTGCCATACTTCCAGAAACAAATTTCATTTTAAAGTCCTGCTGAAAGAATTGTCTTCTGAGACAGTGTTGAAGAGTGAGTAAGGCACACATAGCAGATCCAGTCTAGAATCTCTGTGTCTTAAGAATTTGATCTCTTTTGCTACATCACACCAATGCATTTCTGGCTTCTCAGTTTCATTTAGATAGCAGAAGCCATTGGGCTTTAAAGAGTTCCATGGTAGCTCCAGGTTTGAGGCAGGCTTTAGCTTCCTCCTTAATCTCCATCAACCCTTTGTTCTTTGATGCAACAATTGGTACTTTTTCAGTCTTACGTATAGTGCCAAGGAAATGTACTTTGCCATGTGTCTTTTCCCTTCCAATTTGATTACACCTTATAATTTCCACCCACATTAACACTGTAAATTACATTTGTATGTTGGGGAAAGTTATGGGGCCATTTAAAAAAAACAATGTATATTTTGTCAGTAGACGGGATCTAGGACACTAAACAAGTTGAGGACATTACATGGGAAAGAAGGTTTATAAATGCCAGAAGGCAATAGCTGCTTCTAATAGAATGGCTATAAACAAGACAGTTCCTAGGGGATGACAGTCCTGAAATGCAGCCCATGCATTATACCTTTACCACCTCCCAACATATTTAAGCAGATAAAATGAAGCACTGTGGCAGCTCAAAGGTGGGAAAGAAGTCAAAAGACATCCTATGTCAAACTGTCTTCTGCTATTTGTGTTGTTTACAGAGCCTAGCCCAGGTCTTGGCATATAGTAAATGGTTAAGAAAAATTTATTTAGGCATAAATACGTAAGCAGGGAAGAGACCCTCCTTCCTCAGGGTTGAACTATAGACTTGGCAAATGCTTGCTAAATGTTTGCCAAGTTCAATCCAAACTCAAAATAAATAATTTAATTATTTAGTATGGACCAGACGAGAGATTATCAATATAGGTATTCTAGAAAGAATGGATATGGTGTCAGAAAACTTGGGTTCAAATCCAAACTCTGTCACTTATTAACTGTGTGAGCACATCGCTTCAGAGAAATGAAAATAATGTCTCAGTTTCTTCATCTTTAAATGGAAAGAGGAAAAAAAAGCAACTTGCCCTGATTACATTATTAAATTACCAATTGTTGCAATCCACAAATGAGAGAAGAGATATGGAATCTCTTCAAAAAGTGTATAGTATTGAATCCATGTAAGAAACAATTAATATTTTTGCTGTTAATAATAACACTAATAACTCAACCTACTCTTCCACTTCAATGGGTGTGTTAGCACTGGAAACCCAGGCAGAAAAATCTATTTATTACTTTTACAAGAAACTACAGGGCACATTCATGAAGTATATCTGAGTCATGGCCTTGCTTCCTTCTCTTTAATCTCATAACAAAATAGAAAAGATGTTAAATTAGATGAAACAAAAGAAATAATTAAATGGTAACCTCGTGGGCCAGGCGCTTCGAAGGAGAGTTTGCGTGGGTTGAACCATAAATGACATCATTCTCTCAGTGCCAAGAGTTATTTTAACCCCCATTAAGATGGAGGGTCACAGGCTATTTAGAGCCAGGAAGTTCCAAACATAGGCAACCACCTCATTCTGACTCACAAAGATGACTTTCCACTCAACAGTCATTCTCCCATTCTCTTAGCAAGCATGGCTCACATTTTATTCTGGTGTTTAATCCTTTCCTTGAGTGACTCAGAAGGGAAATCCTGATTACTTGAAGTCAAACTTGGTGGTCCCATTTCCCTCTTACCCTTTCCTTCCTTCATTCATTCATTCATTCTTTCTTTCTTTATTATAGCACAGTTTTATTATAAAAACAGATTTGTGAATGCAGTGTGCAATTTTAGTCAAATACAGGCAATAATCTTTACAATTTAATAAACTTCACTAACATCTTTTAACTTCAAGTAACTTAGAAGAAACACACACACACATACTTAAAATTGTTATAGTAGGGGTAGGGAACTTACTGGGTAGACATTGCATCAGGATCATCGGAATCTGGTGATGTAGCTAGGACAGGATCAGGAGAAGTGGACGTGGATGGTTTTGGCTCTACATCAGTACATGAGGCTGTACTGGCAAACTTGCATGCAGCTTTCTTGAAAAATAAATGAATATCAGTCTGCTTTGAGGCGTACACCTCTCAGACAAAGTCAGTTTTTGCATGATGTACAGCTGTATAACATGCTGAGAAGTAAAGAATGGTTGCTGTTCTGCAAAAGTTATCACAGTTTCAAATGCTGCAGTAGCTCTCTGCCAGGATAATTTTTCCACCTCACACCCACCGTCACCACTCTCTTTCTCCTCTGCAACATTTGTTTTTCCATGATTCACAACAGCTTCTATGGTGTCTTCTGGATTAAGTGTGTGAGTTACTGGAAAGCTTCATCCAGTCATCGAGTTCATCTTGAGACAAATTCATTTTGCTGTTAGCAAGGTCAACTAACTCACAGATTTCATCATAAACTCTACTACTGGCAACTGCACTATTTACTTGAAAAACCTCTCCAAGTCAACAAAGGAGAAGGAGGAGGGTTCCACAGACATCACAGCTGGCTACACCTTCCTCCAACATTTCCATAATGTTTCGCTCTCACAGAAGACCAGCACAACTGACAGTGTAGACAGTGTCTTTGAGATTATAGTTTTTCTTAAAGTTCAAAATTGTTCTGTCAAAATTAGTCATTTTTCATATGAAGTCACACCTGGGGAACATTTTTACGTTCTATATCATTCCCCGATCCACTGGTTAGATCAGACTTACAACGTTAGGGGAAAGATAACGTACAAAAATGATGTAATTAATGAGCTGCTCTGCAGGAGGATGTGCACAACGATTATCCAGGAGCAATGTAACTTTAGTATTCTCTGGTATTGCATTCTTTACTTGTATTGTTAAATTTATTGGGGTGACATTGGTTAGTAAAAATTACATAGATTCCAGGTGTAAAATTCTACAATACATCGTCTATGTGTTGTGTTATGTGTTCATCACCCAGAGTCAGTTCTCTTTCCATCACCATGTATTTGAGTTCCCATCTCTTCTCCCTATTTATTGAACCTACTATGTGTCAGACACTGCCTAGGTTCTGGGAAATCAGTAGTTGATGAAACACAGCCCCTTCTCTCAGTCTAGACTAGATAACAAACAAATAAAATAATATAATGTTATGTCATATGGAAAGAAGTGCTTTAAACAATAATGAAGCAGAATAAGGTTCAAAGAAATTCACATGGGGTACTATTTTAGATAGCATAGTCAGGGAAGGATTTTCTGAGGTTATATTTTAGCAGAAACTTAAAAACAGGTGAAAAAATAATTGGAAGCGTATCTTGGTATATCAGTACCAAAGCCACCTGAAATGGTTACACCTTCTATTTAAGCTTTTTATTAATAGTTGTCTTTCAATATTTAGAATGGTGTGGGCCAGGAGTAGACAAGCATCACAGGTTGCCATCACAGATGACAGGACCACAGTCAGGCAGCGGCCAGTGGCTGATGTCCCATTGCTTCATGAGTCACCTGCGTACTAACTGCATGTTCACTTGCTCAACTACTATAACTAAACTATCTGTGTGGTATCATGTATCTTTAGAGAGATGGTAGCATAAGCTAAATGAAGGCTTATTATTTCAAATGTCTTTAAGGTAAAGGAAGAACATCCTAAGGGCAGTCTTCACAGAAATTACTTATAGAGGCATGGAGGAGGCCAGTCCACCATCTCAGTACAGTCAAAATTGTGTTTCTATAATTTGTATGACCAACTCCTGATGGGTTTGTTTTGAAGCAGTCATGTAACTTGGTTCTGCCCAGTGAGGTGTGAACAAAGATCTGCTGGAGGTGACTGGTCGTGTTTTTCTTGGTCATAAAAAGAGACATCTATCTGAAAAGGCTACATAATTTATGGTTCCAATCATATGATATTCTGCAAATGTCAAAACCATGGTAATAATAAAAGATCAGTAGTTGCCAAGAATTTTAGGGGAGGCACAAATGGATAGGTGGAGGACAGAGGATATTTAGGAAAAGTAAACTATTCTGTATTCTCTATATGCGATCGATACATGTCATTATGCATTTACTAGAACCCATAGAATGTACAACACCAAGAGCTTATCTTAATGTGAACTATGAGCTTTGAGTGATAACAATGTGTCAATATAGGTTCACTAATTGCAGCACAGCACCCCTCTGGTTGAGAATGTTGATAGCTGGGAAGGTTCCACATGTGTTGGGGGAAAGAGCTGCATGGGAACTCTTTGTACTGTCCACACAAATTTGCCGTGAACCACAAATTACTCTAGAAAACTAAGTTGAGAGAAATAGAGGTAGAGATAGATAGATAGATAGACAGATAGATAGAGGAAACAGTCCCATAAATAAAGTTTTCTTTATTAAACTTTATCATGGTAACAGCCCATTTTGTAAAACACAAAGACATCTGGGTGAACATGGATAAATAGGAAGTTAGAAGGAACATGAGATTGTTGAATTTCTGGATTAACAACCCTAGTTTCATCATAAATTTCCCTACAGTTTAAGCCTATTGATTTAGGATTTTCTATAACTTGCAATCAAAAGCATACTAATTAATGCAAAGTCATTTAAGGTGATTAACTCGTTCTGGTTGGCCCAGAACTCTCCTTGTTTTAGCACTGCAAGTTCATATTCCAGGAACGAACTCACTCCCATAAAACAGAAACAGTTGGTCACCTAGTCACCACTTCACAGACTCTATTGTGGCAAAGGTCATCATGTCTTCTCTGTTACTAAATCCAATGAACACTGTTTAAATATGATTTTATCTGAGGTTTCTGAATTTTGACACTGTTCACCACTCCCTCCTATCACCTTTAGCAACTCTATACTGATTCTCCTTTTACATCCTGGTTATTCCTTTTCAGAAGCTCCTTTTTTTCTTTTCTCTCTTTAAATGTTGTTTGCCTAAGGTTCAGTCCTCAGTCTGCTTCATTTCTCACTAATCCTCCAGCCTCCCAGGGCAATCTCATTCACTCTGTGACTTTACTTTCCATCTTTTTTACTGCAATTCATCAATCTTTATCTCAGAATCTCCCGCGAGCCTCAAGCCTCTATAGCTAACAATTCTGAATGCTTCAAATCAAGTTTGGGTGTGTAGAAGCTGTGTATACTTTTCTTTCTAGACCCTGTATAGCAGGGGTCCTCAACACCACCCACTCCCCGGCACATCCGTGGCCTCTTAGAAACCTGGCTGCATAGCAGGAGGTAAGAGGCAGGTGACTAAGTGAAGCTTCATCTATATTTGCAAGCTGCTCCTCATTGATGGCATTACTGCCTGAGCTTTCCCTGACACCAGATAAGCAGTGGCATTAGATCCTCATAGTAACACAAACCCTATTGTGAACTGCACATGCAAGAGATCCAGGTTCCACACTCCTTATGAGAATCTAACGTCTGATGATCAGAAGTGGAGCTGAGGCGGTGATTCTAGCGCTCAGGAGTGGTTGCAAATACAAATTAACATTAGCAGAGAGATTTCACTGCACAGAAACCATAATAAATCAGTTACTTACAGACTCATATCAAAACCCTATCAATGAATGGCAAATGAAAATTAAGTTGCATCTGGTGGCAGGCTTTAAGTCAGAATTCAACACCTATTTTAGTCCATGCATGGCCATTCATTATTTTATTTACCACTTCCTTCACCGCCTTTTTCCTACACTGCACATTTATCTCAGATGGGACCACCTAGTTGCAGGAAAACAAGCTCAGGACTCCCCTGGTTTTGCATTATGGTGAATTGTATAATTATTTCATTATATATTACAATGTGATAAGAATAGAAATAAAGTGCACAATAAATGTAATGTGCTTGAATCATCCTGAAACCATCCCCTCCACTCCCACCACCCCATCAGTGGAAAAATTGTCTTCCACAGAAACTGTCCCTTGTGCCAACAAGGTTGGAGATCGCTGCTGTACAGCACAATTAAGAAAATGAGAGCTGTAGCTATTTTTACACAATGGAAAGCTCTCCACTTTGATTTTTAAAACAAACATCCAAGCAAATAAAATCCTCACTTTCTTCCTCTCCACCCAACTAATGCCATCATTATTTGTGGCTGGACCATTCACATGGATGAGCCATCCCACACTCTGGCATCTCAATTTCAACATTTTCTTCACACCACTTTTGGCTTCCACTCCATGGTATTTCCTGCTTCTTTTCATCACCAGAAAATGATTATAATTACTAGGAAATGAACTACATGTTTAAATTTCTTTTCTGAAAGGACCCCAAAATAGCATGAGGTTCAGGTTCCACTAAACCAAATTCACCCCTGCCAGATGTTGATAATTTTGAATATTACGACTGACAATCACACAAACAGCTGGACATTGCTGTGTAAAACACACATCACACCTACCCAAGACTAGTATGATCTGGTTCCTGTCCAGGTCCCCACCCATATCTGCTCATCTGCCACGTCTTCCTCTTCACTCTACCTTCCAACCACATTGGTCTTCTTCTATTTCCTGGATCATGCCAAGTTTGTTCCCTGCTCTGTCCTTCACACATTCATTCCCTCTGTTTGAAATGCTCCTCTCTCATTTGCCCATCAGGTCTCTACTCCTGACCATCCTCACTAAAGCAGATGCCTCCCTACCCCCACCCCCATCTATCAACCACTTTCTAGCCCTTCCTTCATACAAATGCAATATTAGATTATTTTACTTTTCTGTTAACTTGCTTTTTGTCCATGTCCTCCATGCAACTCTATTCTCCTTAAGTACAAGAATGCGATCTGTTTGTTCTCTGTTGTGTCCACAGCACCTATCATGTAAACATTTTGAACTAATTATCAATGACACAGACTGTCTGGGGTCATTAGTGATAGTCTACAGCTGAAGGAAAGCCTATGGTGACCAGTGGGGTTTATGGAGGATCCTTCCTGTCGAAAGATACCCATCAGACTTCTCTAAGTCCCCTCTGTGGCTAAGAAGTGAGCTGGTCTACCAAGCACATGCCTTTGAAGGCTGGTATTCCAGATTTCTGCAGGAAAGCTTGACAGTCTCACGATGCTCTCCACAAACCACAGTATTTCATTGATTCCTTTGCTGTAACAAGAGTGATACCTCTTCCTTTGCTTGTAACTTCTAGCTGCCTCCATTTGGCCAGTGTCTTTTGGCCCTGACAATTGTCCTTCATATTAGGAAAAGGGATACCCCCAGCATGGACACCACAGGGTATATACTACTTTATTAAGTTAGTGACTGTTAACATAGCATGCCAAATTATACAAATGTTCATGCATATTCATATGAATAGTAATTATATAAAATTTATGTCTGATTGTCTGGGGCTGGAAATATGGTAACTTTAATCAAAGGTTCCCTGAGGGAGGTAATGTTGACAGCTTGCCTAGGATGTGAGGGATTCCAGGTGTGTTTGTGAAGAAACTGTTCTGCAAGAGCAGCTGCTTTTTAGTCCCACCATCAATTCCTGTTAACACACATCTCCTGAACCCCTTTTATGAAAAAGGCACTCTGTTGGGGATTATCATCTGCCTTTACCTGCCTAACTCTCGTCATTCCCATTTGTACAATGCACATTTTGAAATGAGATAATATGCATTGGCTTATGCAATTCTCAACTAAAGTGAAGGAGGAGAGGTATTATTATGCCCCTTTTATAGATAAGGAAATTCAGAAGCAACAAGCGCTATAAGGAAGCATATGATACTCGCCAAAGCCTATGCCTGCAATGTGTGCTCCAGGTTGGCCCATACATACCTAACGATGTGTTGGCAGCACAGCATAGAGGGAAAGGCCAGGCCAAGGGCTCCAAACATCTGTGTCTGGCCCCAGCTATTCTTCAAACTAGCTTGTGATGCTTCACCACCCTTTTTAGATATTTGTTTCCCTAACTACTAAATGAAGCCATAGGACTAATCAGTGGTTTTCCCCCTGGATTGAACATTAGGATGATCAAGGGAGCTTTTAAAAGTCCTCATGCCTAAACCACATCCCAAACCAATTAAATTCAATCTCTGGGGCTAAAAACTCAGATTTACCCATGTTTGTCTAATGTTCCCGTGGCTATTCCAAAATACAACCAAGGTTGAGAACATTAGATCTTAAATGAATGATCCCTTGGACTTTGCAACACACTGTAAATGTCCATCTGAAGACAACTTGCAACCTCTGATCAATATAAATGTTCACTAATTGAGTTGTCCCCAAAGAAACCCATTTGACATCATCCAGACAAGGTTCTCTCAATTATATGTGACCACAGAAGCCTTTTCTCATGGTAATTATTAATACCCTATTACTACCCCAGAGTATTAATGTATTCAGGAAAACACTCCATTCAAGGTTCATTTTGAAAAAGAACAATTTGGAAGAATTTCATTCTCTGAGTTACTTGGGGCTTCAGCAGCATGCCTTAGGAAATATTTTCTTGGAAACTGCCATCATCCCCCCGCAACACATTCCCAGATAAGAAAATGGCCATTTCTACTTCTTTTGTGTCTGGATTCAGCTCTGTAATTAATATTCTCTTTAGCATAGTCTCTATCTAGAGTAAGAAGAGAGAACCTTCCACGTATGTTTAATATGTTTCAGATGTTTTAAAGAGCCAAACATGGAAGCAAAACCATAAAGGTATAAAATAAAATACACAGAATACACAAAGCACAAAATGTAAAAGCAAGAAAGATAAATAAATTTGAATACATCAGAATTTTAAATGGCAGAAGACCCCATAGACCAGTGGTTCTCAACCTTCCTAATGCCACGACCCTTTAATACAGTTCCTCATGGTGTGGTGACCCCATAAAATTATTTTTGTTGCTACTTCATAACTGTAATTTTGCTACTGTTATGAATCATAATATAAATATCTGATACGTGTTTTCCGATGGTCTTAGGCGACCCGTGTGAAAGGGTCGTTCGACCCGCAAAGGGATTGCAACCCACAGGTTGAGAACCACTTCCATAGACTAGAAGTAAAAGAAAGTGTCCACTGAGAGCAAACTGCTGCATACAAGTACGTAAAAAAATCACCAACATGGGGTAAAGTCTTATAAATTAACAAAACAAAGACAACTATCTCCAAATAATAATAAATGGAAAATAAGAGGAGGTAATTTGCAGAAGAAAGACAAATAGCAAAAATGTGAAAAGACGCACAGCCTCACTAGTAATCAAGGGAAAACAAACTAAAATTAATAACAAGACCTCATTTTTCACACATGAGATTGGCACCAAATGTAGAAAGATTGATAACAGCAGGTTTTCTTGAGAAATAGCAAACGGTGTTTTTTATACACTGTTGGTGTGGAAATAAATTGAAAAGGCCTTTTTGAAGGACAATTGGAGTAACTACCGAATTTTGCTGTGTGTAATACACTTTTCTTGCCAAATTTGTGAGGGGGAAAAATAAGAATGAGCATTATACATGGGTAGTACTAATTCCGTATCTATATAAATGTTTTTAATTCTTTTATTTATGCCTATGAGTTAAAAGGAACTCTAGAAATCAATAACAATATCCACATGTTAAGTAATAATACCCTGGAATGTGATAATTATTTTTTGTTTGTTTTATGTTTGTTTATACAAAAATTTTTGTGCATACCATTTCTTGTACCTTGTATCAGTTCTTGTGTTTTATAATTATTTGTTAGATAAAATTTCTTGTACCATAATATGCTTAAGAATAAATTAAAATTCCTTTATAATACAAAAAACAAGTACCTAAATATAAACAAATAAAAATTTGAATTAAAAACTTAAAACAATAGATTTATTCCTGAGCATTTGGGCCAAAAATATGGATGCTCATTATACACAGGAACACATTATACACGGCAAAATATGGTAATTCATTTTTTTTAATTCACATTTTCTTTCTCCCACCCAGCAATTCCACTTCTTGGTCTCCACCCTAAAAATTGACTTGCAAGTTCCCAGGAAGATAGATACAACTATGGTCAATGCCACGCAGTTAATAACAGGAAAACAGAAAGAAAAAGTCTAAAGGGCAAAGTCTGAATAGCTATCAAATGCCTATAGGTAATTACAAACAGAAAGAGAAACATCTGGAGGGTATGTATGTGTGTGGTCAAAGTGGACTACTTTATTTACATTATTTTATTTGTTTGTTCTTTTATCTTTTTTTTTTTTTTGGACAAAATTGTCTTAATTATAGTGACCAAGTCAGGTTATTGTAAATATTAGATGAGTGAACATAGTAAAACATTTAGTGTTTGTCCCATAGTAAGTATGCAAACATGTCAGTCATTGGTAGCATTTTTGTCACCTTTAGCAATAGAAAGTGGTGTTCAATAACTGCCTGTTACTCAGGAATGACCTCTTGCCTCTGCTCTGCCTTTGCTGAGGAAGGCCTTATGTCACCTACCCTGACTTTTGGGAAGTCATACTTTTCAAAGTCCCTTCCTCCTCCACTCATGCAGTGATTCATGCAGTGATCACTGAATTTAGCACTCCTGTGTCAAGGTGACCGAGTGCATGTGTTTCTCAAGCCTCATGGGACATACACCAACATCGTGCTCAGTAACTGTGCCTGCTTCTCTGAGAAAACCTGGTTTCCTTTTCTTCAGAGGAGATCCCAAACCCAGTTGGATATGCAGTGGGAGCGTGCAAGGGGAAAGGAAAGAGTGAAGGGGCATCCCATTTTTGTTTCAGGCAAATCTTTAGATTTTGGAGACAAACATTTCTTAACTTCTCTAAAATGTGTGGGCATTTAGCCCTGGAAGCATCTCACCAGTAACCACAAAGAAAATGTGTTTCAAGAAATTAATTTCTTTTTCTCACAGCACTAATGAGGCAACCGCAGAAGATGGGGAAGTGCTCGTTTTAGAGCTTGGTAACTTGGCGATGCACCAAGAAGGAAATGAGGCCTTCGGCGGTGAATGGTTGCTCAGGGAAACGTGAGGAAGCGAAGAGACACAGACTAGGAAGTGCACAGTGCCTTACTGATGGTCTGTTTATGTCTTTCTTTTTCTCTCCAGTTGCTCTCAGGAATAAATATATATATATATATATATATATATATATATATATACATACACACACACACACACACACACACACATACACACACACACACACACACACACACACATATATATAATCACTTTAGCTTTCTTCTCTTCCTCTTCTTCATTAAGGAATCTCTCCATGTTCAAATATCTATTTCTATTTGGAGGCAAATAGTCTTAGGGATTCCTTGCAGGCTCTACAGTTCTGATGCCAGGCTATTAGTGCCAAAGCTTTCATTCTGCTCCATCTCCCTGAGCTCCTGCCAAGTCCCAGCTACCTCTGGTCCCTGAAGTGTTAGGAAACATCCTTCTCCTCCTTTCTCTTTGCCAATGCAAACTTCACCAAGTCTAATTCAAGTCTCACCTTTTCTAAGAAGGCTTTTAGGACCTCCCCAACCAGAAGTGATTTCCCCTAGTCTGAAGTCCTATAACACTGAATGTCTGTATTACTTTAAAACCCTATCATCTATGCAGTCTGTGAAGCACTGTGAGGAATATATGAGGTTCAGACAGATGAAGCTGTTTGCACGTTTTTAGGGCAAATTACCATCACAAAATCATACTGAACATATATATATATAGTTAAGAGAAAATGCTATAGAGCATGCATATTTTACATTCAATATGCAGACTATGACTGAACACTGAGCATTCCTGGTTGATGTTAGTTTCTAAAATTCATTCACTTTGCCTGCACAACTGCTACCCGAACTCTCCTAATAGACTCATTTCCAAAACCTTAGATTTCCAATTTTCTTAGCTGCTCTAACTCTACTGTATTTGGTGATTTGGATTCTATTCAAACCTGCTCTGGAAGTAGCTATCTATATCTGATTTCACATTGCTCTTGCCCATGAGATGCTCAAAGTATTCAGGGGAAGCAGAAAACGCTCCCTGAGTTTAGAAGCACGATTTCCCTGTGTCACCTAGATGCTATTGACCACTTTTTAGGCTAGTTACTTTGTCTCAGAACTTTTGAACCGGTGTGTTTTCTTTAAAATATGTCATTTCACCACCCAGAGTCAATTCTCCTTCCATCACCATTTATGTGACTCCCCCTCCCTCTTCCCACATCCCCCTCCCCACTTCCCCCCTGGTAGCCACTAAACTATTGTCTGTGTTCTGAGTTTTATTTGTTTTTTTGTCTTGTTCTTTTGTTGTTTTCAGTTTTATATCCTACATATGAATGAAGTCATATGGTTCTTGACTTTTTCTGTTTGGTTTATTTTGCTTAGCATGATGATCTCAAAACCCATCCATTTTGTTGCAAATGGCAGTATTTCATCTTTTCTTATGGCTGAGTCATATTCCATTGTGTACCTGTCCCACAGCTTCTTTTTTTTTTTAATTCATTTTTATTGTTAGACTTATTGGGTGACACCTGTTCCCACAGCTTCTTTATCCAGTCGATGCAATATATGGATGCTATGTTATGGAATTACACACTTGAAACCTATATAGATTTACTAACCAAAGTTACCCCAATTAATTTTATTTTAATTAAAGAACTGTTTTGCACATTGATCAATTTGTTGCTTTTTAAAATCTTTTTGGAAACAAAACCCAAGCTGTCAATTGCAGCCATGAAAATAAATACAGATCTAAAAACCAATAACAACAAGTAAAATGAAATAGGTAAGGTCATTCCACTGGCTAGAATTTTTCCATTTCAGTTCTTCCTCAGATATGTTCACTTTCTGTCTTCTTTTTTCTATACTTGCTCCCCTAAGTCATTTCAGGTTTCCTTTGGACCCTTCCTTCAGTCAATCAATTTCAAAGGTTTCTCTCTATACATGGCATTCCTATGCTATGACCTCCTTTGATGTAAATCACTTCTTGTTTCCAAGTTCTGTTATCTCTCCTGCATCAGAACCCTTAGAGCATATTCTGATTCTCTCAATATTTATTACTTTCAGTTTAGAATTAGTCAACTCTATAACTGATATTTCTAGTGAATTATAAATTCCTTGAAACTAGAAGCTGTGGTTAAATCATATTTCTACTTGCTAGAGCACCTATGCAGCACAAGGCCTGGCTCATAATAGGCACTCAAAATTTTTTGTTGAACGAATTAACAATGAATGGTTGGATAGATGGATAGACAGACAAGTAGGATATAATTCCACTATGAGGTGAGTGGAAAAACTTTGGACTCAAATTTAGAAAAATGGAGCTCAGATCTAGTTTTTCTCCTCCTTGTACCCCTGGCTATGCCATTGTATCTCCTGGGTCTCAATTTCTCCAAAAGAAAAATGAGGCTATTGAGAACTATCTTACCTAGGGTTGTTCTGAAGATCAAATGTGGCATTTTATGTGAAAGTGTTTTATGAACTATAAAGAGCTTAAAAACAGAAGGAATCAAATGGTGATTTGAAGACTTTCCATGTAATTTGTCCTTAAAAACCACATAGATAATTACTTTCTCTGACATCATCATAAGAACATAGCACTATATAAGTACAACACAATAGCCCAAACACCAAAAATGCAAAGATAATTGAGTGTATTAGCACAAACCATCCTTTTAAATAGTCTTCCCAGTAGTAAGTAGGAATGAATTTTGATAATTAGATGAGTTTTGAAAATGATTACCTTGTTACAAATAAATTATAACATCTTACATTATAAACTTGTGTTAAAATAATAAAATGTCTTCCATGTGTTTTACAAACACTGTGTGGCTTTATTCCTTCCACCTTGGGGAAGTTGGGTGCTCTGCTGCCTTAAAAAAGGCAACATGCACCCCATATTTTCCAGGCTTCAGCAGCCAGTGGGATTTACTCACGGTGTCAATTTTTCCAGCTTGCTAAACAACTGGCACTCCTGGGACCAGGACATTGTGTGCTTGCACCCATGCACAGCATTTCCATCAGCATGTATGCTAAGGATATATCTCCTAGGCAACATGAGGGATTAATGATAAAAATGTGAATCATTATCCAGAGTTATGAATTAACCAATTCTAGTCCACTGAACAAATATCTGTGGAGCAACTACATTTAGTTAGACTCTGTGCCACTAAATGCAAACATCCAAATGGACTTGTTAAAGAGAAAGCGTTGAACCTCGGGTTAATGTTAGACAGGCTGGTCTAGGAAATGAAGAATAAACATGGAGCTGAAAGTTTTTTGTCTTGATCCAAGGTCTGACACTTTCTCATTGTGTGTCAGCAGGTCTGACACTTTCTCATTGTGTGTCAGCAAGCAAGCTGATAATCCTCTCTTGCTGTTGCACATCAAGGAAAGAGTAAATCAGTCATTTTCAAATCAGATAATGAATGTGAAAGCTGTTTTAATACAGTTGCAGAGGCTCTTTGTGTGATGCTGGGGAAGATCTCCAAGAAAATGCTGTTAATTTTATTAGAAAAGGATACAGAAAGGTGCTTCAATTTTTGTAAAAAGGAAAAAAAGAAAAAGAACACATACATAGACTATTAAATGCATAGAATATCTTTGGAAGTGTACACAAAAACTGGTAATATCACTGACCTCTGGGCATAGCTGAAACGACAAGGAGAGTTCTTAAGATAAAAAAATAAAAACACATAGAGGTTAAATAACTTGCCCATGACACCTGGTTAATATCTATAAAGGTGGGGATTCACAATCAGGAAACAGAGCCTAATCACTCTGTTAGCATCATGCCCCACTCTCTCCTAATGTTGGAAAGTTCAGTAATTTCTACTCTAAAAGCACAGCTCACATATCTAGCCATCATCTGGAGAATTCAGTCTATCGACCATTCCGCCCCCCCACCCCCCCAGCCCCAATTTCCAGGCTGATGTGCTGCTCTGGCTGAGAACATTATGTATTTCATTAAATTACACTTCCTTTCTCTGGTACAAATCAATACAAAACCACAATGATTTCTCTAAAAATATACACAGCATTCCTTTCCCAGGTCTCTTTAACATCATATCCCTGAAAGCTAGAGAAGAATCACTTATTTTAACAGGAATGTTCCTCCTTGTGTGACACTAATTGAAATGTTATTTGTGTTCAGAAGATGTCTTAACAGAAAATGTCTCATTTAATTTGCTGGTCCCTTCCCAAAAGTCACTATCCACCCCAGGGATCTCTGGCCAGATAGATGTCCCCAGGCTCCTTTCACTTAATCGGAGATGTCTGTGCTGCATTTGATTTTGGTGGTGGCTCCCAATACGTCTCACAATGTCTGTTCAGCTGCCCTGTGTTAATCATCCATCAGTTCATTTTGGACTTCTTTCCAGAAACTTTCAATGTGACCTCCGTATTTTAAGACTGAAGCTGAAGCTGTTGTTCTTGGTTTTAGTTTCATTAAGAGACATCAAACTGATACCCTTCTGGGTCACTTCAACAAACAGCGTCAACCTGCATTTAACAAGGCCTGTTTCACCCCATTTTCTGGTCTGCCTTCATACCAATAACTTTATTTCCATCCCACTACAGCAATCTCCTTAATTTCATGGCCATAGCCAGGCCTTAGCATTCTCATTCCCTCGATCTCCACCTCAGAAATACTAGACTTAGAAATCCCACTGCCTGATCACAACTTCCTGAATTCTACCCTTAAAACCATTCCAAAATCCTCTTCAAGGATTAATGCTCTCATCATCCATTCTCACCTGGTATGCTTGTCCATACTGAAGGAGCTGGAAGACTTAAAAGCTGCAGTCCCAGACTCCTTTGCAGATAGGACTTGGATACAAATTATGTCCCACGAATTTAGATGCACTTGTGGAAGACAGAAGGCAGAAATGGGCAGGGGCCTTTTGCTCCTTTTGGGCTGTTCTTTTCTTCTGAAAAGCACTATGTTGTAGATAGATTTTTCTATGTCAGAGTTCCAGTGTCTATCAGAGAGGCAGTTGTAATGGAGAGAGTGTGGGTAGTGGCATCCTTGTTCTGGCTTCCTGATCCTTTGGAGGTGCCATGCAGATGATGCAATGCAGGGTCCTTGGTTACAGGGTGGTGAGTTCTTCCACTCAAAATTTCCAGGGATGACCTCAGAGGTGACTCCCCAGGGGTTGATCCTACTCTACTTTTTTCTCCTCCCACCCTTCCAATGATTGTTACTAGCACCTAATTTCCTTCATCAAATCACTGCTTCCATAAAAATAGCTAAATTATCTTCTCTTTTCTGCACTGAACCCTAACTGATCCTCAGGAGTTCCAGAAAAAGAGTTCAAGAATTGCTTTGAAGAGTGGACTAGGTGCAGGCTTCGGTGCACAGCTTCCCAAAGGGAATACTTTGAAGGTGACTGTAGTAATCTTCAACAATGAGGTACGTAGCACTTTTTGTGAAATTACATATATTCGTATATGTTTCAAGTCTTCTCCAGCTTTCTCTTTCCCCCACCAGGACTTCTCATGTATGTACATCTCAGTGAGCCAGTGATGTGGGAAGAGCTTATCTAATTTCCAAGGTCTCTCTGTCGAATTTCTGGCCAAAACTTCTTCTTTGCTTTCTAAAGAGTTTTCTAATTTCACTGACAGTGCATTCCACTTCAAATTAAGCCAGTTCCCTCTGGCAACTAAACCACTGGTTTTCACAGGCAGTCCCACCCTGTAACACTGTTGTCCTAACTGGGTTCATGATATACGGTGGCCCTAGGCAAGAAGGCCATAGACTCCATAGTTCCTACCCAAAGTTCAGCAGCCTTGCAGGAATAAGTGCTTCCCACTTTGTTGTTTCCCTTTGTCAGTTTCCAGAGACCTGAAATGGTTGTTTTGGATCATTTTCTCCAGTTGTTTTTGAGGGCTAAAGATTTGTCATCTCCTTCACTCCGCATGGCTCTAAGTTCTGCTTCCTATTCACTTTAATGCAGCCTGGGCAGACTTTTGCAAGGCAAGGGCTACTTTTAATTTCTTCCAAGTGTTGCAGTCCACTAGCTATGTATTTATTTTCACTTGCTCAAGTGCATTCAGCCGCCTCAATTGTGAAGAGCTAATTCTTGCTTCTAGCAGCTGTATATGTGTATGTGAAAAATGTGTTTCTTTTACTTTTAGCTGCCTAACCTCTAGGCCCTGGCATAAGGGGGCATCCACCATGACACTTTTTCTTAATTCAGGTGGTCACCCCAAAATTGCCTGGTGGTCCACCGGTGGACCGTGATTGACATGACGTCTTACCCAGTCCTGCTTTAATGGACTTTAAGTTTCTCATCAGTAAAATTAGGTTTCTCTCTCCCTAGTCCTGTGCTGTTTCCACTGGACCAGGATTTCCTAGAGTTCTGAGGAAACAGAGGGGTATTAGAATATGACACAGGATGTACCACCAGAGGCTTGAGTATGAGCAACCTCCTGGACTCTGACTGGCTGAAATGTTTTAGAAGGATGTGGGGTACCTCTGAGACAAGAATGCCACTAGTATAAATTTAAAAGGATGCTCCTTCCTTTCTCAAATAAAACAAGTATTAAGTTAGTTTATTATTGCAGAAATAAACATGACACTAAAGCCATCCAGGGAAAGTAGAAACCAACTCATTTGTAAGGGTGAAGAGAAGGGAAAGGGAAAGGAGGGAGTGTTAGGGAGAATGGGTCCATCTCGGTGAGCAGTGTCCAGGTTCTTGGTATCTCGAGCAAAGAATAGAAAGAGACACACACCCAAGTGTAGAGGTGACACCAAGAAGCAGTTTGTTGAAAGGAAAATAAGGTGAAACAAAGAGATAGTTTATTAAAAGAGAAAGTACACTTCAAAGAGATAGGATTGGGCCCGAGCACGAGTGCCTCAAGGGCCTTGAATGGCAAGAGGAAAGTACACTCCTAAAAGAGGTAGGACCAGGCTCAAGCAGGAAAATGGCTCAAGAGCCCTGATTAATGAGGCTTTATTTTTTTTTATCCTTTAGTTGTAAGGGGTCACGCCTATCTGGGTGTGGGGCCTTTTGACAATTCTGATTGACACAGGGGCCTATTACATCACCTTTTCTAACTGTGCATGTTCTTTCCCAGAATTCAGTCCATTATAATAATATTAATAAACTCCCGGGCATATGTATGATATTAAAATTATGATATAATGAGGCCTAGGTTACCCGAAGGTCATTGTAACTCTCACTGCGCAGGCATTAGGAACTGGCTCAAACTGGTGGGCTTCTCATTCCCTCTGACTTCCTTGTATTTGCCTGGAACCTCCTCCTGTGGCTGCCTACCCTGGGGCAGGGACTGCTAGTGAAAGGGTGGCATCAGGGTGGTGACTACTCCAGCCGGCTGCATCTCATGGGAGGGGTCCCAAGATTCCTCCTATTCTATTTGCCTTCCTCACATTCTCTTGAGAGACGTGAGTCCCACAAATCTCTATGGGAAGTTGAGGGACTGGAGGTCTCATCTTCTGTCTCTGCTTCCTGCTGAGGATGGTCGTTGTCCCTACCTATTGGGGATCCACGGAGCTCTCACCCTATCTGATCTAAAGGGGAAGGGGTCTCGAGGTCCACCTGAGACATTATGTTGACTTCTTCAGCTGGAACGGACTGGAAGCCTTGCTGGGGTAACATTCATATCCCGTTGGCCCCTAGATGAGGAGAAATTAATTCAGTTAAGTTTTAAAAGCATTGTCCCAAGAAGCAGGCCCCAAAGCCCTGTCAACTGGGTGGTTACAGGATGGAAAATATATGAATTACAGGTTTCAGGGTAATCATCTTATGGCAAGATGTAGGGGCATTTTTATGGTTCAGACTAGGGACAGTTTATTTATTGTTCAAGGTTAGAAGCCAGGGAAAGTTGATCAAGAATATGATTAGGACTATGGACTAGAAAAGAGGTGAAACTGAAAGCTTAAGAAGTAGGAAAAAGGAGTCTATAGTAGGGGAGGGGACTTCTTCGTTTGGCCCGTATCATGAGGAAATAAAACAAAGGGCAGGAGAGGGATGGCTTCGATGCTATAAATCGAGTTCATTTTTAAAACTGGTGGCTCAGGTATATGTGTCCTACTCACAATGAAGTAAAACTAAAGCCTCTTGCTTCTACATTGCTGTAGTCTGAATATTTGTACCTTTCAAAATTCATCTGCTGAAATCCTAATGCACAATAGGATGGTATTAGGAAGTAGACCCTTTGGGGTGATTAGGTTATGAGGGTGGAGCCCTCATGAAAGAGATTAGTATTCTTAAAAAAGAGACCTTGTAGAAATTTTTCTCCCTTCCACCAGGTGAAGTGGCAGTGTGCACCCCAGAAGGCCTTCTCCAGAACCCCAAAATGCTGGCACCCTGACCTTGGGCTTCCAGCCTCCAGAACTGTGAGAAATAAATTTTTGTTGTTTATACTCATACGTTACCAAATGTAAAAGGAAAAACCGCAGGCTCCCAAAGGCATCACTTGTGCTAAAGCCCATGATACCAAACCTAGACATAATAAGTGTATCTAACTTAATTGCAGTTTCGCTTTCTCCAGAAATCTTAGTCAACCAGTCTATAACTTTCTGGTCAACATCAATGAGATAATCTACAATGTGGGCCTCCTCCATTCTCCCTTACCCCCATAAGAAGAAGAGCAATCTGCATTATAAAACTTGTGCTAGTCTCTTCCCCCTTGGAAAAGAAGATGTCTTGGACTAAACCCAATCCTCTCTTTTCTTTTACTAATAACTTCCCTGCCACATCCTTTTTCCTATAAAAACCTTTCATTCTGTACAACTCCTCAGAGTATCTCTCTGTTTGCTGTATGTGATGCTGCCCACTTCATGAATTGTTTAATAAAGCGAATTAGGTCTTCAAGTTTACTCGGTTGTATTTTGTTGTATAACACAGACTGTGTTTTGTTATAGCAGCTGGAATAAACTAATATAGACACACACCCTCAGTTTTTCAGGCCCTTCTAAAGGAAGTTTGCAAGGGCCTTGGCAAGCAGCAATTGTGGTTACATCCTCATATGTGCCCACCTTCCTGGTTTCTCAGCCACATCCTGATACTGGAGTGTTAGCAGTAGGCACACTCAATGCTCTCAGCCCTATTCCACAGCTAAGGGAACTTTGTCTCGATGGGTTTGCTTTCAGATGCTGTGACAGCATGTGTGAGAAATGGAAGAATGAGAGAAGCAACCTAGGGTTACATCCAAGCAGGACCAAGTTGTGCATGCAGGCATCAATGAGATCACACGCACAAGTATACGGATCTCCACGATGAATACATATTTTTGGATGCCGATGCACGTTTGCTTCATCAAGAACTCTCCTCTGCTGCTGCTTCAAGATGCAGCCATAAGTCTCAGACTCTCCAGGATCTACCACTCTTATAGAGGTTAACATAGGTCTATAACATGAAGTTTTCCCTGCTCCCGGCATGACAACCAGTAAGTTGAGTGACAAGGAATTGGAGCAAGGAAAGCAACTTTATTCGGAAAGCCAGCAAATGAAGAAGATGGCAAACTAGAGCCCTAAAGAACCATCTTGAGAAAGTACAGAATTCAGGTTTCTTTATGTCAAGGAAAGGAGAGAATGGGAGGAGTTGAGATCAGGAGGTGATCGATGACCACAGACATCTAGATGTCAGCAAGGATTCAAGGGGATGGTGAACTTTGCTTTTGGTCAACAAACTCCAGTTACCATGGTCTCAGCAATGAGGTCCTATAAATCTTTTAATAGATCATCATTATTTTCATACATAGCTTCCTTATCTCCTTGGGGAAGTATTTTTGAGCAGGGAGGTTTTTTCAGTAATTCCTAGGCTACAGGTTAGATACCTTTAATGATGAGCATATCTGTGTGCAGGACTAAGTAGAAGTTACTCACATGCTATGGGAACTGGGCAGGCTCAAGAAAGATGGAGTCAGAAAAAGCGATTATTTTCTTCTATTACAAGCTAAATAACCAAAAATTTTGAAACACAGGAAAGAGTAGTTTGAAAGATCCAGGAAGCAGGGTACTACCACTGGGATAAATGAAGTTAAACCGTATTTAATCATTGCATTTCTCTACCTAAGATACAAATTTCAGAAAGAAAGCATCCAATTGGCCTCTCTTGGGCTGTGTGTCCATACCTTGGCCGGAGTAGGGCAAGGCATCTTGGTTAACAATGCCCCCCCTCCAGTACTGTATCTACTCAAGAGGAATATTTCCCCAAAACAAAATTAGGGTGTTGTTTCTAGAAAAGAGAACATACATGGACCAGGTTAAAAGAACAGACGGCCAACATAAAAAAATTAATTAGGGATCAGATTTATTTACTGAAGGACTTCTCAGAGCCTTTAATTAGAAAAGTTTGTTTTTATAATTCTTTAATTGGAGATAAAATATGTAGAATTTCTCAATTATTTTACCAATTGTGCTTTTCGACAGAATTTTCCAAGAGACTAATGTGTCCCCTCCCCCAAAAACACCTTTTGGGAAATTAGATCGTGTCGCCTCTGTGCCTACATATACATGGCTCAAGAGGGAAAGAAGTTGCCTGTCTTATTTATCATTGAATCTCCAACACCTAGAACAGGCCAGCCATAGTGAAGGTACTCAATACATGGAGGCACTGAATGGATCTGTTTATATTTTCTGTGCATTTCACTCCTGAAAGTCTGATTTACATGAGGCATAGCAAGAACCATGCTCATCAAAGAGAAATTCAGCTTGGTGATTTATATTGTGCTTACTAAGGTCTGAGTAAATCGGCCATCCTCTGGAGAGCTCTGGAATCATATTGTCAAAGGTAAAATCCAACCATGTCACTCCGATGCCTAAAACTCCTTAATGCCCATTTCAGGCCTACACAGCATAAACTCTAGGGCACGATACACACCAGCTTTCCAAATTCTGGCCCCTAGGCCCCTTCTAACCTCATCTTCTGCCAAATCCCACTTTATTCTCCAGAAAAACAATTACGTGTCTTTAAATATGAAAGGTTGTTTTACTGCTCCATAACTTTGCAAACACTGTTCCTTTATCTGGAATGCCATTTGCCCATCCATTTAGCCCCTTAGAAAACTCATCTTTCAAAATCCAGTTGAACTGTTCATTTCATTGTGAAATTTTTTCTGATCTCATCCATATGCTAGTCCATATCAACAAATAATTTCTCTTTCCTCTGAACAGTGCACATTTGTGAATTGTTGCATTCAGATTGTTGTTCTGTTTGTCTTCCCTTCTAGCCTGAGAGCCCCTTGGAAATAAAGAACATGCTTACTCACCTGAGTAGTTGTAGTACCTAGTAATGTTACCGCAGACTCAAAGGGTCCATTTGCCTGCATGCATCCAAGCCAAACAAAACACGAACAGAAGATTGCAGCGAAGAAACTAAAGGTTTATTTAAGGAACTAGTGCCAAGCCCAGAGACTACTGGGAGTTGAGGTTGCAGGCTCTACTGATTGGGTGGGGGTCAGGTAGGGGGCAGTTAATCATGGCATTCGGGCCTAATGTCAGTCATGGAATTGTTATGTCTGGTTTCCAGGTCGTGAGTGGGACTGTTCTGCTTTCCTAAGTCTAGAGCTGAAACGTAATTGAGGTCAAGGTGTTATCTCTGCTTGACAGAAACTATATTCTAGTTTGAGGTTTGGTTATTGTATCTAGCTCATGGTTGACAGACCTGAAGCTTTATTCTTATGTGAGTTTGCTGCTGACCAGAACTTAATATCCTAAAGCAGGGGTCCCCAACCCCCAGGCCACTGTCTGGAACTGAGCCACACATCAGAATGTGACTGCGGACAAGCCAGAGAATCTTCCTCTGTATTTACAGCTGCTCACCTTCACTCGCATTACCACCTAAGCTCTACCTCCTGTCACGTAAGTGGTGGCATTAGATGCTCATAGAAGTGCAAACCCTATTGTGAACTGAGTATATGAGGGATCTAGGTTGCATGCTTCTTATGAGAATCTAATGCCTGATGATCTGAGGTCGACCTGAGGCAGTGATGCCAGCACTGGGGAGCAAATACAGGTGAACATTAGCAGAGAGCTTAGACTGCACAGAGACCATAATAAATCAATTTCTTGCAGACTCATATAAAACCCTACCAGTGAGTGGCAAGTGACACAATAAAGTGCACAATAAATGTAATGCCCTTGAATCATCCCAAAACCATCCACCCCTGCCAATCATGAAAAAATTGTCTTCCACAAAACAAGTCCCTGATGCCAAAAAGTTTGGGGACCACCATCCTAAAGGCTTAATGATTAAAGGTAGTAGACATGCAGTATGTATACAGGTAGTAGTATCTAGTGAAAAGAATGCAAGTGAATCATAGTTCTGGCTAGGCTAAACAACACTAGCTTGAATTAAAGCAAAATGTATGCTAAAAAAAAATAAAGTTTTTGTGTGGTTACAGTACCCAGTACCTAGCACTTAGTTGCACCTAACCAGGATGAGAAAATCCTCCAAGTTTCAAACAAAGGGAATATAATGCCAGGAAGAGAATCCATGGGTGACAGAAGAGGCTGAGAAGCCAAACAGTGGCAGTGAGCATCAAATTCCAGTGCCAACAATTTATTGGGAAATGCAAGGAAAATGGGTATATATGGTGAAGTACTACAGGAAGAGAGGGAAATGCAGCCACTACAGGGCATCTTATGAAGTCAGATATCAACATAGGCAGCTGGAGCTTAATCCTGTTATTGGTCCAAAGTCTGCGTCCCCTACTTCAAAAGGCCAAAACTCAAAACGTCAGTTTGGAGTACGGAAGGGGTTATTGATTGAGAAGACACCAGAAGAAGATGTGAGACCTAATCCTCAAATCTATTTTAAGACAATACTGAGTTCAGGCTTCTTTGATGTCAAGGGAAAAGGAAATGATAGATGTTTTTGTAAAACTCAAGCCAAAAATCAGGATTCCTCTAATGATTGACATGTCTATATATGCAAGACTGAACAGGAGCTATTAGCCTGAAGACCGTGGGATGAGGCAGGCTTGAACAAGATGGAGTCAAAGAGACAGCATTTTACTGTTAAGCAAAATAACTCCTCAGAATCATCCTGGCTCATTTGGGAGGGAGCTGGTTTATTTATGTCAGTCATTGGTTAAGGGTTACTCCCAAGGGAATGTTAATTCTTAGTCACAATCAGGCTGCTGTACACACAAAGTAGGTTCCAGAAGCTTGCAGGTAGATTTACAACAAAGACACAGGCAAGAGCTGACCTTTGGAAGCCAGGCTAGCTTGGGAAGGAATGGTAAGGGGATTCTCAGATGTGTGGGCAGAGCACTAGTAGCATCAGCTAGAGTGAGGCAACTCTGAAGCTAACAAAAACAGACCCCCTAGGCCTGACCTAAGGGGTCAAGTGAGCTTGTTCAGCAGAATCAGAGGCATAGAGGGCACTTAGCCACTCCCAAAGACCCCATAAGAGGCTGAGATTATTCCTTCCTCCTGCCCTCGTCTCCCAGTAGTGTCCCCCATTGATCAAAACCATCTAGAAGTCACTTGTCAGAAGAATCTGAGAAGCCAGCCTGGCTGTAGTGATACAGAGCAGAGCAGAGCACAGGAAGAGCCAGTGGCCCCAGGCCTGGCAGATTACCTTGATATGGAGGGGCTATACCTCCCCCAAGCCAACATCATTAGATTACCTGGGCAGTTGGTTTAAAATACATATTTCTGGGCCCCAGTGAATTCTTGACCTAATGAAGCTAAACCTTATAATTAAGGATGAGATCCCAGGAGTCTGCATTGTTAATAAGTTTCTGAGGAGAGTCTTATTTATAGTAAAATTTGGGAAGCTCTGTAGAGTGACTTAAATGTTTTGGAGATAAAAAAATTAAATTGAATGGAATATATAACAAGATGAAAATTCATGCCAGTCCAAGAACTCAATTAATAAAAATGATCCTTTCCAGTTAATCTCAGTTTAACTGCCTAACAATAAATTCTTGATATTCATTTTATAGAAAAAGTAATAAGTCTAATGATATTGGAAAATATATTCATAAAAATCTGAGGTAGTACCAGGGAGCAGGGTCGGAATTACAGACGCTTTTGTCGATATACTTGTCATACTATATTGCTACCATCACTTTATTCTTATTGTTTGTTCGTTTGTTTATTATTTGTCATGGCTGTCTTCCTTACTAGGCTCAGTTCTTTGAGGGCAAGGATTGTGTCTTGTTATGTTCTGCATCCCCAGCACAAAATATAGACAATTATATTGCAGGAGCCTGATAAATGTTTGTGGAATGAAATTTAGAATCTAAAGCTGCACCTCAGATGGTAATGCCTTTGGGGTGGCTCTTCTAGGCATAGGCCAACTGAGAATGTGGCCACAGAATTTTCCTTTTTCAATTTCCAAAACCCTTTCAGGTTTTCCATTAAAGTGGCCTTTATTTTTTCTCTTGGTTTTGAGCATTCATGTGGTAAAGTTGTTCAGTGATGCATTATACATGATATATTGTGTTCATTTCAGAATAATTAAGCAATTGTTATCATAAAAATTGCATTGCTCAGTTTTATTAAGAAAAAGCTCCCTTTTCCTAAGACAGTAATATATTCAGATTAAAAATTTTTCCAAAGCAAGAATCAGACAAAACAGCATTCAAAAGTGCAAATCCAAAATAAGAAAAAGATTAACTGTGTTCTAAAATGAGACGAACAAAACCAATTTATCAATTTTACTGCTTCAAAGGAGTGGACAGAGGATGAAAAATGCATTAAAATTTTTTCCATTACGATAAAAACTCATATGAGGACATTTATTTACAGGGAAATAAAATAGAAACATAATGCTGTATGTAAAATAGGAAGCCTGTTAGCTCCAAAGCTATCGCCATTTGGGAGATAGTTCCCAGAAATTAATTAAGACAATACACGGAAATTGGCCAGACATGGGCTGAAATCCAGGGCCCACCATAAAACAGATACATGATCTTGAACAAATTATAAGCTCTGCATTTTTATCTTATTATTTTGAAAATATAAAAATAAATAACGCTTAATTTATAGGGTTGGTTAACCAATGCACTTCAATTATTAACTACTATTTTACTATTTATAAAGTGTGGAGCTAAATAAAAATACCAGGTGGCCCCTGGAGTAGTCTTCTGGCTCTCTGGTGTGTCTAATGAAATGATCCAGCATGGAAAGGGACGACTGTGGGGACACACGACAGTAAAGGAATAGGGATCAGGGGTCCTCCAAAGAGGGGCATTGACCAAGGGGCAGAGGGGAAAGGAAATTATTCCCAAATCAAGCAAGACAGGGGACTCAAGTTTGTGTCTCCGTCCAGATTAGGCCATTATCGGATAACGATGAAGAGCAGGGACTTTTCAGTCACCATGGGTTCTAATCCTCGTCACCCACTAACTGGCTGTGTGGCCTAGGGAAAGTTGTCTATTCTCTTGGTACTTCAATTTCATCATTTAAAAAAGTAGCGTAATCGTGCCTAACTCATTGGAAAGCTGTCAGAATTAAGTATGCTCATGTGTGCAGTATGTGTATCACAATACCTGGAACATAATAAAAGCTCAGAAAATGCTAGTTAGTAGTACAGTAGTAGCAGAGTTTTTGTTTCCAGGCTCTGGTTCAGAAATAGAGTAATGGTGCAAATGCAGTAACTAAAACTGGGGTCCATGATCCCATTTTAATGAGCTAGCAGCATGTATGACACGATGGGGTTGGGCCAAACCTACTGACAGAGATCAAGCTCCTAACTGGCTTCCACAATTCACCTAAATGAGCTTTCAAAAACGAACTTTAGTGGGTGTTAAGTACCTGATTTAAACCTCTGTAGTTTTCTATCACCTTCACAGGGAAATCAAGACTCAGTATTCTTTTTCCGGACATAAGATTGGACTACCGCTTTCCATGCCACCTTACTCACCACTCCCCGGCCACTCTCTGCTTCTCTCTGTTCCTGGAGTATTCCGAGATCACACCCACCTGAAACCCTTTGTAGTTGTTCTTTTCTCTTCCTGGAATGCTCCTCCCTCGATCTTCACAGCTACCAGTTCAATTGTCACCTCGTTCCCACAAGTCTTCTCTGATCGCTCAGCCCAGTGTAACCACCCAGTTATTCTATTACTTGGTCTGTGTGAATGTTTTGAGTAACAATGGACACCACTAGATATTTTCTGTTTATTTCATAGAGCATTATCAGTCTCCCTATACTGGCAGGTGGTCTTGTCTCTCTCATTCACCCTTGCGCTCTCAATACTTAGAACAATAACTGGCACTAATAAAAGCATCATAATAAATACTTGTGAAATGAATACAAATGAATAAATTTGTCCCCCAATATTTTAAATGAGGAAATTATCTACAAATCTTAGAATACCATTATGGGATACATACAAGTCACTTGCACTTCCCCTCATCACAAATCAGGTCCTGCCAATGACTGAGAACATCTGCTATGCCTGATGACAAGAGGTGCAAGTGTGTTCTCACAGGAGGGCAGCATGATGGAGGTCTTTTGGAGAGCTGAATCCCGAGATTGTGTGTAAGATAAATCAGAGAGGAAAAGACAAGAGCCAAAGTGACTAGTGAGATATCTATCTCATCTGTCCAGGCATGAAATGATGGAGCCTGAACTAGTAGCAGCAAAAAGAACAGATGCAAGGACCATAGTATGAAAGAAATAACAGTGTTAGAGGCTGATTAGATTTGTGAAGAGAAATACAAGGGTGGATTTCTGGGAGTTCAAAATCCTGGCAATGATCTCTCATTTATTTCAAGTCTTCTTTGTGTACATGACAAGCTGCTTGATTTAATAAAAAAATATGGATTCACACATTGATGCAGCAGAATGATCCTTTCTAATTTGATTTTCTTTTGTGATAATCAAGAAAATCATGCATTCTTTTATTATTTTATCCATTCGTTTATTGATTCATTTAACCAAAGTCTGTTGGGTATCAAGCACAGGTGGACGAGAAGACAAGGTAAAATGTAATATAAGGAGCTCAGGAAGTTATCACGGAGTATTTTAGTGCAGGTCTTTCATTCCCACATGCTGGTCCTGGAACCACTAATTATTGGGGGCAATCATACTTTCTTTTAAAAGACTGGAAAGATTTTTTGATATCAATAGTATAAAAATAAAAAATGTTAAAGCAATTATAGCTATGTAGTATGTGAGTACAATTATTTTTCATAAATTCAATTAAAAACAACAGTTAGGTCTTTTTTACACTTCAATGACTTGGCTGAAATTTTCACTTTACCTATACTTGCTGTGGTCTATTAGTTTTCTATTGATGGCATAACAAATTACCACAAACTTAGTAGTTTAAACACAGTTCTGTAGGTTAGAAGTCTGGCACAGGTTTCACTGCCCTAAAACTAGTGAGAGGAAAATACTTTTTTGCAGCTCAAGGGGAGAATATATTTTCTTGCCTTTTCCAGCCAGAGGCTGCCCACATTTCATGCTTTGTGGCCCCTTCTTACAATTTCAAAGTCAGCAATGTTGCAGCAATTTCTGTAATCCTTCTTCCATCATTGCATTTCTCTCTCTGACCACAATTGGAAAAGGTTCTCTGCATCTGGGGCCAGACTGGTTCAGGGACTGTGTATCCTTGGCTCTGTCACCTATTAGCTGTGTTTTTGCACAAACATCTTAATTTTCTATGATTCCACTCTGGGACCTCCTCATTCACAAAATGAGAGTTCATTCATTCAATCAAGATTTATTGAGCACTTACTACCTTGCCAGCAGAATTCTAAACACTGGGAATTCAGCCAGGACACACAAATACACTGCACTGAGGGTTAAGAAACTCACCGACCCTCACTCCTAACTTGACACCTGCCCCAACGGCTACCCCAGGACAATCTAGCAATGAAAGGTGTGAAGCCTGGCAGAGCAGTGGTCCTCCAGAAGCCTGCCACAGTGCTGCTCACTGCATGCATGTATGGGTATCTGTGCCATAGCAATTGTTCATTGTGTTCATTGTGAAGCATGGCCTCTAGACATAGCAATAAAAAATAAACAGACAAAAATCCCCTTTGAATTCTGATAGAGGAGACAGACAATAAACTAAGCATACAAGTGAGATGTATATATGACATACCTTATAGTGCTACAGAGAGAAATTAAACAGGGAAAGAGGAGAGATAGTGTCTGATTTAAATAGGTGGTCAGAGAAGGCTGCCTGAGAAGGAGACTAGAAGAAAGACGTGCAGAAGGGGTGGGAATGAGCCCTGAGGGCACGAGGGGAGGAACAGTGGGGCACAGACCTTCAGGGAGGAGCAGGTCTGCCCTGGCCTGGGACCTGCAAGGACTGTAAGTGAGCCTGGAGTGGAGGGAGATGATGGCATACAATACTAGAACTTGCCTCATAAGATAGTTGTGAAGATGAAGTGAATTAGGTTTAATTAATTATTTGAATGATCCTAACCCTAATGCTTAGAGCGGGCATGGCCAACCTGCAGCCCAGGATGGCCCAACACAAAATCTTAAAACAAACATCATCATTTTACTGTAATCTTTTTTTTTTTTTTTGAGCTTAACAGCTATTGTTAGTGACAGTGTATTTTATGTGTGGCCCAAGACAATTCTTCTTCCAGGGTGGCCAGGGAAGCCAGAAGGTTGGACACTGCTATCTTAGAGCAAGGTTGGGCATACAATGTTTTAAATATTTTTTAAACTATTATTTTAACCATTATTTCAGAAGTACCCCATTGAACAAAGTTCAAATGCTTTTCCCCAGGGTTATGATTTCATTCCTCAAAACACTCTATCAGGGTGTTTCGGCGCCTCACGGTTTCCATCATGACCTGCAGGAGCAAGCACATTAGCCCGCCTCTGGAGGCGTCCAGACTTGGGGTAACGGGGACCCTTCCACAGCCCAGGACACCCGTGACATCACATCCTGTGCATTTCCCCTCCAAGGAAAGATTCTATGATATTTCGAAATTCAGAGTTTGAGCTGACATGTTTAATGTTCACTCTCCACATACTGTCTTAGAATTCAAGATGAAGTAACATCGTCCACCACTCTAATAGTGCCGCCCCCACTAAATAGCCTGCCCACCGCTCTGTACTTGCCCAGTTTTCAAACCTCCCTGTGGGCTTTTTCTAGCCTGTGCTCAGCACAGACCCTTGGTATCCTCCCAATCAGCAGTGACTTTTCTATGATAAGGGTGGTGGCCCTTATCTCTGTCATTGAGAGGCTCCATCTCTAGGGAAGATGATCAGTTATGAGGCAGATATGGATGATCAAAGAGTTATAAAATCCCTGCCAAACACACACACACACACACACACACACACACACACACTATTACCAGTATGTCCTGTCCCACAGATTCAGAGTACAAATGTGGCCATATCACCCTTTTTTTTTAACTTGAATACTCAAATAGTCTCATGCTCTATTAGTAAGAAGTGGTATCTTGGGTTATTTTTAACTCTAGTTCAATAATTCGCCAAGAGCTTATACAATGCAACCATGCTCAGACCTGCCCTTCCACACTAAGCTGAAGGACAAGTGGTTGAATGGGTGTCACTATGGGGGCTGGTTCTTCTCAGTCTTTCCCATACTTGCCCCTTCACTGGGACTCAGAAGTTACATGTCTTTCAGATGACACCCTCATTCTCAGGAATTCTTCCCTTCATTCTTTTTACTTTGCATGATCCAGAAGAGCTGCTAGTAGTATGAATGATGCAACATGTAGGAACCGGCCTTGTATCACAACTTTAAGGTCTTTTCCCTGGTCATCAGCCTAGACATCCCTCATCTATAATGGTGATTTTGTTTTAGGAACCTCATAGCCCCTCCCTATTTTGGATCTAATGGGAGCCCTGTACTCTTCCTCAGCAAATCTATCGAATAAGACCTCAAGGAGCAGAGTTTGGAACCTTGGACCCTGTCTTCCAAAATACCTTGGCCCTCTTAGGCAAATCAATTGTCATCTTCCCCCCAAATCTATTTCCCTGAGTAGCAGCTTCACTGGATGATAAAATTCAGATGTCCCAAAATCAGAACTATGGTTACATACAAGCCCTACATTATCTTACCGAAGGGACTGCTCAAGAAACAGCACAGCAGAGAGATGAGTGTTGATATGACATATCCCCAGATAGTTCAGATGAAAAAAGCAAAGGCTGATGACAAAATCAGATAATGCAGTGTGAGCTATTTGTATCTGACACATTTTTATTTGATCTGTCTAAACATCATAATACATTTAATTAATTTCCTCTTTTGCCTGAATTGGGCAGCCTGGGAAGACTTGACTAATTAAGAAGTGCAGACAGTAGTACAGGTAGTGTAACTCTTCTTTAAATATGTTGCTTACTGGCAGAGCTTTCAAAAAGATATTTTGAAACAGAAACCGCATTCTCTTGTCAGTTAAAAACGTCTGTTAAAAGCAAATTGCTAGCAGATGGAAGCCCTCAGGACCTCCCACAGCAAGAGGAAAACGTTGTTATTGTGGGTAAGTAATGCACAAGATCCAAAGACATTAACCTGTGTCGTCATTTGTGCTGAAAGCAAGTGATAGCCGGATGTATCATTTACTCTTAATTGTGCATTATAACCTAGAGACATATGCTTGACGATGCACTATGTGAATAAGCTGGGAGAAACACATTCCGCTCACCAGAATTGTTAAACAGTTTATGAAACAACACTTGGGGAGAGGCTGATCCCTGGACAACAATATCCGGGGCTGTCTTAATCTCCAGATCTGTCTCCACGGGTCTTTTCATCTGGAGCTTATTAGAAAACCTCAATTTCCTCTCGAAGGGAAAACTGATGAGGAATTGGCTTTCTCAGACCCTGGATCATGTACCCCTAAGCCAGGGATAACAAACAGATTTTCATCTAAAGAACCAACTGTAATCAATAATGGATTCTGGAGCTACGTGCTGCTCACAACCAAGAGTAGCTTGTCTCATTCCCCGCGGTGTTCTCAGGGCCTCAGACAGTGCCTGGCTCACAGAAGGCAGCTAGTCAAAGTGTGGTCAATGAATAAGTGAATGAACTAATTATTCTGTGACCTCCAGTTTTTAACTTTGAGAAAGTACAGGGTTGTAGAAATCACTCTAAGTTAGAAGATGTTAGTTCCAGGGTTGTCAACTACGTGGTTAAGTGCCTTTACGACCGAGTCTCAATTGCCCTGTCTCTAAAACCAATGCAGCGATGGTGTAGTGGCTTAAGGCTTCGGCGCTGGCGCTGTCAGTGCTGCGGCCTGGGTTCGATTCCCAGCCAGGGAGCTACCCACATACCAAAAAGCAAAAATAAATAAATAAATAATTTTTAAAAAATAAAACCAATGCAGCCATAGTCATCCTGATTGATCAGCTGTTGAAATTACACATTATACTGAAAACAACCCATGGCATGTATTTTCGTGTACTGAGTCTCTCCATTTGTTACTTTCCCATCAGCTTTCAGAGTAAGCCTGTTTCTTGCAGCCTGCTGACCCCCAGGACCTCTAGAAATGTAAATGACTCTTTTTCAGGTACAGACTCTTCCTGGAAACCAGCCTCAGAAGGACTGAGAAAGACCAACCATCAGAATATCAGAAAAGGTAGGGTGCAGTGAATAGACTCATCGGTAATGAAATTGTTAACTTCTGAGAAAAATTACACGACCAACTTTATAATAACATAATAAAAGGAGAACATGAAAAATCTAAGTGGTGCACAGTGACATTTAGACACAAGAGGTTTTCAGAGGTATCTCCTTGACAACCAAAGGCAGAGTGGAGGGAGCATAACCTTCTGAAGCCTCTTTCTGTCAAAACAAACTACAACTTCATTACATCTGTTCTCGATGGAAGGCTCTCTGTGTTCCACACACAAAACCAGAATCGTATTTACTTATTAGAGTAGATTTCCTCCTTGGTTTAAATGAGTTTAGAAATAAAAACCCCAGGGACATTAGAGAATCAAATTCAAAGTTTTAGGGCAGCATTCCAGCTCCTCAATAATCAGGCCCCATCTATCTCTTCATTCTCTGTTTTTCTGCTCAGATCTCTCCAAAAGCTTCCATTCATTTGGAATAAAACTAAAAACCCTGACAAAGCCTGCATGATCTGGCCTGCATGATTAGCTCCCTGCAGGCATCTGCTGCCACATTGCCTCTCACCCATGCTGTAGGCAGGCTATTCTTCAAACTAGGGCTGGGCGAGGCATCCATCACAGTCCACCGATCGATGGCAATTTGGGGGTGTCCGCCTGAATAATAACATAAATAGCTAGTGGACCATGACACTTGGAAAAGTAGCCCTGGCCCTGAAAAAAATCTGTCCAGACCTGCCTTAAACTGTAATTCTCCCCTCCAGACCTTTGCATGTTCTGTACCCTCATTCTGGAGGACTTTTCACCTAGAGAGGCCCAACAATCTCTCCTCCCCTTCTTTCAGGTCCCTTTTGACATATTAACTTATCAAAGAGGACTTCCTTATCCATTCTATTTGAATTAGCACCTCCCACCCCACCATTCTCAATTTTCTGAACTTTTTAACATTTTTCTTCATTTCTTTTATGCCACTGGATATTTTTATAGGTGTGTGTACAAATCATTTATTGTGAAATCATAAGCATACTAAGGTTGCTAAATATAAACACGTCCATTTATACTATACTATTTAAAAAAGGGTGTTACATCTGCTGACCCCATATATATATTTATATACAGTTTCTTGCCAGTTGCTTAAGGGTGCCAGTTGCTTGAATTCCGGTTAATGGAGAGTCTACTTACTTTGATCCGTCATCTACCCATCCCCATGGGTGTCGATTAACTGGGAGTCTAATGTATTTGTTTATTTACTTTTGGTTTATTTTCCCTTATCAGAATGGAAGCCCCTGAAGGTGGGCACTGTGCTTTAACTGCTGTGTCCCCAATGCCTAGAGCACTATCTGGCGACAGAAATGTGTTGACTAAATGCATAAACCTCTCTGCCAGCCTAGGCTCCCACGTGTCCCCTCACTTCCCCTTCCCCACGTGCGTGACACTCCACGTCTCCACGCCCCAGCCCTTTGCTGTCACCCCACCTAGAACATTTTTCCCTTGTTCATGGCTCCCACAGGGAGTCTGTCTACCATGTACAAGTGTGGAACTGATTGGGAGGAAAGGGCAGGAGGTGGGAAGGGGGAGTTGCCAGAAGGGGTTGTACCAGAAAAGAGCTGGGAGAGGAACACAGGGAGAATTGGAGGGAAAAGGTCCTCTAGAGAAGGAGAAGGAAAAGAGTGAGGGGGAGACCCTGAGGGACTGCCCTCATCAACTTCAGCCTCAAGACACGTGCATTTGAGGGTCTGCTTTACTGCCAGCATCTAGGTTGTGGTCCTTCTCACCTCTCCTCTCTCCCCACCTGCCCATCATCAAAATTTTTCTTATCCCTTCAGGATCAATTTAGAGCTCACCCAGAGGCTCCCCTACCCAAACCTTCAGAGTTCATGTACCCAGGCAACCTCGGTTAGACCTCCTGCCAGCCTTCCAGAGGTGGTTTTTTCCCCTACTGCCCCTCTCCAATGGGCTGTAAGCATCCTGGGAAACAAAGGCATATTTCAGTTCTGACTCTAATATTTCATATTGTACTTCATTGAAAATATGCTGATGGGAGACACAGCATTAATTTATGCACCACTAAAAACAAACAAACAAAAATACTGTCGTTCGCTGTAAGACAGCATCGACTGTAAAATGCATCCTGCTTGCAGAGATCTGAGCATGTGAAAAGGGTGCAACAAAGAACTGGTAACATACAGAAGGTGTGTGGCCTTAGCCAAGTGGCTAAACCTCTTTGAACTTCAGACTTTTCATTTGTGAAATGAAAACCACATTTTTAAATTCATTGAACCAATATTTATTGAGTGCTTAAGTGTTGGGATTTTTTTTTTTCATTGAAAGGAACAGGAACTGGCTCTGGTTGACTTAAGCGAAAAGGAGATTTACTGGAAGGATATTGGGAGTTCAGAGAACTAAGGAGAGGCTGGAGAAGCAAACACCAAGCCAGCGCTGAGACCTAGGACACGGGAACCATGGCAACAGATCCCAACAAAAGAGACCTACAGGACAAAGATGCTGACACTGTAGGCCCCCCTCTCGTTCTTGAGTGAACTCAGAAGCCTCTGATGGATGGAGCCTGCCCCCTGGTGTAGGGGTCCAGGTCAGCATCTGCCCCCTTTGGCTTCCAAAGTAGGAGGCAAGCACTTAAATTTGTAATCCCATCAACACTACACATAACAGGACAGAGATAATTCTGCAAAATGATTTGAGAGATTATTAGGTAGGTAAGGAAGGAAGATTGGATGCTACATGGCAAAACAAAAACCCAAAGAAAGATAAATTTCACAAGTTTCTAGTAAGTGCCAGGAAATGCCCCCAAACAGTCATGGTCCCTGCTTTCTTAAGAGTGACTATCCAGTGAAAGAGGCAGATATTGCAAAATAATAGTGATAATAATCGCAATAATAGGTTATTTTCAACAAAGAAAACAGAGTGCTATGGAAGAGACTAAGTGGGAAACCTATTGCTTGGCTAAATCCAATGGCCCATTTCTAGTCTCATTGTGCATAAACTGTCAACAGCTTTTGACACAGTTGATCACTTCCTTTTTGTGATACACTTTCTGCACTTGGCTTTCAGGAGATCGTGTCCTCATGGTTTTACTCCTTCTTCACTTGCTGTTCTTTCTCCTTTGCTGCATCCTTCATCTCCCCAACACTTAAATGCTGGCAGGCCTCAGGGCTCCGTCCTCAGACTTACTCTGTCCACACTCACTCCCTTGGTGAGTCCTTCCACCTTCAAGGTTTTAAATAATGTCTGTACACTGAAGGCGGACACATTTATTTCTCCAGCCAGAACTATCTACACTGAATCCCAGAACTATATACCCAACTGAGGTCTCAGCATCTCCACTGAAATGTCTAATCCAAGTTTCAAATTTATCATGTCTAAATCTAATTCCTCGTCTTCTCTCTACCAAGCTTGCCTCTTTTCAGGCAATGACAACTCCATGCTACCACCAACCTTGGTGTCACCTTTGACTCCTGTCTTTTTCTCATACCCTGCAGTTAATCCATAGGCAAATCCTGCTGACTCTAGATCTGACCATTTCTCATACCACCACCATCACCACTGTGGTCCAAACCAGCCTCATCTTTGCTGAACTATTGTAACATCCCCCCAGATTTTTCTATCTGCCTCTGCCCTTGTACCCCAACATTCAAATCTCAGCACATTGCCTTAAGTAATCTTTTAAAACTCTAAATCGGATCATGCATCCCTTATGTGGGCTTGCAGGTCTTCACATAATCTTCCTTTTTAACTTCTCCCAGCCTTATTTCCTGGTTCTCTCTTGTTCATTCACTCTGCACAGGCATGGTTTCTTTCTCCAAGGTTTTGCAATGATTTTTGACTCCTCCCAGAATGTTCTGTGCTCTAGTGTTCCTGGCTTTCTCCCTTACCTTTTCAGGTCTTTACCAAATTGTCATCTTCTCAGTTAGGCACTCTCTCACTACCACATTTAAGATGATACCACCCCACCCCCCAAACACACTCACACACACAATCCCCTTCTCAATTCCCATATGTTCTCTATGCCAACCATCACTGTCTGGCATGTTATAGATTTTACCTGTGTGTGTGTGTGTCTCCCACTAGAATGTAACCTGCATGAGAACAGGGCTTCCGTTCACTGCTTACAACATGTCTGGCACATAGAACCCTGAGTAAATAATTTGTTGAATGAACCAAGTTGCCTAATCTTTCTGAATATCAATTGAAGAAAATGTGAGAAACAGCCCAGGCCTACCCCATAAAATTCACATAAGAAGCCAATGAAGTACTGTATCCATGCAAGGAAGTATGAGAACCTGCATTCCACGTGGCCATATTTTGACACCCTGCCCATTTAGCAATCATTGATATGAACCGAACACATGAAAATTTGTTTTGCTCCTTGCAATACAACTTAAAGACCAAAACCCCCCCAAAACTTTGCTTCCTTCCACGATAAAGGTGAATTTCTTATCCTCTTCTTACCATGACCCCATCATCCAACCTCATTTCCAAGAAAACCCACATGAAATAAAAAGAAGCTGAAAACACCTATGAAGCAACATCACTGGATAATATAGTAATACTTGGTAGCATTTCTGAAAAAAGGTTTTTAAAGCACCCAAATATTTTAAGAAAATGAACCATCTGGTAAGTTGAGCTAGTCAGAAGGAAGAAGATAAATACAGTGGGAGAGTGGAATGACCCCTACGGTACAAATACTCCCTGTCGTTGAACTGCAGGCACTAGCATCAAGCTGACCTCTTCCCAAGACAAATCCAAGCTGCATTCGTAATGCATCAGCCTCCAAACAGAAGGAGCACTTGGACCTATCCCACCTGGCAGGTTGGGAATATTTCATTATAAGTCCATAGGTGGCAATTGTACATCTTTCAGCAGCTTTGGAAAGGCAACTAAACAGACAGTAATTGAAATCAATGCAGTGTGTTCAGAAGGGCCTGATTTTTCAGCTTTTGTGCTTCATGCAGGTGCTTCCTCTCTCTTCATCTTCGTGTCTTGCCCGTCGAATCAGATAAGTCAATTGCAGAAGGACTCCATCTTTCTGAAAATGCAATTGATAGCAACAGTTATCAAGAAGGACCTACCATAAACCAAGACTTAAGAGGACATGGGAGGGAGTCCACCATCTTGCTGTGACTGATGTGCTTCAGTTGTGCGGGCATGCCTAGAAGGCTGTCCACAGTCAGGGCTGGCACAGGGCAGAGCCTTGAGGGAGGCTGAGTGGGAATAAGTGTCAGTGAGGAGACAATGTGACAATGAGAGCTACCATGTATTAAGTGCTTATTTTGTGCCAGGACTGGGCATGCATTATCTAATTTCATACACCAATGCTGTGAGGTTGTCCTAATATGTGGACCATTCTACAGGTGAAGAAAGATGCTCAGAGAGATGGGAGGCTTCCAACGTTACTTGTGTGCTTATACTGAGAGCATTTAGGATTAAAGGTCTTTTCAGGATATGAAATACCCAGATCTAAATCAATCTCTGTCTCTCTCTCTCTCTCTGTCTCTCTCTCTCTCTGTCTCTCTCTGACACACACACACACACACACACACACACACACACACACACCTCTGTCTCCTTTTAAGATGCCGCAGAAGTATCTTGTTCATCAAACTGCTGCTGCCTTTGCCCAGCAGGCTGGGCTGCACTTGCAATGATTTTGACTAGACCCTGGCTGTGTGCCCCTCAAGGATCTCCCTTGATGTAGCTGAGAAGGTATAGGTTCTAAATCTGGGCTTTTATAAAGAAATATTGCCATCTGGTGGACGACTGCCCACACTATTAAAAATCTACGTGAAAAAATCCTAAGAGTGAGGGGAAAGATAATATATTTTGAACTTGAGTTGTTTTATTTTAGCCTCAACTCAGTCAGCCTGAGTTGTAGGTCTCTTGTAGGTACTCCACCATTAAATAGATTTATTGTCTTTATAAATACACATGTCCACAGAATTTACATACATCTAAAAATAGCAAGACCACTGGCTATGACCCCCTATACAAAGCAAGTCCTTCTCTTGTTTTCCTCATCTTGGTAAAGTAACCCCCATCAACCTAGTTGTTCAATAAAGCAACTTGGGAGTTATTTTTCACACTCCTTTCTCCCCCCGCCCCCCCGCCCTCCCGGCCCCCAACACGTCGTTGTCTCTCACCATGTCTTGTTAATCCTAGCTCCAAAATATGCTTCAAAACTATCTGCCTCCCTCTCCATTTCCTTGGTTACCATGCTGCTTCAAACCACTATCTCTTGTTTGGACTCCTAACTGATGGCCTTGCTTCTTATCTGGGTTCGATCCATATTGCTAAAGTCATTTCACATCACTCTCCCACTGCTCTCTGCATTCCTGCTACATGAGCATACTTTTGGATTTATACAATATCCCAAACTCAGGACCTTCAACACATGCTGTTCTCATGGGTTGAGCTGCATTTGGCCCTCCAGCACTTTAATTTTTCAGGTATGAATTGGAAATACTTGATTCTCAATGTTGTCTTCAGTATTCTTTTTTTATGGTATTTTTTTTGTAGGGCACGTCACTTTTTATATTGTACAGATGTATATTTGTTTTAAAAAAAATTTTTCTGATTCCTCAGCTATGTCTTTTGTAAATTCCACAAAGGGAAGAACCATAGCTCTTTAATTAACCTTTGTATCCCTGGTTTTTAGCATAGTTTTATGCATAGGAGATAAAAAAAAGGTAAAAAGAATGAAAGCTCACTGTTTATCACCCATTACTATTGATGATAGTAATAATACTCTACTTTTTTTTGCACTTGGTTTATTAAAGATGGTGTCATCATGTCACCAAAGAGGATACACAGATAGTGCTATGGACTGCATGTTTTTATCCCCCTCAAATTCGCATGTTAAATCCTAATGCCCAGTGTGATGCTATAAGGAGGTGGGCCTTTTAGGAAGTAAGTAGGTCATGAGGGTGGAGCCCCAAATGATAAATTAGTGTTTTTATGAGAGAAAGAGAGTTAGCTAGCCCTTTGTCTCTCACTGCCACATGAGGATAGGAGAAGATGGCCATCTGTACACCAGGAAGAGGACTGTCACCAAGAACCTGATCAGCTGGCACCCTGATCTCAGCCTCCAAGCTTCCAGAACTGTGAAAAACAAGTGTTTTTTCTTTAAACCATGTTATTCTGGTATAGCAGCCTAAACTGACTTAAGACAAATGATAAATAAGCATATGAAAAGATGTTCAACATTATTAGGTGTTAATAATCTCTATCTATTAATATATCATATATCTTCTATTATATTATCTTTTGCAGGTATACCAAATTACATGGCATTGTCAGCCACCCTGTTCAATCTAGTCCTTAAATACAGCTTTGTGCATAACCAAACGGCCCACTGAAGTGTTTTATAAACAACAGCAGTTCTTCCCTCCAAAATTGTGTGAACAAACCTAGAACAATATTTTCAGGTTGAGGGTCCCAACCCATTAGTGGATCAAGAAACCCATTGAGTGGGTTGCAACCAGCATTGATTTAAACAATAAAATAGAAGAAACTAGCGACAGGCAATGTTTAAAATATTGGCATTTTATATCCACTTAACAGAAATGTTAAGAAGAAAACCTGTTTTTTTTCTCCTCCCCATGTTTCTACCTCAACTCACAGAAAAGAGAACACGCCTACCCAGGTTTCAGGAGCGAGAACATTCCTACCTACACTTGCAGTGCCCCTCTAGGCTCCTTCAAACTTGTCCCAAGGAGAGAGCCAGCCGGCGCTAACCCCAGAGGCTGGAGACTAATTTAAATTTGGCCATTTCCTAATGGCTGCCAAGTCTGTTACCTGCTTCTTCTTCTTCTACTTCATGGGCCTGTCTCCCCTTCCTGTCCCTTTATGGAAATCACACCCTGGGCACAGCTTAGAGGTAGGCTTAGCAATACTTGTGCTCTCTGTCCAGCTTTTTGTTCTGCAAGCTGAGGGTGAGGCAGCCAGCCTTTCTCTCCTGCACAGCGGGTTAGGTGAGTGGATTAGAACCTGCTTGCTCACCCTTCTAGACAGCCTGCCTCCACTTGAAGAAGCAGGAAACCCCATGGTGGCTTCCAGACTCAACCCTTCAGCATAGTTGACCAGACATCCCTGACATGTATCCCATAAATCTGGTTCTTTGTTTTCTAATTGGCTATTGATCCTTAGATATGTAGCTTCCTCAGCAGGGAGCCTTGTAGATTTGAGGCACCAAAACTCTGCTTCACATGCTTAGTAAGGAACAGATGTGACTTTGATAATATATAAGTCAGATTCATTTCATGAATATTTTGAACCTTCATTCATTCGCTGTAAAACTTTAAGTAAGTTTTTAATCTCTCTTAGTCTTGCATTTACAAAATAGGACCTAATAGCTCATCCATAAAGTGGATTGATAATATCTACCTCATAGGGAGATAAAATTTCATAATATAATGAATGCCTATACAGCTTTTAGGATAGTGTCTTGCACACAGTAAGTGCTTAATAAATGTTAGCTACCGGTAGGCTGACCAGACGTGCCATTTTAAAAATGGGATAGAAAACAATGGTACTATCCTGTTTCAAACAGTCCATCTACAGACACCTTGAATATAGCCCAGTGAGACTAAGCTGACCATACATACCATTTAAATGGGGGACAGTATCATTGTTTTCTGTCCCGTTTAAAACAGTACATCTCGTCAGCCTAGCTACTAGTCATTCTATTATTTTTTCCAACTTAAAAAAAAGACACTATTTTACTCTATTACAATATGTGTATGTGATGACTAGGAATTTAGAAGAAAGAAGGCTGAAATTCGAAAGTCTGCAAAGGGTAGGGGAATGCTGGTTCCTCCACCCTAACCAAGAAAGGCTGTGGAACTGGGGGTACCACATATTTTTAAAGGTGGGGATGTGAGGTGGGACTGAAAATAAGAGGACTGGTTGAAAGTCTTTATAAGGAGCACTTGGGCCTCCAAATCCCTGCCATTTCCTTTTATAACCAGCCACCCCCTGCCCTCACTCCGCAGAAGACTGGAGATGTATTCCTCTTAGAATGTAAACTCCATATAGGCAGGATTTTCATGTGTTTGGATTACTGGAGGATCCTCAAGCACCTGTAATTATGCCTGGCACAAAGTGTTAAGCGGATACCAGATAAATATATGTTGGATGAATAGATGATCAAGCATCCAGAGAGTATGGCCATGAGCCACAGTTGAGTACAGTGTACTCACAAAACAAGATGAAGAGAAATATCTACATTTAAAAAACAAAACAAAAAACCATGATAGGACTTCTAAGCTACTAGAATGCAGGCAGCCAGACTTAAACATTCCCCACTCCAAGTGGAGTATCTGACCCCATTTCTGGTGTATCTGACTAGCCCAAGAGAAGGGACCTACAGAAACCAATACAGGTTGACAGGCAGAGTTAAATCTCTGTCATATCACCCACTCTCACCACTCAGTAAGCCCTGTGTGCACACACACACAGAGACTCCAATCAGAATTTGCCAAGGATCGGTGGATATTTGAGGAACCCTGCTAACCTGAAAGACACACACACAAAAGGAACATTTTTTTTTTAAGTAGAAAGCAAAGAAACTCAAATGAAGCAACAGGGACAATAAAAAGAATAGAAAAATTCTTCAAAAATATATAATTAATATCTCAAAGAGATGAGAAGATACTGCATTCATATAGCCAGAACATTTATTATTAAAAATAAAATCTATATGCTGGGGAGAATGGTGAGAAAAGAGGCATTCAGAGAATAAAAGAGGGTTTTGTTTTAATGTCAAGAAGACAAAAATAATTATCAGTAACAAGAGGTATTATTAGAGTGTATATCTCTTAGAGGCAAAATTTATAACAGATGATGCAGTTTTGGAGAAAAATATGGACCATAACATTAATTTGAAAAATTCCTAAGTGTTATACATATATAAAAGAGTATGCAATACATTAATATAACATTAAAATACATGTGCACAAAATAACAGTATGTATTTTATAAGGGCACAAATACAAAGATACACATCAGAATTATATTTGTCTATGAAAAGAAGGGCAGGGAAGTACCAATAGGATGAAAAGATATGAATGAAAATCCAATCAATCAAACAAGAGAAGGCCCCTGCATAGATTAATAATGAGGATAAGCTAAGAACTGAGAAGTATGATTAGCTGAAGCTTCTGTACCCAAGTTAAAAGAGTGTCACTGTATTTTTTGCAATCCTTTTGGTTGGAAATGACAGAAATCCAACTTGTACTAGCATAAACAAACTGAAAGGTATGTACTAGCACTCTGAAAAGTCTAGGGGTAGTACTGCTTCAGGCCGAGTTGGATCCAGGTACTCAAATGATATCTACAGCTCTCAGTTCTGCTATCCCCAAACTTAGTGGCTTAAAATAGCCAGTGTACTTGTTCACAGATGACCTTATGTATTAGGAATTTGAGGAAGGCTCAATTAGACATCATTTCTTTATTTTTTTCTTCTTTAAAATTTTGTTTTCAATTACAAATTGAAAAGTACAAATTAAGAAGTGTAAATCAGCAGTTACAAAACAGTCATGGATATAAAGTACAGCATAAGGAATATAGTCAACAATATTGTAGTAACTATGTATGATGCCAGATGGGTACTAGAGTTATTAGGGGGATCACTTCATAAGTTATAAAAATGTCTAACCACTATGCTGGACACCAGAATTGATTCAGCTGTAATTGAAAAATAAAATTAAAAAATATTAAAAACAAAACAAAAAATAAACAAAATATGTTCTAAACTGAATTTTTTATTTTTAATTACAGTTGAAATAAGATATTATATTAGTATCCAATGTACAGCATAGGTTAGACATTTATACAACTTATGAAGTTATCCCCTCAATAAATCTAGTACCTACCTGACACCATACATAGTTAAGACAATATTAACTACATTCCTTATGCTGTACCTTACATCCCTGTGACTGTTTCATACCTGGCAATTTGTAACCTCTTAATCTCTTCACCTTTTTTACAGATTGTCCCCAATCTCTCTCCCATCTGGCAACCACTGATTGGTTCTCTGAATCTCTGCCCTTGTTTTTTGTTTTGCTTCTTCTTTATTTTGTTTTTTACATCATTAATCATCAGGGAAATGCAAATTAAAACCACAATGAGATATCACCTCACACCTGTCAGAATGTCTATCATCAATAAATCAACAAACACCAAGTGTTGGTGAGGATGGGAGAAAAGAACATCCTTGTGCGCTGTTGGTGGGATTGCACATTGGTGCAGCCACTGTGGGAAACAGAATCGAAGTTCCCAGACATTTAAAAATAGGACTACTTTATGACCCAGCAATCTCAGTTCTGGGTATTTATTCAGAGAAATCCAAAACACTAATAGGAAAAGATATATGAGTATGTATCCATAGGTTCATTGCAGAATTATCTACAGTAGTCCAGATACGGAGGCAATCTAAGTGGACAGTTCATTTCTAATTCATTTGGTACAGATGGTGTCTGGTCAGGGCCAGAGGTTCCTCTTCTACAACAGCTTCTTCATTCACGTGTCTCGTGCCTTGGTGCCTCTTGTACATACACACACACACACACACACACACACACTATGTTGTGACTTAGGTTTTACTCATTTGCTATGTCTGTAAACAGTAAATCACTTAGCATGTGTAAAATTCCTTATGTTCATCATCTCTTCAGTAATTCAGTATGTTAACATGTACTGAAGGAGCCTAGGGAAATATTCATGAGCTTGCACTTACTGTTTTGAATCCATAGTTTAGTTTCTAAGTGGGGCTAACAGGCTTCATAGAGTAGAACTAAATATATACAAATCTTGGATGACAGCAGACCCATGTTCTTCTAAACTCAGAAGGCATGTGGGCAGAGTTCAGTGCATTGTACAAGCATAATGTGTTATGTAAATGTGGATCTTAACAGTTGTGGACTCAATAGTGTGTCTACACAGAAAAACTCCCTTCTTTTCAACTTCAGCTTACTGTAAAAGTTATTTCCTTATACTGAAATTTTAGAGATTTGGGGTATTGTTTTGTTGTTTGTTTTGGCAAAGGAAAGGAGCACAAGTAGAGGAGACTTCTAGGAAGAGCAAACTGGCCTCATTTAGGAGGGATTTGGAGAGACTAGATCTGTCATCTCTAAACATTTTTATTGGGGCGTGAAGCCCCAATATATGTGTTTTTATTTATATATTATATACCTGAACTACTGCACTACAGTGAACTATCTTACAGACTCAAGTCAGCAAGCCCAGTGGAGAAGACTTTTGCAATTATCAAGTGAGATTTTTAAGAAAATTATTCAATTGTCAAGTTCATTGTTAGGACACTAACTAATTAATTTAAGGATGTTGGTAAGGATAGTGCCCTGACCTTTCTCTTTGAGGGAGGAGGAGTGAGCTTGCTCTTATGGGACAGGAGTGCTGAGCATTGGTCCCAGTGTTGCCAAGCTAAGAAAAGAGGTCAGGGTGGCAACTCCATTGTGAGACATAATTAATATCGGCAAAGGGTTTAGAGCCAATCAGATTAAGAGGCAGGGTCAAAGGCAAGATTCATTATTGCTGCCAGGTTTCTTTCTGAATTCCAAGCAGATTCCAAAAATGTGACCTAATCCAAGAGCTTTGGCAGCTTTACAGACCAAGTAGCTTGAGTGAAGTTTCTAGCATTGCACCCACAATATTCTCAAATTGTACATGAATAGAATTTGACCTATGTCCTTCTAGTATCAGAATAGGAACCTCTGCTCTAGGCAAAACTTGTTTAGTTTCCCGGCTTGGTGTTCGAAGCCTCCCATGTTCTGGCCCTGGTCTAGCTTTCATTCATTCATTCATGTATTCATTCATCCATGCATCCATATTTAATGAGAACTACAATTTGTAGGGCAATGTTGTAAGAGTTAAGGATACAACAGTAAAGCAAACAGAGATAGTGAGTGCCCTCATAGAGGTTACAGCCTGATGAGGGAAATAGACAATTAAAAAAATAACAAATGTACGAACTAATATTAAACAATGAGAAGTGGAAAAGAAGAATAATAGAGGGTTTAGATTGATAAGGAGGACTGATGCTTATAGTCAAAATGGAGTAAAGGAAATGGTTTTATCCTCTTATCTGAAACAACCTAAAGACAGAAATATATGAAACAATGTTTTGCAAAACACTATACATCACATAACAATGATCCCTGAGAGATAGAAACAAATGAGGGAGCCCTACAAGTCCCCCAACTTACTGCCCTGAAAGAGTTTCTGCAGGAGCCCCATGGGCTCCTTGTGTTGAGGAAATGGGGATAAGAGTTAAGGGAGATCAAGGTAACTAGGATTCACAGGACAGAGAAACAAAGAGAAGAGATCCAAACAGAAAGGGAAACCACAGACTAGCACATGGTCCCCCTTGAGCGTGATGGTGCCTGTGATGAGTGTGATGAGTGATGATAAGCTCTCACAGATGAAGCAGCTACCCAAAGCCAGGGAAAAACACATCCGTCAGGACTAGAGTGTCTGATGCTCACACAGAGCCAGAATGAAACCTCTTCCCACCAGACTCGCAAACCTCAAAATTTATGCAGCATTGAGTAGACATACAGGTCTTGCTTCAATAGCGGGGGAAATTAGCCCTAGAGTGACAACTGCTCCAATTCTGATGAATAAATCTTAAAAGCAAGATTTAAAAGGATAAATCTGTTTCCAAGTAACTTAACTGTATTTCAGAACAAAGCTTAGGGCTATTTATAGGAACACAAAAATACCCAGCACAATCCATTAGACACGGCTAGAAGTATACAATGCCGAAATTGGCACTGGGTCCACACATGATTAATAAATATAAGAAAAGATGCTCAATCTTCCTAGTAACCCTGGGAATAGAAAGGAAAACGACAGGATACCTGGGGAGGGTTTAAACTCAAGAGGAATGTGGTCAGAATACTCTTTAAATAATGCATCTATTTCACATTGAAAATTTTAATGTGGTACGCAATTCTCAGGGTAGTCTGAAGACAAATAGTTCCTATTTTTTATTTTAAAAATATTGAGATGATAGAGTAATACCAACAATGATAGGATTTAGGTTATTTTTGGCATTACTTTATTATCTCAGTAATTCTAGAGTTAAAAAAAAACAACAAAAACATTTTAATCACATTTTCTGAGATTCCCTCATAATTTGGAAAAACATTTTAGATATTTTGAGAACCATGCAGTGTAAATTAGACTCACAGAGGTTGCAGGCTTGGGATTTTCCATTCTTACCAGAATATAGAGCTAAATGAAATTAATAGGTCTGTTATCAGAGTGCCAGAGAAAATACTTACAATTCTCATCACAACTTAGCCCACAGGTCCACGTAGATGACTGTGTCTGAGTCAAAAAACCCGGTAGCAGAGGCTATAGATGGACCAATAATCTAATCATTGTCTACCAGGCTGCTTCATTTTCTGACACTGTCGGGCCTTATATTTTCTTCAGGGAAATCTGGGATGAGTGGTTGACAAAGAATGTTTCTGTTGCACCATTTAATTACTTAGCATCTGAGTGCATTCCCCATCAGGGCCAACATTCAGCTATTCTGGCCAAGTTCTGGAAATGAACAAGGGCCTGGCATCATGCAGACTGACACTGGTATGGTTTCTGTGAGAGAGCTGATGCTGGGTACCACTGACAGTGAAGGAGAAAAATCTCAAACCCCCTCTGTGTACCTGAAGGCCACCTGATTTGTGAGGGAGGAGACGCTTTAAGGAAAACAGGAGGAAAGTATGATGGGAAAATGAGGGAAGAGGGAAGGGATTTGCCCCATCCAACTTCCAGACATTTCCCCCTAAAGCCTGACACCCTCCTTTCCTCTATAGCTTCCCTGACTTTGGGACCTCTCACCCTCCTGCTCCAGGATGGTTTATTTTGTCTAGGATTTCCTCAATCATTCTGTCTTGGAGAGACCCAAAGCTGAAGGAGAGAGGAACCTCAGTCTTTCACCTGGCCCTCTCTCAAGTGGAATAGCATGTGGAGGCAAGAGGGAGAACACACTGGTGACCTTATCTCATTGAGAAATGAGGAGGAAGAGGTAAAACAGAAATAGGATGAGGATGAGGAAAAGGGGATTAGGAGAAAGAGAAAGGAAGGAAAGATGGGGAAGAGGTAGGAAAATATATAGACATTAACTACCTAAATACTAGCATTGTCACTTTGCTCTGTTACTATAATCACTACTCAGAACTGGGAGGTTCTTTCAATAATACAGACTATTAATAGAAAATTCAGATACATTGAAATCTGAAGGATTAGTAAGATCTAGTTTGCAAGCTGTCATACTGAGTAAGTTTTCTAGTCTAATTATCTACACCAGGGGTTGCCACACTTTTTCACTAACGTGGCAGATACATATTTTAGGCTTTCGAGGGCAATAAGGTCACTGTCACCACTATTCAACTCAACCATTGTAAAGCAAAGCAGCCCAATACAATAGATAAATGAATGGGGTGTGGTGTGTTCCAATAAAATTTTATTTACAAAAACAGATGGTTGATGGTCTGGCCCTCTGGCCATAGTTTGCCAACCCCTGGTCTACACAACGCTTTTTTCATTCTTTTTAGAATATAACCCCCTCCAGACATTTATAAGTGAATAAATCACATTATTTATAGTAAAGCTATATGTTCACTGTAAAAAAAAAATTCATGCAGTATAAAAAAGTATGGTTACCCCAAATCTCACCATCCTGAGAAAAATCACTGTTAACAGTTGCCAAAATTATTGCAGATATACAGACACGTGTGTGTGTGTGTGTGTGTGTGTGTGTGTGTGTGTGTGTTGGGTATGCTTTTTTGTAGACAAGTGTGAAAAGTACATGCTCTTCCATAATCTGCTTTCTATGCTCAAGAATTTATTCAAGGCATCTTGTCATGCGAATATATTTAGATCTACGTCTTTTCATAGGGTGCTATAGATGGAGCTACCATATTTCCTCTGGTGGACATTTGGGCTGTTTCCCCAGGTATTCTCTACATCCTATTTCCTAGTTTACCACTGGTTGAACTTCTCCAATCATGGAAAGTTTGCTAACTCTGGAGCCCATATATTTGACTTCTAGGACACAGTGTCTGGACACATCCATGTTTTAGACCTGGAGGGCCTGAGAAGATTCATATTCAGTTAGTAATCAACTTAACTAGAGTTAGTGTCTCAGTTTTGGGCCACTCCCACCCAGGCCTCTGAAGGCTCCCCCCCTATTTTAAGATAGAACTGTGTTGAATTGCCTACTGGTTTGTAGCCATAGTTTTGGTCATTGCTCCTGCCTTTAGTGATACATGTTTCAACAAGTCACTTGGGAATTTCCCAGATGTGGGTGCTTCTCCCTGACTTAATGTCTACATGAGAACGTGGCAGCCTCTGACTGAGCAGAAAAACCAGTTTGTGAAATACTTATCCAGGTAACCCACTCAAAAGGAGATAGCGCTCCATAACTTCTAGGGCAGGTTCAGACAAACAGTGGCCATGTGAAACAGGTTGAACAAAATCCTTAAGAAGCAAGGCTGGTATCCCAGAATTATTGCTCTGAAGTCTGTGGAGACCTGGTCACCCACAAACTGACTGGTTTTTCATCTTTCTTCAAGCATCTTTTTCTGACTGATGCTTTAGTTAGGGTGTTGTTATTGAATGTTTAATAGAAGTTCACAGAGGTAGAAGTGCACATATGAATTGCAACTGATTTTAAAAATCAGTTGTCCTGAGTTATAAAACTATTTCTCTTGTTTGCTTCATAAGGGATTATACAGCAGGGAAAGCCAATGTTTTAAAAAATGTAATTTCCATAGAATTCAGACTTTAGAGACCATTCTCTTATAACCCCTTTATTTCAAAGGCAAGCAAAGGCCTGGTAAGTTTCTAAGTGATTGTCCCAAATTCACAAAGCCTTTTAGTGGCAAACTCAGGACTTAATACCAAAGGCTTCATCTCATAATGCATAATATTTTATTTTACTATACTACCACGCTTTCATAGGCAACTGCTTTTTTTGTTTGTTTGTTTTTCTTTTTCCTTTTTTTTTTTGGTATGTGGGTAGCTCCCTGACTGGGATTCGAACCCAGGCCGCAGCACTGACAGCGCCAGCGCCAAAGCCTTAAGCCACTGCACCATCAGGGAACTCCTGTTTGTTTTTCTTGAGTGCCAGTGGAAGGTAGAAAATAGTTGGGCCAGAACATAAAAAGGAAAGTATAAAGAATGAAAAAGAAGTCTGGAGAAAGAAACCAATAGACAATTAAATAGGCTCATAGTATGAGGAAGGTAAAATGCAACCAAGAATTATCCAGGTGCTACATGGAAGACCAAGGGTCAGGCCTGCTGGACTGGGCTGAGGATTCCTGTTAGGACTGACTGTAAACCCAAGTAAGATCTCAGAGATAACCCATCTACAGTATATACTGTGGAGCTTCTCCCCTGTTCATGGCTGACACACTTACTCCTGGGCTTCTGGGAATTTTGGTTCCTGACCATGCACAGCTGTATCCAACAGTAGCCACACACTGCCCTCAGGGAATTAATTGTTTTGCCCATAGCTATACCTCTTCCCAGGAACGCAGGACACGGAGATGCAAAGGGCCTAAGTTTGGTCCAACTCTGAAGAGCCACCCAACTCCATCCCCCCTGGCTGCAGGTCCAGCTGTAACTACATTGCGTGGCAGCTTCTCCCTCTGCCCAATCCTGCCAGTTTCATTTCTCTACAGGTGTATCTTTATAACCACTTGGCAATAAATTTTCTTCATGCAAGCTGTGTATCCGGGTAATTCAATGTAACATTCCACTCAAATGTATACGTTCTGTGTATCACTCAGAATTAGGACTAAAACCCAGATTTCCTGCCTCATTTTCTTGCTAATCTAAACCATTCTCAACTGCTACACCTCTTTCCATGGCTAAAGCTCTTTTTACACATAACTTGATATAACTGGTGCCCCTTGCAGGGGTAGCTTCCCAAGGTGTGGGATGCTGACCACCAGAGGAAGATTTTGGTAGTACTTAGGTAGGCTGGTTTTTACTTCAACAGTTGTTATTTTAGCTCAGGATTCCCCAGAAGCAGACCTTGAGATGAGGACACAAGTGAAAACGGTTTATTAGCACGCTGGCCAGCTTCACCGATGTGCAACCTGCAGAGTTACACACACACCTGAGCAATCACACAAGGACCCATAATTGGTTTAATACTCTTGAATTCTTAATAGTTTATGAACTTTTAAAAAAATCTCATATTAGGCCCTGCAAGCTACATAATTGGTCCTGATTAAGAAGTGTTTTTAGGAAACACTGATAGGGAAGTTGCAAATGGAATCCAGAAGGATAAGAAAGGCAAGACAGAATGGGTAAGGAGGTCAAATATGTGGTGACAAATAGAAACTGTTTGGTGGTGAGCATGCTATAGTGTACACTGTCATTGAATTATAGTGTTGTACACCTGAAACTTAGATAATGTTGTTAATCAATATTACCTCTCTCTCTCTCTCTCTCTCTCTTTCTTTCTCTCTCTCTCTCTCTCTCTCTCTCTTTCTCTCTCTCTCTCTCTCTCTCTCTCTCTCTCTGTGATATCAAGCAGAGTTCCATAGGGGAGGGGAAAGAATTTGACACAATCTCATAGGGAGTTCTGCAGACAGTGGAGATCCACTCTGGAATTGCCCCAACTGGGGGCAAAGGAACTGGAGTATTTATACCTCCATACTCCTCAGTCACAGGTTAAAGGCTGGGCCAGGGGCAGGGGCGCATTTATTTCAAGGCACTTTCAGCTGTCCCATGCACAGGAAAAGCCAATCCTGCTGCTAAGAGTGTGCTCAGACAAGGAGATGCAGGTGTTGGTGGCAGGAATGAAAGCACACCTTAAGGCAGTGTGCACAAAACTGCAAAAGGATTGGAGGGAATGGCAGAGCACTGGCAGCAATTGGTGGAGTTAGGCATGTGCTTTAATGTGATCAAGGATAAGAGACTGGTGCTTGCCTATCTAACCCAAGATTGCACAGGTGAAATACTAATAGTAAGGGTACTATCCATAAGAAATAACAAAAGTAAGTCAATCAAAAATATAAATTAAAAAATCATACAGTAATATGAAGATGAAATGTGAATGGCTGAAGTTTGGACTCATCAGCAGAGTACAAAGAACACTGGATCCAGAGCTGTCTGTAAAAGCACAAAGTGTGGAACCAGGTACCTTGTGGGTGAATTCTGGCTCTGCCACTTTTGGACTAAATGGCTTAACTTCCCTGTGCCTATCTGCTAGGGCTGTTAGGAGGATTAAAAGAGTTAATACATGTAAAGTATTTAAAGTAACATCTGCCATAAAGTGTTAGCTCTTATTGTTCCTGTCTTGCTACTAACTAGATCACTGCTTCTCAAACTATCTGTGATAATTCATTTTCAATCTGTTGAGGGATGATGCTTTTCTACAACATGATAGATACAAAATGGGTAACAAGAAAAATGAAAGGACACAAAACACAAGGTCATATTTGTAGTTATTAGATTCAACAGGCAGAAAATTACTCAGTCAGATTGCTATAAAAGTTTCTACATGCTCATTTCAATTTCTATGCTTATTCCATTACAGATAGGTAACAGATCCCAAACTGTCACTGTTCTATGGACCACACTTTGAATAGCACTGAATTAGAAAATCTTCAATAAGCAACTTAAGTTTTTGATGCCTCAGTTTTCTAGATTTTTGCAAGAGAAGATGAGATTATGTACATGAAAGCATTTACTAATTATAAAAGTGCCCCAGAAATGGAAATGACTGGTAGGGCTGTAGGAGTCGATTCTGTAGTCTGTGGCCAAAAGATATAAACTCCAGTATATGACAGTCTCAGTCCCTGTTGGCATCATGCTCTTTTGTATAGGGTGTATCCTTGGAACTGTCAGTGTCTGTAAATCAGTCAAGCATTTCCTACCACTGTACAGAGCAGGAAATGAAGGGCTCCCCTGGCAGGTTGTGGCTTGCATCCTAACAAATACTGCCATCCCCGGGTTACTACGACCACACTCTTGGGGCAAGGTACTCAAGCACAAACTTCCTCTATTTTGGGGCATCCCTTCTGCAGCCTGGTCAAATGATTTCACCCAGAACGATACTGGAGTATGGGTCAGGAGGAAAGTAAGAGTGGAGATAATGTCCTTATTGTAGTCCTTGACTCCTACCTACCCTGGGCTTCACTTCTCTTCAGTTGGTGAAACTCAACACACAGACATCTTTCACCAATGTTCTAGGACTCCATGTCAAGTATGGACTCTGCCCACGCTGGTTCTAAGTGACATACTTTGGCCTCACCTTCTTTTATCTCCACCCTGTCAAACAAGAAAGCATATATTTAGGGAAATGTGGTAAGACTTCTGAACATATATCTTTGTTACCCTTCTGGACTCTTTCTGGACTTTTTTGAAGGTGCATCTTCTATCTGATTCATCTTGGTGTTTCTCGCATCACCTTTAGTGCAATGTGTGGCACATAGCAGGTGCTCAATGAATGTTCATTGAATGTCTGTATATACTTTGAAGTCTGTGGAAACAGAAGCGGCTCTTGAAACTATCCGACCCTGAACCTATGCAGAAAAGATCAACGCAATCCAAATAATCATTACACAGAACTCTGCCAGGTACTGGGCATTTGGAAACACAAATGGGAGAGGGATGGAGGGGAGGCTCATCATGGGTGAGTATACTTCAAAATTCGACCATCTGCACTTATAGCTCCACTTTCTGGAAACAACATCTGTGGCCCCAGGGCCCTTTAAATTTTAGTGTGACTGTTTTCTCCAGAAATTCTTGGAGCAGAGCCTAACTTTTGTGTAGGGGGCTGGCGGCGCGCATATTCGCGGCTCAGGAGGCTGCTGGCATACAAGTTGGCGAGGCGTTCGCACGCGAAGGAAACTTCCGAGGAGTCAGAGCAGCCCCCTGGAGGGTCGTGAAGTGGGCACTCCGAGAGTCGTTGAAGTCCAGGGCCTCCGTAAATTCAGAAAAGGAAAAGTAGGGATGGTCAAGGCGGCCAGACGTTTGTGGAGTTCCATAGCTCCAGACCTCCCCTCTCTGCAGGCCAGGACACAACTGGGGTTCGGCAGAACCGGGAACAGCCAGGGCGTCTGGGCGGGAGGGAGGGCCAGGACAGGAGGAAGGAGTTCGGGTCGCCGCCGCCCCGCCCGTCGGGCTGTCCGCCCCGCCTACCTCCAGCGAGGCGGAGCCGGCGCCGGAGCAGCGGGTGGAGGAGGAGAGGTCGGAGCCGTCTCCAGGAGCCCTTAGAGACCGAGTCCCTGGCGGCGGCGGCGGCGGCGGGGCAGCTCACCGGCAGACGAGTGAGCTCCGAGCGGCGGACGCAGGTGGTGAGTCGGGTCCCCGCAGGGGCAAGGGCGCAGCGCGGGGCGTCGGCCGGCCAGTTAGTGGGTCGCCTCTGAGTTCCCGGTGCTGGAAAGCTAGATGGAGGGAGGGAATGGAGGGAGGGAACGGAGGGAGGAAGGAAGGAAGGAGGGAAGAGTGTCCTGGAGGGCGGGGACTGGTCCGGGGACTGGGCTCCAGAGAAGGGGATGGGGAGAGGGGAGGTCGCGGGGAGTCGAGACCCGGGACTGACGGCTTGCTCGCCCCTCGACGGGTGGCAGCCGGAGGGACCGGGAAGTCCAGGGCCCTGCGGCGCTAGGGCTGGAGACGCGGCCCCTAGGATGGGGGCGGGAGCCGGGGTAAAGGTCTCCCTGTTTCCTCGCGGGCCCGGAGCCGTGAGTCCCGCGTCCGGTTAGGGTTGAGCGACTCCCGCATTCCCAGCCCGGTCTTTGCGGTGGTGCCAGGTTTTGTAGGAGGGCTGGCCTCTGGGGGGCGACCAGGCGCCACGCCCCTCTTCCCTACTTTCTTCCGCTCTTTCTTGGGACCAGCTTTCGGGTGCGCAGCCTTGGAACCCGCTGGGGGTTCGAGCGTGGAAGTAGCGGATCACGGGGAGGGACCCCGGAGGAGGGAGTGATTCGGGGATTGTATTCGAAGGTGATAGATATATGGGAAGGGCGAGACTCTAACTTGAGCCTGGCGTGATTTTTAAAAAGTATTGCCAAACACGTATTGAGTGGATCAGGGTGACTTTCTTCCTTCCTTTTTTTTTTTTTTTTTTTTTTTTTTTTTTTTTTTTTTTTTTTTTTTTTTTTTTTTTTTTTTTTTTTTTTTTTTTTTTTTTTTTTTTTTTTTTAATTTTAACTAGGGCATATCAATTAAAGTTAATTTTCAGACATTGTTACTGAAGTCTCCTGACGGTCACTTGCCCCTGGCCTTATGTTTGTGTCTTGTAAACTTGACTTAAACCATTCATAACTTTCAAAAAGGAACTCGTGATTCTGGTTAAATCGCCGCCGTGGAGTGAAACTTTGGAAATCTAAGTGAAGGAATTGACGAGTCCTGTCATCTTGTAGTTACCCTTGTTCGTGCGTGGTTTTATGTATACAAACAAGTGCATAGAGAAGGAAATGGCCAAAAACCAGGGAGAAGGGAGGTCCCTTGCGTCCACGTGTCAGGGCACGTTTAATGGCTGCTCCGAGTGGAAACAAACCGGGAATTTTTTAGACCTCCTTAAGTTGGAGAAACTTCACATGATTAGCTTCCTTCCCATCAGTTATTTCCTGCCCCCCCACCCCCGCAGTCTCTGCGGACACTGTTTATATTTCCTGAGGCTGTTGTAGCTTCATCTGAATAGATTGTCTATAATGAATCTTTTGAATGTTGTCAGAGGGTATGTCTGTATTTGTGTGTTCTCTACTTTAAAAGCGGAGTTCTCCTTTGCCTTTAAAGTGCTAGTCACCATACTGCATCACTGCTGGTGCTTCTCAGCCCTCGGTGTAAATTATCGCAGGATGGCGGCCCTCACCTAGGAGAACCAGGAAGGCAGGCAGCGCTAGAGTGACGGGGTTGGATTTTACTATTGCCAAAACAATCACATTCAACCAAGGAGCGGGTTTCCCCGCCTCCCCACCCAACCCAGTTATATGTATTAGTAAGCCCCCTATTCAATAAACAAACCTATGATTCACACAGCATATATTTTTTAAAGTAATCAAATGTTTTATAGACTTCAGTAATAAAGGGACTTTTGGATCAAATGTTCAGGCCCTTTGAGTTTCCTAACAGTTAACTAGCACCATAAAACCCGGGTTTAAGTCTGAAAAATGCTGAGCTGACTATGACTTTAGTCCTTATAAAAAACGCAGTCGTGATGTTGCTGTGTTTAAACCAGGTACTTCACTAGGTGCTGAACCCAAACAGCCTTTAGATTTGTGTACAAATACATAAAAATATGAATCTGTGTTTCACAAGGAACTGAAAAGATTAACATTATAAAAATGTTCTGCGTAGCAAGCTCTCATTTTGAAAGACTAGCTCTCTAGCAATGAGATTTGCGGTGTTGGGCTTGTGTTGTCCCTTTGATGAAGGACTTGGGTGGTTTGTCAATTTATGACAGCAAAGAGCTTCATGGTGAAAACACTTAAGGAAATGGTTAGCCAATACCAGATTAGTTTTCTTTTGTTATTGTTGAAAAACCTCTTTCTGAGAAAAAAAAAGTCAAATTTAGAATTATATCATGTATTGTGTTAGATTTGTATGATGTGTGGTTTTTTTCAAGTTGTATATGTCAGCTTAAGGTTAATCTAGGGAGGTAAATTGTGGAAGTCAAATAAAATTTTTCTTAGGCCTCATTTGGAAGAGAAGCAATTTAAAAGTGTTTCGTGGTGTGGGTTTTGGTCTCACACAGACCTGGATAGGAATATTATTTAACCTTTTTTGGTCCACTTTATAAAATGGGGATGATAGTGGTCTTTATCTCTAGGGTTTTTGTGAAAGTATATGAAACAATCTTTGGAAAACACTTAGACTGCACCTAACACACCGTTAATGTTCAAAATTATTAGATACTATAATTAACTAGCTTACTCTAGCGGCAGGCTATTGGATAAATTAGAGATGGCAGCTTGAATCTTATGGAAACATTAGATAGTGCAATTTTAAATTCCAAAGAAAGTACCTGATTTTTATAGATAGATATATAGACCACATATATAAATACATATGTAAAATATTTGTGTACATATGTGTGTCCTGTTTCTACCATGGTGGTATGAATAATTATGATTGATGGGTTAACAGTTTTAATATGCTTTTAGTGTTGAAGTTACAGTTGTATGGTGTTTTTTAGAACCAGGTAGTCAGAAATGTTTCATTAATCATATTTAAATTTGAAGAGATTTTACATTTCAAATAGTTATGTTTATTAGCCTTGAGTAGGACATTAAACCAGAAACAGAAGTATTTGTCTTTAACTAAGTATGATTTTTAATTAAAGTAAAAACTGTGACCCAAGGGTATCCAATTATTTACTTTTTCATGTACTGATGTCTAATGCCAACAGATAAGCTATAAGTAGTGTTTAGGACTGGGAGTGTTTTGTAAATGGTTTGTAAAATCATTATGACTGGTTATAAACTTCTGTGGGAATAGGTGTTCAGTTAATTCAGGGAATCTACTGATCATATCATATTGAATCATTTACAAAATTTTAAAAATGCACCCATCTTTAAAAACAAACCCTTTTAAGTGCTTCTTGTTTTTTCTTAATGCACATTGGGTGCATAGGATTGGACGGGTTGGAATCATAGCTCATGCCACAGTTGACTTCTTATTTTACTATTTGTTCCACAGGGATGCAAAGGGGTGCTTACTAATATTTTTAAATAACTGTAAAGGGTCTGGTGTTGTTATGAATCATTTCTTGCTTATGACGTTATACTCTGAAGCAGTAGAGGACTTGATTGAATAAATTATTGATCTTTTCACTCCTAGAACATCATAGCATAGTGATGGATTCATGGCTCATGCTTCTAGATGTGTAGAGTGTGGCTAGTTACTTAATATCTCTGCTTCAATGAGGTGTTGTGAGGAATAAATTAGTTAATCTAGCTCAAGCATTTAGAACAGTGCCTGGCACCTAGTCTGTGTTCAATAACTATTAATGTTAAATTGTTACTCACTGAAATTGTCTCCTAGGTGTTATATAATGAGCATGTATTATTTTTATAACAAGAAAACTGTACAAAATTTTAATGTTTCCTAAAAATCTAAAAAAGCTTAGTAATTTAAATAGTAATTTATTTATTTATTTTTTATTGGGGTGACATCTGTTAGCAAGGATTACATAGGTTTCATTAAATAGTAATTTAAAAGCACTACCAGGCAGTGCTTATGATAAGAGAATATGAGGACTGTCCAGAAAAAATCCAACCATAAATGCCTCTATTTTTCATATTATATGACTGGATACTTTCTGGACAGCCCTCTTATAATTAGGCGATTGTCATTGCATCTTTTAAATGTGGAATGGATTGCAATGCTACTTTGTTCAACAAATTAATTCTTCTAGATCTCAATCTTGTTTTCCTTAATAGAAACTCTTTAAAAAGCCAGTAATCATGAAGTCTATGTTAAGATAGGTTAAGTAGGAGAAGGGCAGTAGGCACAGTTACAGGACGTCATTACAATTACAACTAGATTAAACAAAAGGTTTATACACAGAAAGTCTAGAAGAAAGTACAGATAAATGGATGGAGAGATTACGGTGCTCTTCCTTCTTCCCCCTATTTTCCCTAATAATAAAAATAATCCATTTGTGTGACAGTTCAGTAAAATCTCTGGTTTGTTAGCTACACATAGCAGAATTTTGTTGTTTAGAAAAAACACCAGCTCACAAAGCAGTAGAAGGTCTTTTAAGTTAAATTGCCGAAACCTTGGTAGTGAGAATTGTCTACCAGTAAAAGAGAGGTTTTTTCAGAAGTTTGCAGGTTTATCTTTGTAAGAGATGTTTGAAATTAGGGTCTGCATACAGACGACATCCACCAACCTGACTTCATTGAAGTTGTCACTTCCCAGATCTCGGTCCTGCATTCACAAGCTTTGTACAACCAACACCCTCAGCGTTTCACGTGTCTACAAGACAGTCACAGGGAAGACATAAGTGACTCAGTATAACAGGAAAGTTTGACAGATTAAAAAAAATATAGCAGAATTGTGTGACTCCATGATTGAGCCGTTCTGCATCCTGGGCCCAGGTCTAAGCCCTTTACATACACAGTCTTGTTCAGTCCTCACGACAGCCCTGATGAGAAAGCTGAGGCTCCCTAAGTGGCCAGACCAGAATTTGCCCCAGAGTTGTTCTGACTTCACATCCCACGCTCTAAGCCCTCTGCTAAGAGCCGCCATGTCCACTGTGGGTGCATCAAGCTGAAAATGTGTGTGTGTGTGGATGCAGATGTGGGTGTGTGGGCGGGTTGAGGGCTAGTTTATGGAACAAGCCCATTTAGAAGCTATAAATCAAAGCAAGAGAAACACGAGGACATGACTTCTTTTAGGCGTGAGATGACCCACTTGAGGTGAATTATTAATGTCTTTCATCGAGCTCGCCCGTCTTCAGACGTACATTCCAAAACTTCCAAAATTGCCTCAGAGACCCAGCAGGCCAGAGTGATCTGTGAAATTGGCCCCTCCCACCCCTGGACTCCCAGTGAGGACCTTGAGAGTACAGATGAAGGAACTGGCCTGCTAAGTTCTGTTCTAGACCCAGCTCTTAACAGCGGGTTCTGTCCTCCCCACTTCTCTCTTCAGAATGAATGAAGAGCAGTGAGTAGGTGGCTTGGATTGGGGCAGGGAGTGGAGGTGGTTTGGCTGCAGGTTACTTATAGCTGGATTATTCCATTTATTGCCAAGTCTCTTAAAAATCATTTTTAGTGTCACTTAGATGTTTGGTTTATCATGTCAGGCTTTATTGGGTATCATAAAAGTGCTTAGCTGTGAGTGTCTGGTTGCCATCCTCTGACAAGCAGAGCTTTTCTCTTCTTTTATTTAATGGGTCTGCATCTCAGAGGATTACTGCATAATAAAAACCAGGATGTTGCAGAGTCTTAATACTTTTGATACTTTCAACTCTGCTAGAGAATTAATAGCCAAAAGAAGAATTTATTCTATGTCTGCCTTTGTGAATCAGTTGCTAAGAATCTTTTGTAATTTTTCATTTTCATTGAGTGTAAGCAGGTGTCTCTGGGGCCAGAGGGACAGGAGGCCTATGTCTCGTGTGCTTTCTTACAGACTAGGCTACCATTCCCCTTGCAGTCAATGTCATGTAACTGACACAGGATCCCCTTTGGTTGACTGAGGTGAGTGGCACAAGTTTTAGTTTAACTTGGTTAGCGTCATCACACATGCTAACTGGAGTGGCCTTTGGATCACTTGTCATCTCTGCACTTGCATTCTCTGTGTAGAGAGTTGCCTTTATTCCAAATGGCTGTGTTCAAACCAACATGAGCCCATTGTGTGTGGAATCTTAACTTTACTGATGTAGAATAATCAGCTTTTATTTAGCTGCAGATGCTACCAGCCAAGATGTCCCTGAGCACTAGACATTAAACCCTCAGGGACCCTTTGACTAAGACCCCAAGCTTGCTTTTCAGAAAGAAATTGTTGCATGGGAGCAACCAAAACTGTTTAGCTCCCAACATGAGCTAAATAAATCTAAGGATGGAAAGAGGAACCAAAGTCCAAAAGCTGCTTGGGCTTTATTGAGGTTTAGTGAAGACTTTATTGACATAAAACTATCACACCAGTTTATTCAACCAGAATCTCGGGCAAATTGGAAAAGTATTGAAACCAACAGCCCTAGTGCCTGTTCTGTAGCTAAACTACTGAAATCTTTAGTTGTTAGACCATGGCCGGCACATTAGACCGTGGGGCTTCACATGGTATGTAAGTAAAGTCATGATTGGCTGCTCAGACATGTTGTTAGGGTAGGGTTGGGTGTCTGGCCAAAACATAGAAGGATTGGATTGTGACTTCTTGATGGGGCTGCCTTGAACTCTTGTATAGGTTGTTCACTGCATAAGACTGCTGGCCAAGGAAACAAGTGGGGTCTCAGATCTGTTCAAAGAACCATGTGTCCTTGGTTAGAACTGCCTCTGCCAGGATGAAGGGACACTTCTTTCTAATGCCATCAAGCCTCCAAGGTTAAGTCCACTAGGCGGGGCTGCCTTTTTCTAGCTCACACAAAGGCACAATGTGGCAGCAGTTCTGCCCCTCCAGCCCTTTCAGCCACAATAACCCTCTGAATGCCGGTAGCCAGCAGAGTCTGACACATTGTTGGTGCTTAATAAATGCCAGTGGAATGAAGAAATAAAACCATGTACTCTGCAGTGTGTGCCAGCCAAGTGTATGAGCCACTGTTCTTTTTTTAATGAAAAAAGTAAAATTGATTGTGTCTGCTAGGAAATGCACGTTCAGTGGTGCACGTTCCCTGCGATAGTCTTCTTCCTCTTTAGTTCATCATTTCCTAAGGGGCAGGTCAAGACTAGTGCTTGGGATGTGGTGAACATTGTTTACTGTCAGCGGAACATGAACAACATGCTTAGTATTGCCTGATACATGCTGGGGTCCCCACACTTTTTTGTAGTCCACCTGCTAAAGGGAATGCAGTGCTGACTCCTGGGAATGTACAAAGGGGTTCATGTTATTTATCGACCAGCGTATAGATGAAGGAACTAGCCTATGGGCTCTCTCCTTGGGGCCAGGATGCAAAGAACTGTGGCTACAGGAGCCTTTGGAACTAACCCATGAGCGCTGCTTCTTGCATAAAAATAGCTTTTCTAGTTTAGGGGTAAGAAGTGGGGAGCCTTGTTGCTCAAGCTACCTAAAACTAAGAGAGGGAGTTTGTGCGTGTCCCCCTCGGTGCCAGCTGGCGCTTCTTGCATGCTTTCTCTTTTAAGTTGATCCTTTAGAAAGCCTACTCTGAGAATTAACTTCCTCTTCCTGGCTCCTCTCCTGGGAGGCGATCTGCACAGGAGGTAGGATCAGCCATGTTTAATGGATCGAACTGCTAAGGCAGTGGTTCTGAGGATAAAGGCCCAGGTTTGTACTTAGGACCTTGGCCTTCTGCTGTTTTATGGAGAGGCTACACCTTATGGAAAAAGCCCACAGGCACAGAAACTTGAATGTCTTTTCACATTTAATCTGGTTAAATGCAGCCTTCTTTAGACAAACTCAGATTCCCAAAACAGAAGTACCAGGAGATAATGCCTAACAAGGATTCCCTGCAGAATTTTTTTAGATAGCAGATCTACCTGTTGTGTTTACAGTATGATTTGATTTTATGAATTTCCAGGAGTGTCAACATTTTAGGAATATTTCTCTGTTGAATTACGCGGAATATTCCGGCACATGCTTTGCCCTCTTTTTTTTTTTAAACATAAACATTTGATGAGCCGTATGCTTCAGCCCTTGCTGTCCAAATCCAGAACGCAAATAAATGCTCTTGGCATGCTGCCTGGGAGGTAATCCTGGTGCCTCCCCTTCATCTATAGTTCCCTTCTGGCTGTCATAAACATCAGGGGGCTCAAGGACACCCACACCCAGCAGGTCACATAAAACAGGGCAGAGATCAACCTCTCATGCTCTCTGTGCTCAGCTCCTGAACTTTGGACCGAGGTTTCTCTGATTTGCTGAAGTTGACTTGAGAACTCACCCGCCTCAATTAGGTGTCCCAGAACCCAGAGCTGAACTCCTTAGTTTTTTGTCTTCCACACTTGTCTTGCCTTGTTCTTCAAACTCCTATAAAAAATGGCTTATATAACCTCTTCATTTTTTAAAAAAAAGTAGGCAATATATTTTTTATGGTCCCCCCCCCACCCAAACTTACAACCACATAAAAAGGTAAACACTAAGAAATCTTGCTCCCTTGCCATCCAGGCTTTTCCCACACTCTTGTAAATACAGTCAACTTGTAAATACAATCAAATAAGAATATATGTTTTTATTTTTCCTTCTTGTTTCTGAAAAGATGGTATATACTGTACTGTGCCTTGCTTTTTGAATTAGCACTATGTCCTAGAGATCTCTATCATCACATAGAGACATAGATATCTCTCTCTCTCTCTCTCTCAGCATAATAGTACATCCATTGTGTGCATGTACCATCATTTATTTGGCCAATCCCTATTGCTGGACCTTTGGAATACTTCCAGTCTTCTGCTATTACAAAGAGTGCTGTAACTAATACAGGAGTAATAAGTCATTTTGCCGTTGTGCAGGTGTACCTAAAGAACAGATTCCCAGAAGTGGGACTGCTGCTGAATCACAGAATCCCCCTCTAGAAGTGTTGACTCATTTTGCCTCCTCACAGGCAGTGTACTGGATGACCTGTTTCCCCACAGCCCCAGCAGCAAGAAGTGTGTCATCACTTTTTCTTTTTACTAATCTGGTTAGTGAGAAATGGTACTTTAAGTCATTTAAAGTTTTCAAATTATGAGTGAGGTGGAGATTGAGAGCCATTTGTACAACTTCTCCTTTGCGCTGTCCACACCTATTGATCCTCCTGTGGACATTTACTGACCTTTCCTCCTGAAGCAAGCCTCTTGCCTACACTGCTGTCAAAATCTCTTAAATACAGACTTAAGAATGTGATGGCTCTTTTGGGCCTAAGGGTAGAGTTGGCTGCCAAACTGTCAGTGCAAAATCGAGAGAAGTGGAAAGTAGGGTTTTATGCCAATTGCTAATGTCTGATTTATAAATAGTTTTCAGCTAATGGTATTATTAAACTGGGGCTTCTCCAAAACCATTATGAGGATGATCTTCTGGTCTAGAATTTCTCCCTCTCAAACAAAAACAAGAGAGAGAGAGAGATTGAGAGAGATTGAGAATATATAAATTCCAATGGCATTTCCTGCAAAACCTTTTAAGAAATCTAGAATTTTCCATTGATATGCATCCCCTAAAAGGTTACACATGCCACATTTTTTGTTTATCTGCTGAATCAGGCTCCTGTTCTCCCTTTGATTTCACCATCAGAGAACTCTCTACTCTATTTCAAGGTGAAAGAGAAGAGAAAAGTAAAAGTACAAGATAAGGAGACTGGCTAGAGTTCAGGATTTGACAACAGGTGTGGGATTGGAGTTGCACAGAATCATCTTTTTGAGGTGCTCTTTCAGTCAGCTCTTGGGATGCTATTTTAATACAAATTAATTTTCCTCCTTTTAAAAATGAAATCCATTGAGAGAGAAATTATGGGTTAGAACATAGACTGTGGTTTTTGGTTTGCTTTTAGAAATTCCAGTGAGGCAGGCCTATATAAAGTTAGCCTACATCATCATTAAAAAAAAAAAAAAATCAAACAAACAAAAAAGAAAACAAGAAAACCTCACAAAAGCAAGAGCAAAACACCCGCCTCAGAGTTCCTGCATTTAGCAGTGGCTCATGAAAGCTACAGAAAGGAGGATCTGAACTTCCAGGCCTGGTGCTCTTTTGTCAGCTTCTGAATATGTGGGCATTTACTTTTGTGAAGATTGGTTTTCACTTCTCTGGATGCTTAATTTTTTCTTCCAGTGCTTCTGTCTCTCTGTCATTATAGTGTTGTTCTCCCCCACTGTAATGTTAGCTCCATAAGGACAGGCTCATGGTCTCTTCTGTCCTCAGTATCTAGAACAAGCTTGTTCAACCTGCAGCCTGCATGCGACCCAGGATGGCTTTGAATGCGGCCTAACATAAATTCTTAAACTTTCTTAAAACATTACAAGTATTAGGCCCAGACCTTTTCTTAGCTCATCAGCTATCATTACTGTTAGTGTATTTTATGTGCAGCCCAAGATAATTCTTCCATTGTGGCCCAGGGAAGCCAAAATGTTGGACACCCCAATCTAGAGTATTACCTACCACCTTGAGGTGGTTCATCATGGAGTATGAATGATGCTACTGAGGGTAGATACCTTCCATACTGTGTTTATCTGCTGCATGGAGCTCCTGGATAGGCCTTTGTAGTCAAAGGGAATCCTTTGTCAGCCACTGGCCAAGGGGGTAAAGTTGATGTTAGCTATTCCTTGGCCTTTTAGCAGGATTCTCTAGCCCTTATGACGGTGGTTCTCAACCTTCCTGTTGCCGCGACCCTGTAATACAGTTCCTCATGGTGTGGTGACCCCCATAAAATTATTTTCGTTGCTTCTTCATAACTGTCATTTTGCTACTATTATGAATGGTCATGTAAATATCTGATATGTGTTTTCTGATGGTCTTAGGTGACCCCTGTGAAAGGGTCATTCCGCCCACAAAGGGGTTGCGACCCACAGGTTGAGAACCGCTGCCTTATGAGCTCTGACTGTGTGCATGATGGTTTAGACTAGAGCTTGAGCTTGCAGTCTGAATCACCTGGGTAAGTCACCTGACCTCTCAGATGCTATGCACATTTTCAAAATAAGAGGTAATAACACCGATATTTCAACAAATCTAAGATGCCATCCATTATGAGACGTGCCATTATTCTCTGTGCCACAAGGAAAAAGTATTGCTGCCCATTCAACTATAAACCCACATCAACTCTTAAGAGTGCATTAGTTTTCTAGGGCTGCCGTAATGGATTACCACGATTTTAGCAGCTTAAAACAACACACATGTGTTACCTCACAGTTCTGGAGGTGAAAAGTCAGCTTGGGTTTAACTGATTTTCTGTTTTGGGTTTTATATGTCTGATATGTCACTGGGAAGCTCTGGGAAGAGTCCATTTGCAGGGTCATTTAGGTTTTTGGTAGAATCCAGTTCCTTGCATTGTGGGACCGAGGTCTGCATCCTTGCTTGACTGTCAGCTGGAGGCCACCCTCAGCTCCTAGAGACCTCTCTCTGGTCCTTGCACTTGGACCCTACACCCCAGACCAAGCAACAACATAACAAGCCCTTCTCATGCCTAGAATCTCTGAGGCCCCCTTCTGCTTTATTTCTGTGCTTCCAGCCAGAGAAAGTTCTCAGCTGTAAAGGGCTCATTTGATTCAGTTGGGCCTACCTAGAAAATCCAGACTATCCTCTCCCCACTATATTAAGACCTGTAACCTTAATTATACCTGCAAAGTCTCTTTTTCCATGTAACATAACATATTCACAGGTTTCCAGGATTAGGACATTGACAACTTTGGGGATCATTCTGACTACCATGAAGAATTATCCCAATATCAGGGATGTTAAAGTAAGAACAAAATGTGCTTCTTAGAATTGAAGAAATACTATCTTTATCTTTGGTTTAGGAATAAAGGAGTTTCTGACATGTATAAAGCATACAGTTTGTTACTAGTTAGTCCTCAGGTGTTAATTATTTTTGTCATTGTAATTATTATCATAGTACTCACCTAATACCCTACTTTTAATTTCAGTTGAAGTTAGTCGAATATGGAAAACACTAATTGAGAGAAAATAGTGTGCCAGAAGTTAAGCTGATGATAGTGGGGATAAGAGGTACTTGAGTGACAGCTACAGTCTATGTGCTGGGAGCTTCCCATACACTTTCTCTCACCTTGCAGTAGCCCTCTGAGGTGGGTAATAATGGCTCCATTTTCAGGTAAGGAAGCAGGTTCGGGGAGACTGAATATTGCTTCAGAGCTCTGTAGTAGGTGGTGTGGCATCTTGCTTTGAATTCAGATCTGCAGTCAGTGGTCTTTGTGGTACCATGTTACTTGTCCTACAGTCCCTGGTGGTACTGTGTGAAAGATGCAAGAGCGAGAGGTGTCCACCAGGTATGTGGGCTGGAGGGGCTGGCCTCCTGGAAGGGGAGTGAACAGGAAGAAGAGACATTGTCTTGTACTCAGATGTTTCTTTGCTAATAATTGTTCAGCTCAAAGAAGACAAAGGTCCTGTCTTGTTATCTGTTTTTCAGTTTTTAATAAGCATAAAAGTAATCTTTTTTTGATCCAAAAAGTACTTATCAGTTACTTATTCTGTGAGGATACAGCTATGAACAAAGTTGTGATACTCTTATTGATAATAAATATATACGAGGGCTGTCCAGAAAGTATCCAGCCATGTAATATGAAAAATAGAGCCATTATGGCTGGATGCTTCTCTGGACAGTATATATATATATATATATATATATATATATATATATATATAGAGAGAGAGAGAGAGAGAGAGAGAGAGAGAGAGAGAGGGTGGTCTTCCTTCCTTTCGTGGCATAGAGCTCCTAACAACCTGGGAATTTATTAAGTGATGAGATAAAGTATCTTTTTATATTAATGAGGTGACTTTTGGACCACATTAAGGGTGGGGGCTCTTTGCCAGGAGAACCCTCCATTTGATTAGAAAGTTGGAACTTTCCAGTCCCACCCTTCAGAGGGGCTGCAGGTTGGATCAGTTATCAATGGCTAATGATTTAACCCATCATGCCTATGTAATGGAGCCTCAAAGGGCAGGGTTCTGAAAGCCCTGGGGCTGCTGAACAGGGGGAGATGCAGGGAGCGTGGCATGTCTGGGGAGGGCATGGAAGTTTCGTGCCCTTTCCCTGTACCTTGCCCTGTGCATCTCTTCCATCTAGATGTTCATCTGTATCCTTTAATATCCTTTGTAATAAATCAGTAAGCTAGTGAGTAAATGGGTTTTCTGAGTTCTGTGTGCCACTCTAGTAAATTAATTGAATGCAAGGAGGGGGTCATGGGACCCTCTGATCTACACTAGGTGGGTGAGAAGCACAAGTGATAACCTGGGCTTGCTGTTGTTGTCTGAAGTTGGGATGTAGGGGAGGCGTCTTGTAGGACTGAGCCCTTATTTTGTGGAATCTGTTGCTATATTTGGGTAGAATTGAGTTCACTTGTAGGGCACCCAGCTGGTGTCAAGAATTGCTTAGTGATGTGGGAGATGCCCCACACCCCTCTCTATGAAAATGGGACTTGGTGGCCGGATTCCTTTTATATATTGTGTGTGATTTTCAAAGGGAGGATTGTTTAGCATTGGGGAATTTCTGTGTTTTAATCTCTTATAGGTGTAACCAGGACAGAGGGGGAAGGAGAAAAGAAGAGTGGTTTAACAGAACTGGAATAAAAACAGTAGTTACCTGACTTGATAAACTACTCTAAGATCACAGTTGCTGTGATTTTTCCCAAGACTCAACTATAGATTGTTGAGAACCATCTCATTATCTTCCCATCAAAACCTGTTTTTCTTCCTGCCTTCTCTGAAGAAGTTGGCACAAGATATCTTCCATCCACCCGGGATGCCAGGCTCTGAACCCCTGGGTCATCTGGAACCCCTCCCTCCTCTTAACCTCCAGCTCAGACACCCCTCACCCCCACCAATACCTGCACGTCCACTTGCTCACTAGCCCACATGCCTGCTCTTTACCCTCTTCTTCCTCTCACCTGGATTGTCACCATGGCTTCATAACTGACATAACCTCCCCACTGCCACCAGGGTGATTTTTTTTTAAAACAGATCTGAATATGTCACTTCCTGTCTTGCAGCTCCCTAAAGGCATCACAGTTAGTGGTTAAATATTCACACTGTCCAAGTTCAAGGCTTGCCTGCGCATCTTACAAACTGGAATCTTGGGAAAGTTATTTACCACATTTTGCTGGTGGTAATGCAATCCCATGTATAATGCGCACCCACATTTCCCCCTAAACTTTCAGGGGAAAAAATGTTTTGCTTCACCTTTTTAAATTTCATTTTTATTTGTTTATATGTAGGTATTTGTTTTTTATATTATAAAGGAATTTTAGCATTTACTTTTGGACCTATTATGGCACAAGAAATTTTATGTAACAAATAATTACAGAACACAAGAACAAAGCTGTAAGGTACAAGAAATTTTATCTATAAAAATTTTTTATATTAAAAAACCTGATTATTGTATTCTAAGATATTACTTTACATATGAATATTGTTATTGATTTCTAGAGTTACACTTTTAACTCATAAGCATAAATAAAAGAATCAAAAACATATAGATATAGAATTAGTACTGCTTATATATAATGCATATCCTTTATTGTTTCCTCACAAATTTGGGCAAAAAGTGTTCATTATACGGAGCAAAATACAGCAGTCACTCTGTGTCTCAGATTCACCATCTGTAAAATGGGAGTGATAGTAGCACCTACCTCACAGATAGATAGTGGAATTTAAGTGAGTTAATATGTGTGGAGCACTTAGGACAGTGCCTGGCACACAGAAGGCCCTCAGTGAACACTATTGTCCACAGTCTTTGATAGCACAACTGGAGCCTATCTTTCCTACTGCTTTCCACAGCATCCCTTCCCTCTCCCAGTGCCATGCAGAGCTTGGCCTGTGACAAAACTCTTTGCTAACGATATGCAACTAGGTGAGTACAAACACGGAGAGTACATATTTAGACATTTTCATTGCAATTTGACAGCTATTCTATATCTCTTGAATCTAATAAAAAGTTGTACTTGCATGCTATGCTTTTCTAGAAGTTTGCTTTTATTGCATTTTATAAAAGTATTGGGAAATGAAACCAAAAAGCTCATCTTTAGCGTGGATAGTTTGAAAAGCCCTTTGGTGTTCCCACACACCCTGTCTATTGACTGACCAAGTTACTCATACTCACCGTATAGCCTTAAATCTCTCTGCATTTCATCATACTGTCTCCTCTGCCTAAAGTTTATCACAAATTTATTAAGCACCTGTCATTAGTGCCAGACTCAGGGGACATAGGATGACTAAGGTACTGCCTCTACTTTTGAGAAAGTTTTCCTCAAACTACCCAGTAAAATTTGAAATCTAGCATAATTTCATTCTCTTTCATCCATTAAGAAAACATTTATTAAATACCAGCTGTTTACTAGGCACTTGCTGCATCTTACTCCTGCCCTTAAGAACCACTATGCTAATGTGAACACAAAAACAAATAATGACACTAGGCTATGAGTGTTACATAGCAATGTGAGTAGAGAAGTGCAGAATGCAGAGGAGGGTGTGCCTGGCTTTGCCTTGGCTGGGGCAAGGGCATGGGGAGGTCAGAAGGGCTTCTCCATTAGAGTAGATGCAGTGTCATCAAAAGAGAAGATCTATGTATTGAGGTCAAGCCCACAGCCAAAGTCCAGTTCTGCCACTTGCTAGTCATGTGAGTGAGTGAATGCCTCTCTGTCCATTCAGGCTGAACTAAGAATACCATATATCAGAATACCATAGACAAGATGGCTCATAAATGACAGAAATTTATTTCTCACAGGTCTGGAGGCCAGGAAGTCCAAAATCAAGACACCAGCAGGTTCAGTGTTGGATGAGAGCCCACTGCCTGGTTCATAGACAACTGTCTTCTTACTGAGTCCTCACACAGGAGAAGGTGGGGAGGTCTGTGGGGGTTTTTATATGAGGGCACTAATCTCATTCACGGAGGCTCCACTCTCATGACCTAATAATCGTCTTCCAACAACCCCACCTCCTAACACCATCACATTATGTTTAGGATTTCAACATGAATTTTAAGGCAGTACACACATTCAGACCATAGTACTCTCTGAATTTCAGACTCCTCATCTGTAAAATGGGGATAACAGTACCTGTCTAGGCCACAAGGCCGTTTTGAGGCTCATCTGAAATTATTACAGACACAAGGGGCTTACAGTGCCTGACATCGACAACTCCCTAAATGTTTGCTATTACTCTTGCTGGCACCTTTTCGATCTCTTCATTACGCCCATCACAGGACATAATTTAAATCTTCCCTTGTCTGGGTTTCCAGTGGCATGCTATTAAACCAATTATCACATTAAATTGTATAGTTTTACCTGCCCTCTGGAATGCACTGTACCTCTTGAAATCGGTGACATTCTTCATTTTTATATTGCTAGTGACAGGCAATGTCTAATGTAGAGAAGACTTGATGTTCCGATCATTTATATTGTATTAAAATAATCCAACTTTGAGCACTTCTTTTCAAAAAGTTTTGTGATGAGTCTTGTTGTCATGGACTGAATGTTTATATCCCCCCCAAAAATGTGTTGAAATACTAACCCCTATTATAATGGTATTAGGAAGCGAGACCTTTGGAAGTGAATAGGTCATGAGAGTGGAGGTCTCAAGAATAGGAGTAGTAACCCTGTAAAAGGGACTTTAGAAAACTGTCTTGCTACTTCAACCATGTGAGGACACAGTGAGAAGACAGCTACTATGAAACCAGAATCAGGCTTTCACTGAATCTGCCAGCACCTTGATCTTGGACTTCTAGCCTCCAGAAATGAATGTTCGGTGGTTAAGCCACTGAGTCTATGGTATTTTTGTTTTAGCAGACAGAAGGGACTAAAACATTGGTCAAACATTAATTTCTATTACAGATGGAGAAACTGAGGCTCTTTACAGAGAGTTTCTGTTACTAACCCGAGGTCATGAAGTTAGCAAATGGCAGAGATGAGATTAGAACCCCATGCCTCTTCTTTTCCTGTTTTGTGCAGCCTTGTCCAATCTACCCTGTGAGCTGGGGGACTATCTGGATGCTGGCCAGGCTCAGAACCTCTTATCACCGCCCCGCCTGTATGAAAATGACTGAGTAGGCAGGATCCAGACCTGGAGGGACCTTGAGACACACCCGCTCTCCCCACCCATCGTCTCACTCTCGGCTGCCCCACGGGTATTTATGGGTCACACCCTCAGCAGTGAGGGCCCACCTGGAAATCTGCGGTGCAAGTGTGGGACAGAGGCAGCCTGAGTTGGAGGCAGGAGGCTAGAAGAATGGAAGGAGGGCCTTGGGATGTGGGACTGAGTGAGTCCAGGAGGAGGAGCCCAGTGAAGGCAGGGGGTTGGAGACTTGGCACAGCTCCTATAAAGTTATCCAAAGTGCTATGAAGCTATTCTTTAGAACTGTTTTCCCCTCCATACACATCTTGATGCGTTTCCCTTCCTAGCCTCTTTGAAAGGGGATACCTTTGCACTCAGGAACATATTTTGTGCTCTAACCACTCAGACTGGGTTGTGATTGTTATTAACGGAAGCAGCACAAAGGGATGAATTCACACCAAGGACTCTGACCTCGAACTTTCTCCTCTTGAGAAACGTTTCAAATGTAGGACTTCCTACATTACTTTATCTTTTTCTTTTCTTTCATTAGAAAGAAAGAAAAATAACTCTTAAAAGGAATGAAATCTAATGGCTCAGGCAGCCTTGATAATAGGAGAGACCAGGGTAATGGTTTGGAAACTTGTCTGCACATTAGAATCAGCTGGGGAGTGATTTTGAAAACCACGAAGCCCTGACTGCACCCCAGACCTGTGAAGTCGTCCCTTCTGACATGGGACCCAGAGAGCACCATCTCACAGACCTCTCGGAAAGCTTCCAGGTGGTTCCAATCCATGGTCAAGGATGGGGAGCGCCAGGAGGGTGCCCTTCTTGCTGCCTAAGTTGACTCTGAGTCTCTGCAGTGCGGAAATTTGACCCAAAGGGATGTCATGATTGGGCTCCCGATGAGTCTCGTGGATTTGGCTCATTTTCCTCATGCACTTATGGGGTCTGGGAGCTGCCTCTGAGCACAAATCCTGTCTGCATGTCAGCCTACAGAGCCCCTTCCTTAAAACACACTGAGCTCTACCTTTCAGCTGTCTAACCCATCTCTTCCTACTTATGAACAAATGCTTGGTTTATCCTGTGACATGAAAACAAAAGGAGTGTGTGTCCTTGAAGGGAAAGCATCACTGTCTCCATTTTGACAGTCACCCACAGGGTAATAGCGCAACAACTCTGGGGATGAACTGCATGGGTACAAAAGCGGGTTGGCCCAGGCCTCTGTCTCTGTGGCAAGTCATACCACCTTCTGGACAGTTTTCTTAAGAAAACTGAATCTTGGATTCTGTGACATAAGTGTTACTCATGGCTGGGTGTGTCCTATGGAGCCTAAGAGCAAGTTTCTGTTTTTGAGGTGAGGGCTGTCCGGAGAAAACCCCAGCCACAAATGCCTATGTTTTTCATAATACATCACTGGATACTTTCTAGGCAGCCCTCATCTAGACAGGCTCTTGAATTTGACTAATGGTCAACATTCATTTTGTTTCATGTCCAAGAATACATTTTAGTTTTATCAAACATTTAGTAAAGTTCTCTTTCATGTAAATGAAATGTGGATACAAATACGTTTTGTGAGGTTTTGTTTGATTTGAATGTCTGCTCCATATAGAGTTCCCCATTTCCCCTTGAAGGTGAGAAGCATCTGAAAGTTGGAGACCCTTGGTAACTCTTATGGTCACAAACTGAATAAAAATGAAAAATGAAATCTCAGAGTACAACTTGGTTTTCAGACTAACTTCACTTTTTACAACTTTGATGATGAGAAGGAAGTAACTCTTTTTTGTATGCTTGCTCTTGACCAGGCATCACAACCCCATAAAGTATAATTAGTTCATTTTACAGAAGAGGAAATGACAATTCAGAGAGGGTCAGTAACTTGGCCAAGGTTGCACAGCTAATAAAGAGCAGCAGAATTCAAACCTGTGCCCGCTTGACTAGACTATACTGCACTCTAGTACTAAACAAACACACTTAACTCAGGTTTTTCTTGTCCCTTTAAGAGACTTTTCTTGTTCACAGAAAATTGTCCTGATAAGCATATAAAACGTAAAAGCACAGTAAAATTTGAGGCTAAATGGAGTCAGCATCTATGTGAGGACAAAGAATCCAAAAAAGAAAGTGGACCTGCTTCCTGGCGGGTACCATGTTTATAAAGAGCCTAGCAATTGCTCCTACAAATTTGTTGTTAAACTGACTCATAACAGCTGCAAAGACTGGAATGATCAGTTCCTAGCTCAGTTGTCTTTTTATTACTTGTGACTTGTCCTTGTTAATATGGAGCTGTCAAAGATAGGAGCAGTAGTACTAAGTGTTTTATATACCTTTAGTTGGTTGGTGCACTGAATGCTGGGGTTTTGGTCATTTCACCAGAAAACAATGCTGAGGAAGTTTAGAGTAAATGTTGGATAAATGACAAGAGTTAAAGGGTTGGTGTTCTCCAGAATTTCTAAACAGGAAGGGCTCAGGTCTGGCAGTCTGGAATGGGTATTTGCTAAGCAAACACATTTTTTTTTTTACTTTGCTTGCATGTTTTTGTAATGGTTTTTAAAGTTGTTTTCAAATTTATACTTTATAAGGTGAGACAGTGTTCTGTAGTGGCAGAGAGCAGGAGCCTGACTGGCAGAGACGAGTCTCAGCTCTGCCACTTGACTACTGTGTGACCTTGAACAAGTTACTTAGCCTTTCTTTGCCTTGGTTTCCTCTCCTGAAAAATGGGGATGATAATGTGCCTATGTCCTAGAGTTATTGTGAGGCATAAGTTAATATATATATATAAAGTGCTTAGAACTGTGCCTGACACCGAGTAAACTAAGATGCTCAATAAATGTTTGCCATTGTTATTTTAATTCATTGGAATTTAATTAGTTGGAGAGGCTGATGGAGATAATGGTGGGGAGGGGGATGCCAGTCCCCACAAGACAGCCTTTTGCGAATTCTGCCAGGATAAGTAGTTCTGTTCGCTCAGTGATTTGAGGTTCATGATTGTTATTCTCACAGTTCTCCACATTTATATTTCTACAGGGTGGAATAGTGGAAGCATCACTGAACTGTTTAATCTTTAAATATGTTATCTTTCTGGCTCTTCTTTGATAAAGTGTTAGATGTGGATTCTGCCGAAAATATATATGCACTAGGCGAGAGCTGTAGTCCCAGAAGCTATCGGAGCTCTGTACATGAGCCATCAGCATTCTGGGTGCTGTGGAGAAAGCGCCTCAAGCTCAACAATTGACTGATGCTGAACCATCTGATCCTCTGAAAAGCTAATACGCACTCCCCACCCCCAAACCAGGGTGAACAATATAGTTTTCATTTTGGCGTGAAAGCCTGTGTACCAGCTTTCTGGAGAAATACAAATTTTTCTGGCTGTAAACTCCAACAGATTGATCCTGTTGGGAAGGACACTGGGGCTCGCTCCCTTGGTATGTTCAGAAGTTATTCCTGGGAATGTTTGGAGAGATTGTTCTTGTGGCTATTTATTGTGTTAACCCTTGAAATAATTAGAAGGATGCTGTTTAATTCTTATTCAGTGACTGGATTTGTACAGGAAACAATAAATTTTGAGTGCATTGTTCTCTTGCTCTAATTTGATAAGGGGCCAGCATGAACGTCCTAGGGAAGAAAAGTGGGTGGTGTCAGGAGTCTGCTGTCTGCCAGTTTAGGTACAGAATTGTGGGATGTTACAGCTGAAGGAGCCATTGTGATTAAGGAGCCCAATTTATGCCTTTTAGATGAGGAAACTGAGGCTCAGGGATAGAACTAATTGGTGATATCTCTGAACTTCTGATTCCAGGTCCAGCTGCCTATTCCACCAAACTAACTCCATTCTTGTCATAAAATATGTACTTCAGAGCAGCTCCATGTGGTAGAACTTTCTGTAGCATTGGAAATGTTCAGTCTGTGCACTGTGGCAACCGCGAGCCCCAGGTGGCTCATGAGCACTTTATTTTATTTTATTTTTTTTTTCATGAGCACTTTAAATGTGACTACTTGACTGAAAAGTTGTATTTTTTGCTTTATTTAATTTTAATTAATTAAAATTTAAATGTATATAGCCATATATACATTTGGCTAGTGGTTACCATTTTAGACATCCCAGCTTTAGAGACACTGAGGAAAAAAGGCCTGTCCTTACCTCCTACCATATTGTCACCAGGTGAGAGACTCTCTTTGCCAGTGACTCAGGTACAGTTGGCCTGTGCCACACTAAGATGATTACCCTGGGCCAGTCACTTCCACCTTCTGAATGAACAGCAGCTCCTCTAGAAAATGAGGGGGTTGGACTAACCTCTCTCCAAGGCCTCATTATGACTGTAGACCCAGCTCTCCACTGATCAGTGGTGTGATCTTTAGCAGGGCACTTAGCCTGCCTATGCCTCAGTGTCCTCATTTGTCACCTGAAGTTGATACCTGTTCTGCCCCTCTCCCCAGTTAATATTGGGAGGGACTCAGATTTTCAAATTAGAAAATCAGTGAGAAGAAATCCCTATGCAAGCTCTTTTTTAAATAGTCTTTGGTATCTGGAAATATTTTTGGTTTTGATACAAGTCGTGCGGGGTTTTCTTGAAGATGCTGCAGTTGGTGAACTTACCCTGTGAAGGTGCTCCTCCATGTCAGAGCAGAGACTATAATAACAGAGCCCATATGAAATAGGAGCTGGGAGACGTGGTACTGATGACAGATAAGTGATTTGATCAGTGGATGCTAGTTTTTCATAATAATCTTGCTTATCTAGGCATTCCTTACCTATCACTCCACGGTCAGCTATTTCATCTGAAACCAAAACAGATTCCCCCTCTGGAGAACTGTGGTTTTCTTCCTGGCTTTTCTTTCTTTGCTTCTTTTCTCACGTAAGCCTACATAAATCCCATGTGGAATACATGGTACCTTGTGTCCTTCAACAAACAAGTAAAACCCCCTCAGGATTGTCTTCTTGGTTAGAGCATCTGCTTTAGTGGTTCTTAAACCTCATTCCTAGGCAGCATTTCTCTACTGTGTGCCCACAGCTCATTGGTGAGCCTCGAGTCTTTTCAGAAGTGTGCCACCAAGTTTTGATCAAGGCACAAAATGTACTTTTGATAAAACAGATTAAGTGGGTTTTCTGACCTGATGTGAGTGGGCCCAATTTGCTCTAGTTTACAGGCAGTGTAACAAATGTAACAATAAGCTGCGACCAAATAAGATAGCTAGGTCGGTACTTGTGAGAACTTTGTTCCATACATATAAAATGGCTGAGTCAGGTCAGCAATGTAGAAGATAGTCCTTCCCTATCTAGGACGTCACTTGCCTTTCTTGTATACTAGTTGTCCCCAACCTGTGGTCCAAGGTAGGGGTAGACAAGGAAGGATTTATTGCAAGGGGTTTGCAAATCCACATGTAAAGCAGGCTTGACCCACAGATTGAATGTCTCGCATACTGGATTTCTGTTGTTCAAATACATTTTTGTGATAAAGACACTCTGAAGTCATACTAAGTGTCTCAGCTGGACAAAGTTACTGTGGATCGAGCATTTTCTCACCCAGTGGGTACTAAAATGACAGCTCCTGTTACTGAGTGCCTGGGAAGTTGTTTATTGTTTCTGATGGCAAGAATTTGTCTTCATACTAGAAAAGTTTAGGAATTATTTCACTAAAGCATAGTGCCTGGTTGCCTTTTCTAAGTCTGGACTCCAGGGAGAGGGAGAGAGACATACTATTAATTAAAGTGTATCTCATTCAAGAAGATTGCTGGGAATTCCTGCAATCAGCCTTCAGCTGCTGGCCCCAGGGGGCTTAGGATTTCTTTACCCCTTCTCTTCCTTGATGCCCTGTCCACAGCCCTGAACCAGCTTTCTCAGCTTCCTTCCTGTCTCTCCCTACTCTGTTGCTTGCCAAGGCTAGCCCTTCCTCCTGGAATCCATCATGTCCTGTTGCTTGGATTCCTTCTCCATCAATTATCTCTTCTCCCAGTTACATTTTTGCTTTTCTATTGTCTCATTGAAAGACCTTTTATTTTTTTGGAGGGGAGGTACACTCACTGAGTAGCAGAAACTCCTTCCCCTTTTCCAACAAATGTGCTCAGGCTTGCCAGCTCTGCTCCTAGCTACAATAATCACACTCCTACAATGTGTCCGATATGGGCTAAGCACTAACCTGGCATCATTTACTACCGACTACCTGTGGATCCTTGGAAAAACTGCCTACATTCTCTAAGCATCTGTAAAGAGGGAATATAACTTCCTAAGGTTATTGTGAGGATAAGAGTAAAATAATACACATCAAGCAATGAATGCAGGGCCTGACGTGTAGTAAGTGCTCTATGTAGTTGTGAGCCAGGAATCTTACCCATGAAGGGAGAGAGAAAAAATGTCACTGCCATCATTGGGTGCCCTTATCTCACCCCTTTAATGAAAATACCACATTCTACATCAGTGCTTCCCAACTTTTTTTTTTCATTATCACCCGATAAGGAGAAAAATTATAATAATTTTAATTGAGTTAATTTTAAATAAGTTAATTAATTAATTACCTTGAATTTAAAATAACTTAAATATCTCCTTAATGAGATAAATTAAATATTAAAGAATAAGATTTGTATTGAGTAAGGTTGAGCTTTAGAGGCCCATAAACTATTATAATACCTAAGAGTTTTTTACTCTCCTCCCCCAAAACCCATCTCCACCCACTATGGCGGGGGTGGGGAGAGCAGTATCAGTGAGAATGCGTGTGTTGCATCCCGAGCAGTCTCCTCTTGGTGAAATCTCCTAGCTTCTTCTGGACCTGGCATCCTTGGTCTCTCTTCATGCCTCTGTCCAGCGGTGTCCCAGCCCCTGCCTGCTACTCCTCTTATGGCACCTTCTCTATTGTCTTTCTTTGTCCACTCAGCCACACAACTGGGACTGAGCATCTGAGATGTCTCAAGAAAGAGAGACACACCTCGCTCCCCTACAACAGGACACAGACCAAAGAGTGGTGGGCAGAGGGGCAGGGTCCAGTGGGAACCTAGGAAGGGAGCTGGGAAGAGGCGAGTGTGTGGGTGGCTGTGGACACAACATGCAAGGCAGGGAGAGGGAGCAGACAGGACAACCCTGGGGGCAGTGAGGAAACCAGAGCTTCAAAAGTACCCCTTTGAACGCTGCTCTCTGTAATGATTGTTTTCTTTTGTTTTGCCATAATCTTAATATAGGACCTTAAAAATAACAATTGCCTCAAGTGCCACTTTTTGAGAAACTGGGCTGCTTCTGGGAAGCAGGAATGTCTTGCAGGCAGTAAGCACAGAGTATGTAGAAGGCTGGTGCCATGAAAGCGTCAGATGTCAGGCCTGGCAGAGCACGAGTGGCTGGCTAGAGACAGAGGAGATGGAGCCTCCATGTGCCTTGTGGACAAGGCTTTGGAGCCAGTAAATAGTCTTAAGCAGATGGATGCTTCTTTTTGGTGTTTCTGATCCTGTTTTCTCCTTCATTCCATTTGCCCTCATTCATAATTCCGTATGTCCCAGAGACAGTCATTAGTTCATGATTCCCTGCCCTTCCCTGACTGTCCGTAGAGGACCTCCAGATCTTTGTGGGAAGTCTGACTCTTTGGCACCCACTGTAGCAGCCTCCAGGGCACCTGCATTGGATGCATCTGCATATCAGCTCATTCTTCTGGTCACCCAGGCTTGAAACCTTAGACTGACCTGAATTTTTTTTTTTTTTAATCTTCTTTAGTTAAGAATCTACAAGAAGGGCTTATACATTAGCTCTCTGGCCCTGCCCAGGTTCACTCAGGCATTCAACAACTATTTCCCTCTCCAACCCCTTTTTTCTTACCCCTTCTTTCTTTCCTCCTCCTTCTTTCCCTTCCCCCTTTCCTTCCTTCCTGTCAGCATTCCTTCTTTTCTTTGTAGCTAATGTTTATTGAAGCAAGAATTGTGCTATTGCTTTATATGCATTATTTTCATTTAACACAGCTCTATGAAATTATATATTATATTATTCCATTCTGCAGATGAAGAAAGTGAGGCTCAAACAGGGAGGGTAACTTGTCTGAGTTGACAGTTAAGTGTCAGAATTTGGGGAAATCTGTATGGTGTGTTTGACACCCCTGCCCACAGACTCAAATCATGCTTTTCACCTGGACCGCTGAGAGAATCCAAATTGTTCTCCCTTCTTCCTGCTCCTCTCCCAGATCCTGCTGTGATCACATAACTAACTCCCTTATTAAAACTTCTTCAGTTTATAAACCACTTGTACTGGCATCCATACCCCTCACCGCATGGCCCTGGTTTCTGTCTCTTTGAAGACATCGGGGTAAGGTGGGAACACCATGGGATTTGGTGCCAGGAGACCCGGGTTCGGTCCTGGGGTCACCACTCCCTAACTGTGTGATCTTGAACAGGTAATTAATTTCTCAGAGCCTCCTTTGTTTATTTATTCAGTGCATATTTATCGTGTGCCTTCGAAGTGCTGGTCACAGTGTGAGGGTTTTGAATATTCGTTAGTGAAGAGAAGGGACATGGTTTCTGGCCTCAGTGAGCTTCCAGAGTGACATCAGTTTCCTCATTTGTACAAGATAATCCCCATCACCCTGTGGGGAATCGCAGAGGTGACAGGTGTCAATGTATTTTGCTGTGTTTCCGTTGCTAATCACTTATATTTTCTTATGCTTCTGCGCCAGGAACATTCTGGGCACATTTCTAGCTCTTTACCTTTGCTTGTGCTCTGCCAGCCTCCTCTACCTTAAGCATCCTATGTGATCTTGGTGACTCAACTGTTAAGTTATTTTATCCAGAATCTTTCTGCTTACTCTGAAGTTTTATGCATTCATTGAGGGATTCAAGCATATTTATTAAACACTTTCTTTAGAATAGTGTTTTTCAAGGTGTGGCTTATAGACCCTCAGGGTCTCAAGATCCCTTTAGGGAGTCCCCAAGGTCAAATTTACTTCTGTAATATATAATAAGATACTATTTGGCAGTTTCATTATATTATTGATGTATATAGACATTATTGACATTTAAGTGATGCTTCAAAATCAGTGGTAGCTGGTGCCTAATCAGTAATCCATTTCTGCATTTCTTCACCAACACATACTCACAGTAGAAAAACAGAACAAAATGACATTTTCATTTAAGAATGTTCTTGAAGCAGTAAAAATTATTAACTTGATTAAGTCTTAAGCCTTAAACACACTTCTTTTTAATATTCTATGTGACCAAATAGGGAGGTTAAAGCTCTTCTGCTAATATAGCATGATGATTATCTCAAGGAGAAACACTTGTGCCATTATTCAAGCTGCAAGCTGAAGTAGCCACTTTTTCCACCTAACACCATTTTTATTTGAAAGAGTATCCAAAGACAAACTGATTATTCAGACTTGATTAATTGGCAGATGTTTTCTCAAAAAAGAACAAAGCTAGTCTGTCACTTCAAGAGAAACTGCCAGTATTTGTTGCCAATGATAACATTCTAGCTTTTAGGCAAAACTTAGAATTTTGACAAACTTGTGTCTGCCACCATAAACTTGACGAGTTCCCAATACTTACAGACTCTCCTGATGAGATCAGTGGTGATGTTAACGAGTGTGTTTTTTTGATATTGTGCAATGGAATGTGTCAACATTTGGAAGACATGCATACCTCAGTGAACCAATATTTCTCATTGACTAATGTGGGTTGTTACAAACCCTGCATGGGTAAAAGGTTTATTCAAATGCAAGATAGACTAATTAAATTTAATATTATAGCAGAGTATGAAAGGTTCACTGAAAGGGTTTCAGTGAACCTTTAAGAAACCATCCCCTAAGTTTGGGTCTATCATCAAAGAAGACTATCCATAGTTATCTGTAAAGGCTTTCCATTTGTATCTTTGTGAGGCCAAACTTTCTTCATATATTGCAACCAAAACAATATACCACGGAGCAAAAATGAGAATACAACTGTTTTCTATTAAAGAGATTTGCAGAGATTTAACATTAAAGAGATTTACAAAAATGCAAAACAGTTTTTTTCTCATTAAATTTTCTTGTTTTGAAAAATATAGTTGTTACTATAAAATGTTTTTGTTAAGATCTAATGGATTTATGTGTATCATTTAATGCAGTAGTAAATATCTTTAAATCTTCTGTTTCAATTTCTAATTTTATATATATATATATATATATATACACACACACACACACATATATATATATATATTTGGATGTATATATGAGCTTATGTGTGTGTGAGTAAATGTGCACACATACACACATATAAGGGATGCCTAAAAAATGTATACATATTTTAAGAGATGTTATTTCCTTATTACATAAACACTGGTGGTTCTGAGTTCTCTGGCATGACCTAGTTAAGTACAGAGATAGGACAAATAGGCATGAAACAATTGTAAAAGATTGTAAGTGCTGTGTCATCCATGGCCATGCCTGGGGATGCATTTTATTTAAGTGCATTAGAGATGTGAAGAAAGACAGTCACTGGAGAGACTAATAAATGTTGACTGTCACGCCTACAACCCCTTCTAAAGAGGTCCAGTTTCTGCTGAGAGAAGCAGCCCCAAATATTCCTTAAAAATCTCTGGCCACTTTCCTAAATGTGACATCTCTTTACACCCTTCTCCCTTTGCCTCAGTGAATTGGGTCAGGAAGAGCCCCTGACTCTAATGCAACTGTAGTCTGACAAGCAACTTGGTCTGCTATGAGAACCTCAGCCCAGTTTCAAGGCACCGTGTGCCCAAATGAGATTCTTTATAAGCATTTGTGACTGAAAGATACCCAGGACTGACAAAGTTGGCAAGTGACATTGTAATCTGTGGCTGGGAAGATGATGACAGAGAGCCCATGAGGCAAGCTCTGAGTCAGCAGAAACTGTGAGGTGGACACAAAGGAGAAGACCCAAGATGTACAGCAGGAGGAATAGAAGCAGAGGAGAAAAGGGCTTAGTTGTCATCAGTGTGATAGGAGACCAGAGAATCCAACCCTAACGCTGCCTTCTCTCCTCTCACTACTTGAGCTACTGTTTATGGTCTGAAGGAGGCCTGTCCCCATGGCCTTTCTGTGTATCCTTACAATAAGTCTCTGATATTTGAGATCACCTGAGGGAGTCTGTTTCTTTCCACCAGTGAAGTGAGCATATCGGAAGGTGATTGGAGTCATTCAGGAGGTTGGGGATGGGGCTGCGGGAATCACCTTGGAGGAAATGAAGTAAGCAAGACCAGACAGGACTTGAGTGGACAGAGAACATTCTAGGCTGGGATGACAACTCGCTAAAAGGCATGTGTAAGAAAAGGAAGAAGATGGGAGGGGAGGTCACCAAAGTAGAGTAAGAAGAGCTTGTTTAACTGAAGTTGGTTAGCTCAAGTGGCCTTACGTTGCGTAGGGCATCAAAAGCAGACAGAGGAGGGCAGACTGAATCAGAAGGTCAGAGGGACCTCCTGTTTGGTTTTCTTTTTTTCCTAATAGGTTCATGAACAAGAGGCTGAAAATGAAACCTGGGGAAGAATAGATGGCTTGGTGAATAGGAAGTGTCTGAGAAGAGAGCATTTGATTCAGGGAAGCTGTTTTCAGGCCATTGCGATAATCCTGTAGCACTCACTCATGGGGGCGCCGGTCGCCTCGGCCTGCTTGCAGTACAGCTTGAAGCTTGTCTTGCTCAGCCACCTGAGAAAGGCCTTGGCTCTGAGGGAGGGATTTTCTTGTTAAATACCCTGTGCCCGTGTCAGGAACACCTCAGAGGTGGCACCCATGGTGACGGAAACTGGACTGTGATCCTGCTTTTTTTCCATCTCCCACCCCATTTTCTAGGTCAGAAGTTCTTCAGGAAAAGTATGAAAAATGTAACTGAGACTTACTGGAATAGAATCAATTGGAGAGTTTCCAGAAGTCAGAAACTCCAAAGCAAGGGGTCCTTTCCCCTAAGCCACCTAACCCTAGTGGGGCTCCTTGAGACAATTGCAAGTGTGGAGTTAAGTTTTATTTTGGTGTTATTCATACGTGAGTTATTTCTTTTTCACACTCGATTTAATTTATGGTTTTGTGTTGCTTGGTTCAACTGTGCTTCTGACTCTCAGTGTTCGACAAGCCACAGGACCACCCTCTCTACAGGCTCTTGTCTGGCATTTGGTGACACATTTTAGGAGTGTAATTTCGCCTTCCACTGAGATGTGGAGAGGAGGCCCTGCCTTTCAGGGGCCTGTATCTTAATGGCAGTATAAGTTAGGCATGAATAGAAAAATAATTTTCAATAGTGTTCTGGTGAGCATGTCATTTTTGTATTTTATCAGTTAATTTTTAACTCATGAAAGTGTGATATTCCAGGTTAGAATGAGCCAGGTTTTGAAGTGGGGGTGAGCTGAGGTAGGAAGCTAACTAATCCATGTCTGTTGACCTTAGCAAAGTGTTTGCTATTAAGCAATTGACTTTACTGTGTGTACCCCATCTAAAAGATGTTGATAATTATGATACCTCTTTCTTAAGGGGGACATTGAGAGTTAAATGAACTAAAGGGTAACTTGACTGATACACATGTATAATATTATTGAGCATCAGCTATATGTCATATACTCTGTGTCTGGGATTACAGTAGAAAACAAGATTAAAATGGGGCTCACAGGAAAGTGCTTACAACTGTGCTTAGTATGTGGTAAAATACTCAATAAATGGTACCATTATTACTATTTTTATTTGAGAGAACTGTACCCAAGTTTGAAAATTCTTGAACAAGCCAGAGTTAGCCAAGGGAAAGGTGTAGAAGAAATGCAAGCCTCAAGCAAACATCCTGAGTGTGCCAGTCTCAGCAAGGGATGGTTGTCCCTGCAAAGCAGAGACTGGGATTTCTGAATGTATATTGGAAAGAGCCACGTATTGTGCTCTTCACAACACGTGCACATACGCACAGCATTCATTATTATCATGTGGCCTTCAGGCACTGAGAACAATGATATGTTTAGTTTGGCAAATAAATGAATGTTTTTCTTTATCAGTAGAGCATTCGTTTTCATCACAGGCACCTAGACGGCGTGCTTTTCGAAATTGGTCATGTTATATTGTGGACATGTGTTTTGTAAGGCTTCTATAATACTAATCATAGAAAGGGCTGTGGAGATAAAATAGTAGAAGAGCCAATTTTGAGTGATTTTATTTTATTCTGATTTTTTATTAGACACTTAAGATAAAAGCTATTCTTTCGAGTCTAGACTCATATTCTAAGGCCAGGCAATTTCCACATGCATATTTTTGTGTAGTTGGGGTCATTGTGTACATCCTTTTTGTTGGTTTACTTTGGCATTTAACCTTGGTTTGTGGCACCCTGAGTCCTCATACTCCACATCTTTCTCCTTGTGATGGCGGTGAAATGATCCCTGCACTGACAAATAGCCATTGGTTTTACTTTTCATTCAAACACTGGACATTTGGGGAGTTTCCAGTGTTTCACAGAGAGGAACATGTTTACTGTAAATATTGTGTACATATTGCTTGGTCAGCAACTTATTATGCACCTTTTAGAATGGATCTGCCAAAGTCTTGGAAGTGATATCAGCTCATTAAACTAAGAGTCTTAAGAACTGGCATGTGGGGTTTCCTGAGATGGCATCTTATTCTTTGGCTTATTTTTCTTCATTTAATTACCAGATACATAGGGAGGACCTATCATGACTAGGGAGTACTAGGCACTGGTGAGCAACGTAGGAAAGGTCTCTCAGCAGTGGTGCATACAGTGACCAGCAGATGCAAGATGAGAAGTGAAAGTCATCTTGTTGACATTGCCATCCTGTAAACAGTGTCAGTCAGACTTCCACTTGAAAAGTGGACATTAGGGTCTAGGTGCTTCAAATGTCTAGACACAGAGCAATGTAACTACTTTAAATTAACTGCAGTGGGCGTGGTGGGGGAAGTCAAAGTTATAATGTTAAAGTATAGTACAGTTCTTGTTATTTCTAAGTTAAGCTAACAATGTGATGGGCTGAGTTTGAAGCTGCATGATACAGTGAAGAGCACAAGGCCTGTGAATTTAGATAGTCCTAGATTTGACTCTTAACTCTGCCACTTGTAGACTTGTGATTTTGGGAAAAACATTTAACCTTCTGAACCTCAGTGTCCTTATCTCTAAAATAGGAATAGTATTTTCTGTCCTTGGGGTTGTTCATATCTCCAATGACTAGTGTAGTGCCCAGCACTGGGTAGGTACTCAGCAGTTGGTTTCTGGAAGAAAAAAAGGAAGGATGGATGGATGAATGGATGGATGGATCGAACCATCACTCTGGATTGAGATGACTGAGGGCTTCTGCTCACTAACATATTAATACATAATATAAGTAGTATTTTGCATATGTTATATATATATAATATAAATATTTTAAGGAAGTTATATTTGCCCTATCAGCTTGAGGTTTACTAAGCAAATTCTCTCACTTCTAAGTTAGTGGGAACCAAATTAAAAAGCCATTAACTTCTCTTTTGCCATCTCATAGGTATCAAGACTAAGTAACAGAAAACAGGACTAATTGGGGCCCTAACAAATAGAGGGTTATTTTCCACATCTTCAGAAAGTCTGAAGGAGGCAGCTGTGTCTGCCATTTGCCACTGATCTATGCTCTTTTCATTCCTTGATCCATCCTCTGCTATGCTGAGTTTTTAAAACTTAGACTTGTTTTCTCATGGTCACCAAATAGCTGTCACAGTTCTGTGCCTCATGACCAGTTTCAAAGTTGAGAACAAAGGAGGCGCCTATCATGCAGCTTCTGTCTTTTATGAGGAGACAAAATGCTTTCTGGAAGCCTCACAGAATTACCCCTCAGGTCTCACTGGTTTCACAGGGCTGATGACCACCCTTAGAGCCAGATCCTCACCTTCCCTGAGCTTTGTCCACCTGAATAAACTGGGCCGTGAAAGGTTGAAGGCTCTGCTCAGGTGGACCATTGTAGTGTCATAGTGTCAGCCATGTTTTCACCCAAGTAAACTGGTTTCAAAAAAAAAAAAAAAAAAAGGCAGAAGTTCAAGTTTAGTGGACATGATTTACTTGTCAGACTTTGTTATCTGTGTTGGGGGATTCAGCATTTGTAAGCCCCCAGTTGGGGTGTTAAGATTCTGTTGGCTTTAAGCTGGGTAGAAATGTTTTTGTGACTATATGTCTCTTTGGTGTGTGCATAAGGACTTTCTTTTTTCTTTTTTTTTTTTTTTCAAGTTTCAAAAGAACCGAGGAGCAAAAAAGTTAAAATAGTCAAATATTTTCTGGTGTTAGTGCTAGGCCTCTGAAATGCTGTAACCTTGAAGCCCTGTGCTGAAACTGGCCAAGGGATGGTTACCAAAATTCTTTTTCACCCAAGCTAAGTGAAAAGAAAATGTAAAACAGTATTTGAGGGAGACTGGGGGTGGGGTGGGGCTGGGGGGAGGGGCTGAAAGGAGGGTTGACGGTGAAGCTTTGCAGAAGAGTGTAGGAATTTGAGGGTCAGTCAAAATGTCACCAGTGTATGGTTTATGTTGGCTCTGCCCATGGTCAGTGTTCAGAGAACAGAAGAGAAAAGGAAGCCACTTGCACAGCCCGGATGCAAAGACTGTAGTGGGATTAAGTCCAGAGTTAAATTGCACACACACACATTCTAGAAATCCAGTGTTGTGGTTAAAAGGAAAAAATTAGTTTTGTTTTCTGTTTTTTGTTTTGTGGGAGCTTTTGACTTGGATGGCAAAAAGCTTAATAATCAGTATCTACCATTTTCCTCTTTTGGAGAAGTCATCCAGCCACTTACATTCCCCAGTAATTAAATAAATAGGATTTCATGTAACAAACACCAACACTTTTAAGGTTTAAAGTTCACCAAGACTCTCATATGGTTTGTTGCATTTTATTTATTGAGGGGGTAAAAGGTCAGAACTGATACTGATAAGTGTTTTCTATTTATGTTATTTCTAATGTAGCATTTGATTATATCCTTGAACTGGTCTATCTCAAGTGACTGGAGATTGATAATATATTTTTATATAAGAATTTCATAGTTTTCCACATAAAAACTTCAGAAAGGTAATGCTTTGAAAGGAGAAAAGACACAGTAGATAAATGCCAGTTGACTGAAATCTCTGAAACTGAGGTTTGCTAAGAGGCCAAGCAAAGGAGAGAAAGGTGGAATTCCCAGAAGGAGATATTGGTTTCTGTTGGGTGGCATTCACTGCCATGCTGGGAAAATGCCAGAGGACTGGGAGAATGACTGTCCCCTCGGAGCTAACACTGACCACTTGGTGCATCATGATAAATGGGACACATTCATATAGGAAAACACTGCTCTTCTTAAAAGCACCCATGTTAAAGAAGCAACCAGAAAACCCAAATGTATTGGAGATGACTCACAGGAGGTATATGTGCTTCCTTCTTCCTTCTGCCTCTTTTGAAGGTTTTCTTAACATTCCACAGTATTTTCTGTGGCTGCTGGGCCCAAACTGCGTGGACGCATACAACAAAAATAGTGTAGCAAACCACTTGGCATTGAAATCAGATCCAGCTGTATTCTGAATTAACTGAAAGAAACACTGACACTGCCAAAAATAAGGCAGACAGTCTCTTTACTGGGTGAATTCTCCAAGCATTCTTTTTTAAGGTGGTAAAGCTTTCAGGTTTTAGTATGAGGCGAAAGATTGCAAACATGCCAGATGCTTAGTAAAAACTCAGGATATTGCCCTGAATTTGTACGCCTTGAACTCACCTATCACATTGAACTCAACTACATCATTGATCCTCAAGGGGATGGGGCACCCTAGCCCACTCCCCAGTTGGGTGTTTCAGAGAGGGCGGACATACCAGAATCTAAAGGGAAGGTATGAGTCATCTAAAAATCATATATTATCTTATGATTCACTTGGGAAGAGGGGAAGTATTTATTTCATAATACAAACATCCGAAAATCAAGTTCAAAATATTTCTGGCTAGTTGAGACTAGGCATTCATTCAGTAACCAAAAAAAAAAAAAATTATTTTGTTGAATGCCTAGTGTGTGAGAGGCATTGCCTCAGGCTCTGAGAGTATAGCAGTGAACGAACAGCATCCTTTTCTTGTGGAGTTTACATTCCAGCGCAGGAGAGGGCTAATAACTCAGTAAGGCAGAAAATAGAGTGTTAAGTACTACCAGTATGCAGAAAAGGAAAGCAGGCTAAGGAAAAAGAGCAGGGCCTCTCTGAGGACGTAACTCTTGTCATAGAGACCTGGAAGATATGAGATTGAGAAGTGTGCAGGCCGAAGGGATCGATCTATGAGAAGTTCAAGTAGAAGGAAGAATCAATGCCATGATCCTGAGGCAGGGGATTGCTTGGCATATTTGAGGAGAAAGGGTGGTTAGTGTGGCTGGATAGAGTGACCTGGAATAGTCTGGTAGGCCAAAGGGTGGGCTTGAGTGTGTGTGCTAAGCGTGCTAGAAAGCCACTGGAGAGTGTAGAACAGGGGAATAAAGTGATCTGATGGCACTCCTGCTGGTGGGAGACTAGACATGGGGAGTGGTGGAAGGAGAGCAAGGGCGAAGCCCAGACATTAGTATGGAGGCTGGTGAAGTCATCCAAGTGAGAGGCGCTGCTGGTTTGGACCACAGGGGTTGGGGTGAGGTAGTTGCAGGGCACTGGAGGAGATGCTGAGATGTGATTGATTTGGGAGATGTATTTTGAAGGGAGGGCTGGCAGGATTTACTGGATTGACTCGTTGTGGAGGAGGTGAGGATGGAGACAAAGATGAATGAGGATTTGGGCTTGAACAAGGGCATAGCAGTGGGAGTCGCAGGGAAAGAGTGGTGTGGGGAGTTTATTAACTTGGTGGTGGCCATGGGTAAGTTTGAGACGCCCAACAAGACATTGTAAGGGGATGTTAAGAAGTCAGTCAGGTAAGTAACTCTGGAGTCCAGAGGAAAGGCTGGGAACTGAGATGTAGATTTAAAAGTTACTAGATTTAAGGAAGAGGAGAGAATCCAAGAAAGACAGCCGGAAATGCTATCCTGGTTTCCCAAAACAGATAAGGAAAGGCCTATCATAATCTAGTTGGGGAAGAGAAGGGTTTTTTGCTTATCAAAGGTGAATGTGAGTTTTAAAAGGTTAGGAAAAACTCCCCTACATCATCAGTATCCACAACCATTCGTAGAATTCAGGGAGACATGTTCACAGGAATAAAAGCTATATTAGCTTCGGCAATAGACGATAAATAGGAACTATTGACATAAGAAGTATCCAAACCTGTGGAGAATTTTTATGAGTTTACTTGAGCTAAGCTGACAACATAGGCAAGAGAGCAAGATCTCAGATGGTTGAGAGAATAACAGTTGCACCTTCTTTTATGCATTATAAATTAAGGAGGAAACATATAGAAGATTACATGGAGGTGAGGGACAGCTAAGTGGGGACACAATTATAGGATAGTCGGCAAGATTATGTGCTGTCTTGAGTGTAAATACCCCCTCTGAGGGGTATTATTTCTGGCATTTCAAAGGTGTGCTAACCTAGATGCACAGAGACAATGGACAGGGCTGGCTTACAACCTTTCACTGAAGAAGCTACAGGCCTGGGGCGTGACTACCCATCATGACCTGCCCAGTTAGGAATTTATGATCCGATCACCCTGCGAGGTTACTTTCCAACAGAACCCCCTTTTCTATCCTCAGAACCTAATTTCTGAATGAACTGCTCCATCACTCTTCCAGTAAGCCACAGTGAGCATTTCAGATTTAGATAATTAGATGGAAACATGTCCGTCCAGAGCTCTTTCTCTCTCCGCATGTGTTGGAAACCTAGGGTATGTTACGTAAAGAACTCTTGGGGAGGAAAACAAATTCATAGAGGTATAAAGTATGTGATATGCAGTCAGAGAAACTTGTAACCAAGTTATCCAGGCAGATACATGACCATGAGAAAGGAGAGGGGTTAAGCATGGAATTGGCAGGCTCTGCAGTTAGAACATTGTCAGATGCCCTGAGCTGCCTTTAAACTCTGTCCCAGTGGTATGATGAATGACAGATTATTTTTTTCTTGGCTCTGGGTGGTGGTTTTTTATTTTTTTTGTGGTGCAGTGAGTAAATGCTGTGTACTTGCCCAGGGGAGGGTCAGCAGATTGTCTGTGTATTTCAGAAAATAATGTGAAATGGAACAGCCCATTAAAATGTCTGGAAATGTAATGTTAGAATAGAGGCAGCCAGGGTGGCTTTGCCCATAAAGCAAGTGAGAGTTGTAAAAACAGGTAGTGATGTACCAAATGTGTTGGTTTTCATAGGAAATGTCTTCTTCCTGTTGAATTATGTGACTTTGAGTGGGTTATGTTGAACACAATTGAATTTGTTTGTTTTTATAAGCTATTGATCTCCTGATGATACAGGAACAGAGAAACAAGTTCTTAGAATCTCTGTAACTTCTCTACTCCTTTGATTGGTTTTCAATGACAAAAAGGTTCTCAATGCCCAACCATGTTTTGCTGGTTACAGTTTAAGATGATTGACTCATTCAGTGGGGTCAAGGCTCTCAGGGATACAGGCACTCCTCACTTAACAACAACTCAGTTCTTTCTGTTCCTATGACTAGTCAGTAAGGGAATTGGTTGATAAGCCAGGAACTTAAAGTTGGATGTCTTGTGTTGTGTTGTGGCACCATAGCATAGGTATTTTTCGACAGATATCACATGACACCACACTTGTGTGACTGCCAACACTTTGTGTAATGAATACTAACCAACTGTGGGAACAAGACAAAGACTGAGGAAGGGAGTTCCTGAGACTAACACAGACTGACAAAGGGGTTTCCCATACTGGAGAATTGATCTTAAGTCCCAGGGGTCATTAAACAGGTAGGTCGTTAAGTGAGGAGTGGCTGTATTTCACGGCACACTTGCCCTACGGGTCTGTGAACGTGGGACTTAGAGGGAGCCATTCACGGCCTCACCTCAGGAGCACTTCTCCTTTCCTTCTCCTTCAGAGTCCAAGGCCGGGAGAAGAACACTCATCCATGCCAGAGGTCTGGCAGCGTGAAAACAAAATCTCCCACATCTTGTTTTTCTGACCTGCGCTCGGGGCAGTGCCCTTTGCTGCATCCTGCCCTATTCTGCCTGACTCTGTGTGGCAGGCATAACCTGAATATTTCTGTGATGGTTCTCTTTCAGTGTTTAACAGAAAGAATGTCATCAAAAGGAGTGATAACAGTTAGAGAGGTAAGCCTTGTGGACAAAATGATGATTTTCAACATACAGTAGAATCTCAGTTACCCAAAGAATTTCCTGAGGCTAATAAGAATTCAACCCTACTAGATAGTTTTTCTCTTGAATAGTTCTAGTTAAGCATGGTCAGCTTTTGAAAATACGTTTGCACTGAAAACTAACCAGAAATGTGTTGGAGATCATGGTTGCCAGTGAGTCTAAGGCTCATACCTTCATCTGTTGCTCTACTGCTATAGTGAGGAGCTCTCTCAGGAGCACTGAGCCTGGCTAACAAGAGCTGAGCTTCCAGGGTGGGTGGGGAGGTGCCTTTAAATCCGGGTTGAATGGTGGGCCTGCATCTTCCTCAGGGGCTATTGTACTCTTTTACCCCATTGGAAAGAATAGAGTGCTCTTGAAGAGCTCCTGTCCCCTCTCATCAGACAAGAATGTGTGCCTCAGCTGCCTGACTCAATAGCACTCTAGCAAAAGCCTGAATATTGCCCTCATCTCCTTCACAATTCCTGATAAATTTCTTTTCCATAGTTCTGCAGGGCCCAGTTTTTTTACTTTCATTCTGTAAAGATTTCTCAGCCACTCTTTGCCTGTCAAACATAGCCATAAGGCAAGATCCTGTTGTGGCTGTATTTATTGGAAACGGTTATGTTGTTTTTCTTTGGCTTCTAAACTTTCTTAACTGTCTGTTAAACAGTAAGAATGTAAGTAATAGCAGTAGGTGGAGCACTGTAAGATCCTTAGTTAAATATGAAAATATGTTTACTACTCTGTGTAAGTAAGTAGACTGATATTTTTAGGAAGATTTAATATTATATGTTAAAGTTGAAAGATATTTGGCTAATTCTCAGTTCGCAACAACAAAAATTAAATTCAGTCTTTTGGCTAATTACTGCTTTCTGTAAGGATTAAGTAAGTGTTTCTTTCCCTTCAGCATGACGACTAGTGATCATAAGGCCGTAAGCTGGTCTTTGTGCTTTGTGAGTATTATTCTGTATGAATTATTATAAATGATTTAGGATCCCCAGACACACCCCCAAGATATCCCAGAGTGTCCCAGAGCTCACAGGGTCCAGGCTAGCTTCCAGGGGATTATATCACCTTTAACTTTGCACCAGTTCCAGTATAAAACCTGAGGCATAAACCCTACTGTCCACTTCATGTACCTCACAAACTCTGAGAAGGTGACCAACCATCTTGGTTTGTGGGGCACCAAGGGGATTCCTGGGACATGGGACTTTCGGTGCTAAAACTGGCAAGTCCCAGCCATACCAACGTGAGCTGCTCTCCCTCGGATCAGTGAACAGAAAGGAATGTCAATAAATACGTTTTTATAAAAACCAGCAACTTATCTGTAAAATGGACATAATTCTGTCTGCTCATGGGGTTGTGATAAGGCCTGCTTGCTATTCCTGTCTGTGGGGTTGGGTAGCTGGCTGTTGGTTTTTTTCCTTGGAACTGGGGACCAGCATCATCTCTGATGCCTTCCAGAAGCCTACGAGGGCTTTGGCTCTTCCCTCCAGATGAGTCACTGCTAGTTCTTTTCTGGTGCAAGGATGCTAGAGTTCCTGGGCTGTTTCCTTGGCCCCGCGGTTCTCACTGTAATTGCTGGCTTTGGGGTTGCCTGCTCTCACCTCTCAGGTAGTGAGCTTCTCTGTGCTTTGAAACTCCTTTACTGTATAACTAAGCTATTTGCAGCCCGTTGTGAGCACAGGGACTTGATTCCTTTTGCATATTTTCACAAACTGTTCCCTTTGCCTTACTCATGCCTCCCCCCTTCCATCTTCTTGCTAACCCTGGTCATCTTTCACACTCTAGCCTCAATACCGCTTCCTCCTAGAAGCCTTCCATGATCATTCCAGACAAGTGTAGGCACCTCTCATGTGTGTTCTCAGAGCTGCTTTTACTTAACTGCAGTTACATTATGTGCTGTTGGAGCTATAACTACCTGATCAGTTGTTTGTATGAGCTACTGTACGTTCCCTAAGGAGAGGGACGATATTTTGTTCTGTGTTATGTCCTCAGCACCTTCCTTTGCCAAAGACATAGTAAGTACAGAGAGGCTTGTAAGGAGCAGGATGGTGGAAGAGCCACCAAGGAATAATCTGCCTTTCCCTACAGTGTGCTTTAGCCTTACTGTGGCCCTGTCAGCCAGTGACCTTCCATTTCTCCTTGGGAGACATAAGCCACTCTAGATCTTTCTCAAAAGAGCCACATTCTCTCTATTCAGGGACCACCATCTTAATTTGCCCTGAAAAGCACTGTGCATGTTAGGAAAATAACACACACAGTACCAACCCAAACTGCCAAGGGTTACATAAATATCAATAAGACCTGAGACTGTTATATAGGGTAGGAGCATACAATTTTATGTTTATTTGTATCTACAGGGAATAAAAATATTTCTACAGTGACAGGTTTCAATAAAATGTGAAATCTTGCCCTCAGTTCCGAAGATCTGATGACTCGCAGGGTATACTGTATTAAATTGTGCATTTTGGATCATTCATAATTTGATCTAAGTTATTTTTCTTTCTCCTTAGTGAACATTAATTGTTTCCTGTGTATTTTCCTGATATTAGGAAACAGATGTTCCACATTTTTATCTGAGTTTTTCCCCAATGCTGAACCAGGACTTTTGTGCTTTTGTGGTGTGTGTGTGTGTGTGTGTGTGTGTGTGTGTGTCCAGTGAATTTTTAAGGAATGAATTATGTCAGAATTTGCAAATGAAAGCATAACAGATATATCTACAAAATTATAGAGATTTGTCCAAGGCTGGAAACATTTTTGGACATTCTGTTTAATGTGGTTTAGCATTGTTTAACTAATGTGGACTTCTGGCCTAAGAATATTATTAGAACTGTCTCATGATAGCTTGCTTGCCAAAATAAGGAGTTCTGTAACCAAAAGCACATATTTAATGCAAGCTATCCTTTAATGCTCTGATTTTTAACCAAACTGTATTTTTTTTTACACTGTTGTCTCTTTACTACCATATAAAATTCTTCTCCTATCATTCCACGAAACACCGATAAAATGCCACCTCTGTGCAGAGCAGGGAGCTAGGCTCTTTGGGAGAGTCAAACACAAATAAGATATGGATGTTGGGTACCTTATCATCCTGTACAAGAGGTGAAACATATTCTGAAGTACCTGTAATAAAAGGTAGAAAGGGGTGAAGGTTGTAGAAATTCTAGGAGAGGAGGGGTTTTACTGAGCCAAAGAGTAAGGGAATACTAAGGGAGGAAGTGGTATTCACACTTAAGTTAAATTAAAAAACAGACAACACTTAATTTGGGTCTAGGTTACTTAAATTATTTTAAGTGCATAAAAACTGCTTAAGGATGGCCCATTATATAAGTCATTGTTTTGATGGTTTTGCTCAAATAATACTAACATCTTGCTCAAAATAATACTAACTGCAGCAGGCACAGTTTTGTGATGCTTTGTATAAAAGGTTTTTAATAGAAAATGATGGAGAATTGGTGCTTTGGATAATACTGCATTTTGCACAAAATACATCTCTTCATTTCACCTCACAGGCTTTCTTTCCCAAGAGGTCCTTTGGTTCATAAAAAGCACTGAGTTCAGACTTGGTCGATTCCAGGACTTGATGACTCTCTAAGTCGACTGTGAGTGGCCTGTCTGGGTCTCAGTTTTCACCACCATTCCATGAGCATTCTCAGACTCCCCAGGCACTCACAGGATTGCTGTGAAAATCAAAGTGGGCGTAAATAGACGTTAAAAAGCAACCAAAATCTGCATTTGCCAAGAAGCAATATCCTAGCTCATGAGGTTCATACAAAATATGGCTGTTGCTTAGTGTTTATTAAAATGCAGTATAAGCGAAAAGATTGTTATCTTAAAATTATAAAATATCTGAAATATTTCTATAATAAATACATATATTAACTCTTAATTATCATGCACTATAAAGAACACATTCAAATTTAAAAGCAAATCACCAAGATCCTACTACATGAATAAACAAAGAATGTAAACTTACTGTTTTTTACGGTAACAGACCATTAATGAACAAACAGAAAAAAAAATGTCCCCCCTCATTAATTATCTTAGAAATACAAATTAAAACAGCATTAGGAATGCTATTTTATGGATAATAGTCAAGGTTTCAAAAATTCTCCACTATTTTGTTAGTGGTATTATTGTATGTTAATAAAAAACCCTTTAAAAGCAAAAAACAACAAATTCTGCTGTAAGAATTTAGGGAAGCTAAGGAAATAAGTTAAAGGAATGAAAAAAGCTAAAATGAGAAGATACCCAACATAATCTTATTTATAATAATTTAAAAAATGGCAATATCTTAAATATTCAGCATTTGGGTAGTGATTTAGTAAGTTACAACTTTTCAACATGAAAGACTATCATTATTTCCCTTAGAAAGTCATCATATAGAGACACACAAAAAATATTTAAAATTTAAAGTAAAATGGAAGAAGAAAATAATAACCATGAAATTTATAGTCTTTCCTAGTGGCCCTGTGCCAACATTCTCCCTTTTTATTCATACAGCAACTGTGTGCAAAAGGTATTTTACACTATAGAAACTGAGGCTTAGAGGTAAATTGTCCAAAATCCTGCAGCTCATTGCTGAAGAGCCAACATTCAAACCCAGATCTGTCCAACTCCAACACCTTCATTAGGTTTATTACCAATAGCATATAAATTATAGCCATTGTCATATAAAAACACATACATCTTTGGAGAGTAACAGGCAAAAGTAGAGTAGCACTAGGATGATGGGAATATGGGTCGCTTCCAAAACAGCTTGCTGTCCTTGTAAAACTGTCATTGAAAAACAAACAAACCAAAACAAACAAACAAAGATTGCCATTGCCCTCTCAATTGAAAAATGGGGAAAAATATGTTGTGTGTCACATTTCAATTAATTGTTTACTGTTTTTATATAGCCTCTTAAAGGTTGGCAAACTAGGAATACATGTGCATTTTTAAAATTTCTCATTAGCTTTGGCATAATCAGGATACTTCCCTTCCCCCAACTTATCTGCAAATTAGTTAACGACCTGTAGCACCCACTCCTCAATTAAAACAAAATTTAAGTCTCTAGAAGTTCTCTGTGGATTAAGGACAGCGACCAGGTAGAAGAGTTTCTCCTGCTGAACAACCCAGACCAGCTCTTCTGGACCGGAGCCAGCCTATTATCTCTGGGCGGCAGTATTTGATTAAAGTAGGTTAGTTCACCCACTCAGGGTGTGCTCTGCCCTGGGACAGGAGCCATTGCACAATGGGGGGAAATGTCATCATTTTGTTTCCTACTGTCTTTACCTTGGGAGCTCGAGACTTGATTCGTGATTCCTGGCACATACAGCGTTACCTTATAAAGCCCATGTCCCTGCCAATGTCTAATAAGAGACAAAATTCTGTGATAGATTCAAGGCACAGGGTCTTTTATATGTTTCAAAGGCCCTTTTATATCTGTTTTGCTATTTGAGATAACATCATGTCAGAATTTGCAAGTGAAAACATAATAAACAGTGGAGATATCTCAAGAGCTGGAAACTTTCTCCAACATACTTGGACTTCTCAATCTAGTTCATTCAGGATTGCTCCCTGTTTTGTAGATGGGGAAATTGAAGTACATATGAGTGAGTATAAGTGAAGTGATTTACTGGAACTCACTGGCAGTGAAGACAGCTGGAAGCCACGCCTTTAAATCTAGTGTTAACGCCACTCTCCTATAGAGCCTATGTTATGTTGTTTTCTAGAGGATTAAAATGAGACTAGACAGGTCAGAATCCAATCGCCACTTAAAGCTAAACCTCTCCTAGGGCTATACAGTGGTCCCCTTATGCAGGGTTCCACTTTCCACTGCTTGTTACCAGCGGTCAACTGTAGTCTGAAAATATTAAATGGGAAATTCCAGAAAGAAACAATTCCTAACTTTTAAATTGTACATTGTTCTGAGTAGTGTGGTGAAATATTGTACCGTTCCATTCTGTCCGCTTGGGATGTGCATCATCCCTTTGTCCAGCATATCCACACTATATACACTCCCCGCCTGTTACTTAGTTATCAGATCAGTTGTCACACTATCAGACTTTGAAGTAACTCTTATTTTACTTAATATTGTCTCATTCATCTCAGTTCATCTCATCATGTAGTCACTGTATCACCTCATATCATCACAAGAAAAAGAGAGTACACTACAATAAGTATTTTAAGAGAGAGTGAGAGACCACATTCACATAACATTTATTACAGTACAATTGTTCTGTTTTGTTATTAGTTATTGTGTTGTTAAGCTCTTACTGTGCCCAGTTTATAAATTAAACTTTATCATAGGTGTGTATGCGTAGGAAGAAAACATGGTATATGTAGGCTTTGGTACCATCTGCAGTTTCAGGCATCCGCTGGGGGTCTTGGAATGTATCCCCTGCAGATAAGGGCGGGGAGCTACTCTAATTCTGTATTTTATAATTACAATAAATTTTATAGTAATGAAAGGAGTCTAGCACGTTATTGGGTGTGTTCTAGACAAATTCTCCCCTCTAACTAGACTTCTTACACTGATGGAAATAGTCCATACCCATAATAGTCAATAAAGTAGTTGCTTCTCTGTCCACTGATCACTTGATATGTGACTCATGCAACTGGAGGAATTTGTTGCTAATTGTATTTATTATTATTTGAGTTTAAATCCTCACATGTGCTGGTGGCTATTGTATCAGACAGAACAATTTCATACTTCTCAGTGCTTTCTTGACATCTCTGTTTGGATGTCTCAAGGTTAACGAGGTCAAATCAGAATTCTTGTTTTTCTTTCTCAACCTATTTTCCCCCCAACAAAGCCATCATTTACCCAATTGCTTGAGTCAAAACCTAAATTCATCTGGAACTTTTCCCTCATCTCCCGCACCCACTTTATCAGCAGGTCCTAATTGCTTTACATCGAGATCACATACTGAATTCATTCTCTTCTCCCCGTCTCTACTGCTGAACTAAGATATCATCAGATCTCACCTGAACAATTGAGTGGCCTCATTCTGGTCACCATTGACCCATTCAGCCAGTTTCCTCTTCCGATCCCTCCATACAGCTACCAAAAAGATACTATTAAGCTTTTCAGTAGATCCCATCAGTTCATGCCTCTCTGAAAAATTTTGTAGAACTTACCACTGTTTTAAGTTATATTACTTTTTTATATATTTATTTATTTTCTGTCTCCCATTACAGTGGGAGGGCCCCTATTTTAGGAACTTTGTTTATCTCATTCACTCCTCTCTCTCCAGCTCTTACAACTGTGTCCTGTACACAATTTACACTCACTACACCTGTCAATTATAATTAATGTTTATTGTAGAAGGAGATGAGATAGCAAGAGTCAAATACAAATTTATAATTTGGTTATTGATAACTGAGATGATGCTGATATCCACATACATGGGAAGTTGGTTGTTTATTTTACGTTCTGGATGCTGTAGGAAGGGTGGAAGTTATGGCTCACTGCATTTATCTGTGAGTGGGTAGTCTGGGCCACGGACCTAATGTAATCTCTGCCGTGAGCTAGAAAGAGTTCTTTTTCTTCCTAGAGGTCTGTGTGTGGCCCTAATCTTGAAACTCTTGTATTTCTCACTGTTAAATAAAGAGGAATGTGTCCTCCTACAGAGTCACGTTTTGTAGTCAGCAAGGGGCGTTAGATAGTCATGGAAAGAAACATATTATGGAACTCCAGGGTAGAGAATGGCAGGGTCACGTCCGGACAGCAAAAGATGTTCGACTTGAGATTGTAGTTTAAAAAAAAAGTATTTAAAATATGTTCATACTGAGTTATTTAAAAGCAAAGAAACCCGTAAGAAACAGGGTTGTATGTCCTTTTGTTCCTGACTATTGCATTTTTAAAAGGGAAGTATCTTTTCTGGCATTCCTTTATACTGGCTAGCCAAGGCCTTCAGAGGACATATTATTACTTAGATCCATATGGAAAGTTAAGTGAAGCTGATGACCTAGTTGGAGATACGATCAAGTTGGCCAAACCCTGAGTTGTGTCTGTTCTAGCACTAAACAGACCTGGGAAATAACCAGGCCTCAGCACTGGCTGGATTTAGAAGATGAAGTTAAAGCTTTGCTTTGTTAAAGTACATATTTGGAAACACTTTATCCCAATATGCTTTATTACGCTCAAGTTTATAGCCCTGTCCTCATTTTTCCAGTCGTTTCAGTGCTTTCCTCTGTGGGCCTTTATTGAGAATCTACTATATACGGGACACCTTGCTAGGTCCTCAAAAGATGAGTTAGATACATTCTTCACTTGCAGAGATTCTGCTAACAGGTGGGCAGGGAAACCAGTAAATAAAAAACATAGGAGCCACTTACAATAACAGAGAGAAGTACAAGGACAATGAGAACAGAAGTCAGTGGAACATGCTAGGAGGCAGGTATGGTGCAGCCATTAAGCGAGCAGGCCCTGGAACCACATTGTCTGGATCTGCCACTTAACAGGCCCTGTGACCCTGGGGCTACTGGCTTAACCTCTGTGCCTCAGTTCGCATACCTGCTAGGTGAGGTAGTAAGGGAATCTATGCCATATTGTTACGGAGTGGATTAAAGGAGCACACAGAGCACTTGGAATATAGCTCCGTACAGATCAGCCCTTGTTATTATCAGTAGTCATAGTAGTAACATGTCACTGGGGATTGAATTGAATGAATAGCACTATTACTGCTGAGAAGTTGTCCCTAAACCAGCCAAAGGAGTTCACAGAGGCTTCCCAGAGGAAATGACTTAGGTGGCTTTTGAACTGAGACTTAAAGATAAGCTGCTGATACTGTATGTTGGATAGGACAGAATCTGCAAAGGCACAGAGTAAGGGAATGTGGGCATTTAGGGACCTGTAAAAGGTATGCGTGGTTAAAGGGCAAGATGCCTAGGGCAGAGTGCCCAGAAAGGAGGTCAGGCGTGAGATCACTGGGACTTTGGAGACTGGGCCAAGGACCTTGGACTCGATTGATGCTAAGACCTAGAAAAACCCACTGAAGGACTTTCAGCAGGTTCAGGGCTCAGCATGTGCAACTGGGCAGCAGTGTCCCACAGACGCCTCATCTATGGCCTGTTGATTCTAAACAGTCTTACTGATCAGTCTCCTTCCCTATGATTTGGGCAGAGAGTTCACTTGTGTGGATCTGATTTGTCTCACTAGGTGTGACTTCTTTGGGGACCATGGATGAATAAAGTGAACAGGATGTGTTTTCTTAATTTCATTCTACCTGATTCTTCCTCTCTTAATTTCTACCCCTGCTAAGACAGATATAGAGATGTCTATCTTATAGACCCCTTTGGGAATCAGATGAAAGTGATAGACCCGTCTCTCAGAAAAACCATGAAGGCAATATTTTTCAGAGACCCCACATTAACCTTCCCTTGCACCCCTACCTTGGTCACCCAAATAGGTCCCCAGGCTCATGCATGTAGTCTTTTGACCCTCGGGCTGCTTTTGGTTTTGTGCTCTAAACCCCAAATTGTTTTTAACTTAATTTGTTAGCACATCCCATAACTGTTCCATCTGCCATCACTGTTATTATCTGACTGTGTATCATGAAAGCAGCCTTGGATCACTTGGTGGTTGTAATTAAAACTGAAAACAATTATCTTATTTGAGCTCTTCAAATTTCATTGAGAGTATGGTGGCTAAAGATATGGGCTTAGGAGGCAGACTCTGTGGGTTAGAAGCCCAGCTCTGTCACTATCTTAAAACCTTGAGGAGGTAACTTAACCTCTCTGTGCCTCAATTTCCTCATTACCAAATGGGAATAATAATAATGTGCTTATCTCATGAAGTCGTTGTGAGGATTAAGTGAGGAAACATAGAAACATGCTGAGAACAGCTCCTGACACATACTAAGTGCTATCTATATAAGTATTTGCCATTATTACATTATTATTTCTACTAAAATGACATCATGAAAGGGGGAATGATGGATTACTAGGAGCAGGAAAATAGATGAATTAAATTTCCATATGCATTTGACTCATTTTGGAGCCATGCCAGAACCTGAAAGCCAAGAACAGATTCCCTAGGCCTGTACTGTCTGATGTGATAGTCACCAGCCACTGTGACTCTTGACTACTTAAAATATGACTAGCCCAGGTTGAGATATTCTGTGTCTTGAAGATTTAGTATGAATAAAAGGAAAAAGTAAAATGTCTGAGTAATTGTTTATAGTGGTTCTGATGAAATAATATTCTGAAAAATTAAATTGATATATTATCAAAATTAATTTAATCTGTTTCTTTTTGCTTTTTTAATGTGGCTACTAGAAAATGTAAAATTACCTCTGTGGCTGGTATTATATTTCTATTGAACAGCACTACCTTAGGCTTACCATTATCAATAAAACAAAAAATTGTGGTTGTGATACGGTGACCACTATTGGAAAGCCTGTGAACTCCTCCCATTGCCATTCTAGTTATGCTGGACCATCTGTTTTTTAATGGGTTCCATAAAGGGAGCCATGGCTTGGTCCTAGCAGAAGGGGAAGAGTGAGGGACCAAAGCAAGAGCAGTAACTCAGGAGGCTTCCGCTGACTTGGAGGGGTTTGGATGAAAACACTACCATTTATAGTTATACTGGGCTCAGCCTTTTCGCACTCCCTGAAGGAGATGAGAGAATGCTCTCTATTCAGGAAGTTGAAATATGTAGACGAAAAACTCCCTATTCCATCAGGAGCCAGAAAAGGCTTCGCTCATCTTTAACTAAAAGAATAATATTCAACATTATGTCAGTCACTTGGGATCAAAAGCACACCCTTTCCAAGTGTGATTTACTTATGGAATGTTTGTTTTAATTCTATTTCAGATTCATTCCCCCACTTGAAACCTGAAAACAGTGGGCCACACAGAGTCTTACTGGTGAGTTCCCTTTCATTTTTAAAATAAAGTAACTGTTTGACATTATTTTTGAAATGATATTTACACTCCTGAGTTGGATGCATCCCTACTAGTACTATGATTAGATATCTATTTATTCATACTTCTTTTTTCTCTCTGAAATGATTTAATATGTTTCCATGCCTTAAAAACAAAAACAAAAATAAACAAACAAAAAAAACAGATCAATTCATGTTCTTTGTTAAGAACAGGAAAAGAGCTATGTTTACATGCCAAATACTATTAAAATAAAAACTTCTTTTATAATGAAACTATTTCCAGGCCACTGTTGATGTTCTGCTGGTTTCAAGCAGTATCCACAACAACAAAGTGTTACTTCAGCCAAGGAATGCAGGCAGTCCTTTGCAGTGTGTTGTAATGAAAATTGGCTCACAGCTGTTTAACATACTAGCTTTCTTATTGCTCTCTCTTTTCTCTCATTGTCTCTTTGAACCTGAATGTGATTACTGTGAGCTAACAGATCTGTAGTGGTAGAAAGCTTCCTTTAGAGCTAGGAAAATAATATATTTTTTAGGTGAAAAAGCTTCTGGGGCTTTCATGTAACATCACTCTTTGATATTGTTTGTGGTAATACTATTATTTGCAGTGTGTAGCAGACAGCTTTTGCTGCATAACAAACAAATTTATGGCCAGAAATTTGAGCCAAAATTTACTGACTCAACAATCCTTTCTTCATCTCACAATTCTGTGGGTTGGTGATTTAGGCTGGGCTCAGCTATGTGATTCTTCTGGTTTTCTGGTAGGACCATACAGGTATCTGCAGTTAGCTACAGGTCTTGGTCAGCTAGGCTTTGTTTCTGAAGGTCACCTAGCTCTCAGCTGGTGTGATGGCAATGAATAAGACATATGTCTCATCATTCTGCAGGCTACCTTGAGCTTGTTCACATGGGGGTTGGGCAGGGTGCTGAGAGACAGTACAAGCATTGTGAAGCCAAAGCTTAAAACTGGCACTACATTGCTTCCATCACATTCTCTTGGCTAAAGGAAGCTATATGGCTAGCCTAGATTCAACAGGTTACAGTTAAAGATTCTACCTCTTGGTGAGAAGAGCTGCAGAATTACATTGCAAGGAGCATGGATACAAGGAGTGGAAGAATTGTGGCCATTTTTACAATCTACCATGTTTGTGTCACATGAAAAGAGCTGTGATTGAATAAAATAACATGGGAAGTGAGAGGGCTCAGACCACTTCCCATCTCATAGCCCATTCTCTCATCCCATTCTGGTTGTCAGGCCCTAGAATCCTGGTCTTACCCTTTGCCATATGCCATCTCAATCATTTCAGCTGGTTCCTAGGTACTCTTGCCAGTACCAGGTTTTCCACTTTCCAACCCTCTCTTCTTTCTACCCAGCGAGGCCACATGAGTCATCCTTCAGTTCATCTTTCAGGATGTTACGTCCTTGCTCAAAAACTGTCAGTGGCTCCATATCACACACCACACCAGCTTAGACTCCTCTCTCTAGCTTCTTTACTTCCTTTATCCTGCCCTATCCTCTCCTGCTCATTTCCCTCTTTTTATTGTAGTCCTTTTATTGTAGCCAGACTAATCTGTTTCCCATTTCTCTAGGAAACACCTCATGCTATTCACCCCTTCTCTACTTGGAAATCTTTCCTATTCTGCAGGGCCCTCTTCTGTAGTATGTGGCCTTTCCTGCCTTTTCCTGCCACCTGAGATCATCTCCATTCTGAATTACATCAAAGCCAATCACTGTCTTCAGTGGTTCACTCTTCTAGGCTTGTCTCGCTTCTTCCATTACTTTGTCAGCTTTGAGACAGAAGGCTACCTTACTTCCTTGCAGTAGTCAGCACGGGGCTGAGAGTGCAGCAGTACTTAGTCAACCAGGAAGTGGCATGGACACTGCACTTAGTCATCCACCAGCAGCTCATCAGGATCACATGAACCACCTGTTGAAACCTAAGCTCCTAATCTCTCCCACTGAGCCATGCACATCCATTAGGTCTGGGGAGGACCCCAGGAATCTTAAAGTAGTCAGATGATTTCAATGTGATTGCTATGCAGTTGGCAACCACTTACTATAGAAAGGACAAGAAATTTATATGAGACCTTAATTTGAGCCCTGGCTCTTCTACTTCCTGGCTCTGGCTCCTTACAAATTCAACTTTTCTGAGCTTCAGTTTCCTCATCTGTAAAATGGGTATAATGTTAAACTTGCAGATTGCCAAGAAGATCAGAAAGCATGATGTATGTTCAAGTGCTTTATAAACCAGAAAAAATGTAATTAAAATGCATTAATTGATCGTGGATCTGTGACTAGCTTGTGTTAAGAAAGGGGCAGTTACCTCCATGGTGGTGGCCATGATGGTGATAGAGGCATAGGCAGTGAGTAGCTGCGTATTAGTGGTGGAATAAATAATAACAACAAAAATAGTCATAATTAGTGTCTACTGTTTATTGAATGCTGACTATATGCCAGGCACTAATTGTACTGACTCTGTGCTGCTTTGATTTCTCACTTATTTTATTGTATTATTTATCTTTCAAATTTCCATCTTGTTCTTTTTTATAATTTGAATTTTTGTTAAATTGTTCCTTTTGTTCATGGATTTCTTTTCTGAGATTATTCATCTCAGCTATGGTGTTCTGCCAGTATGTTTTCATTTCTCTCAGAGGCTTTAGAATGGCTACTTTATAATCTCTGCCACTTGGTTCATAAATTTCTAGGTCTATAAGATCCTTTTCTAGATATTTTTCATCTTCTTTCTGAGCAGCTTTAAATCCTAAGGTACTCATATTGTCTGATGTGTTCTTCTTTGGCATGAGGGCTTTATTTTCAGCAGAGCCCAGGAGCTCTCTTTCTTTCTCTGATGGGTATTTTTGTGGTGTCTTGCTGTAGAGCAGACCCTAGGTGGCACGAAGGGGGGCAAGTTTTGGAAGATACGTAGAATTATTTGGGATTTACAAGCAGATCCACCTATTCAATTGCATTGATATCATAATTACAGCCTATTCCACCGTTAGTGGATTATTCCTTTGTTTTGTTTTTGTTTTCCCCTCATCAAAATACCCGGTTAAAATGTTGTCATCCCTGAGAAGGGAAATACCTCATTAACTTCCTTCAACCGTGGACAACTTATCAGTATCAAGTACAAGGTCTTGTAGAAGTGTAAGCTGTTTTGATTTGGTGGAAAGAGCTGTGCATGGGAGAGCAACCAATAGTACTGAAAAGAAGATGAGTGTAAGGTGGGCAGGAATGGCCCAGAGGGCACCCAGCTGCCCAGGAAGGATGGCTAAGAGGGACGTATTCAGGAGGGCAAGAAGGGGAGGGGGAGGACAGAGACATTTGCTGACTTGACAATTTGTCCTTTGGCTGTTCCTGGGCCAAGGATACTACCTTCTCAACTTGTTTGCCTGGAGCTTCCCCATAATCAGTACTACAATAGGCAACATTTATAAAATCGTCCTCCATTTACCATCCAATTTGTTTTACATTATTTTGATTGCTGTTGATCTAGTACAGTGGTGTCTAACTTTTTGGCTTCCCTAGGCCACATTTGAAGAAGAATTGTTTGGGGGCACACATAAAATACACTAACACTAACATCAGCTGATGAGTTAAAAAAAAAAAAGTCGCATAATGTTTTAAGAATTTGTGTTGGACCACATTCAGAGCTGTCCAGAGTGACAGGATGATCATGCCTAATCTATTAATAGTATATGTGTCTGTCTTCTTTCAAAGATTTTTGAGGTGACTTTTAAATATACATTATGATATAATGACATTCAGGAATATAATGCAGGAAGGAAATTCGTGGGGAAGGAAAAGTAAGGTGAAGTCAGAGGTAAGGTTCAGACCCCGGTGCATGGGTGAGAGCCTATGTATTTGCAAGTAGGTCCCATGCTCTTGCCTCTGAGCTTCTAAGGAATCAGTCAGTACCAAAAGGAAAACCTGCCAGTTAACAGTTCACAGTGGCTGGAAGATAAAACCATGCTAGTTACTGAGAAAAAGCAAAGTTAATTGTGATTGAAGACTTACAGAGTAATTTCTCTAGAGTGCTCATAAAGAGAAGCCCACATCAGGTAGCGAACAACATCCCTGTAATAACTAGAATAATGAGGACTACCCTCAGCAATTGATATAACATTGAATGCAGTCCAAGAAAAGCCCTTCCAGTCCAGGTATGCGTTTCTCTGCTGACTTGCTTAATCCAAGGCTAAAGCTGGGACGACCAGTAATGTATGCATACCCTGCCCCACCCCACCCATGATGGACTTCACAGATTGTTATGGCCCTTGATGCTGAGCCTGGCCATTTGGCTGTGGACCACATTTGGCACGTGAGTTGAAATCTACTTACCATCCCTGTTCTAGAGAAATAAAAATAACTTCCTTAAAGTGCTCTGTGAGTATGATTTCTCCCCACTTCCAAATCATTTTATGCTCTGACTCAGCCTGTGGAGTGGCTTTGGGTACACAGTGACCTGTGTTGCCTTTTTCTCTGTTCCCTGTTTTGAGCCCCATCATTCTAGGTTATTTCTGACACTGGAGTGTTTAGTGTCTTTCAGGAGGATCGGGGCAGTTTGAGAAGCTCATGGGACTAGACATAATGGACTTCAAGTATTTACTTGATGATAGCAAATTACAACCTGGGCTACTGCTATACTCTTCTGGGACTCTCTTCTTTCAGTTGGTAACTTTAAAATTTAATGCAAGAGGTAATGAGTGGTTAGTGGCAGCACTGGTAAGATGAACTGTCAGAGGCTGGGTATGTTAGGAGAGTAATGATAAGCCTAGACTTTTCACAGGAATATCTGTCATAGGGTGAAAAAAAATTTAATTCAGTAAAGATCATTGTCAGAGAGGAGCCTAGAATTCCATAAGGACTACTCATGAATGGGAATTTCCTGTTGGGCTTTATTTTCGTTTAGACCAGGCTGATTAGTTAGAATTATTTTGTTTGCAAGTAACAGAAATCCAACTTAAACTAGTTTTTTGACTTACATGATTAAAATGTCCACGCTGGCATGGCCTTCAGGCAAAACTGTATCCAGGGGTTCAGAAGGTGCCATCAGGCTATGAGCTTTCACTCTTTCCATCTTTTGGCTCCACTTAACTCGCAGCTTTGTTCATGGGCAAGCACTCCCTCACTGTCATGTCAGAGGTAGCCATCAGCATTACAAAGCTATCATCCTCCTAGCTGTGGATCTCAGTGAAAAGAGTGAGTCTCTTTTATTATTGTTCTAACAATAATACCAAGGAGGGATCTTAACTGGCCCTGCTCAGATTTCTTGCCTGAATTAGCTTAGCCAGAAGTAGGCAGTAGACAATAAGCAGTATCTTTTTGGCCAGGTCTTGTTCATTTGTCCCTTGAGAGAGAGTGAATATCACCAGAATCACATGGGATGGGGTTTCCTATTTTTAAGAAAGGAATTTTGTTACCAGAAGAAGGAAGGAAGGAAAGAGCATGCCAAGCAGAATTTCTAGGTACCAGAGTCCATTGGTTTAGAAATTCTTAATTTGGGGTCCACTAAACTTGAAAGATTTAAAAGTAGATTCAGCATCAGTTAGTTACCTTGACTACCCATTCCAAGGTTGGTATCATAATCAAGACGAGCAATAATGAACATATGGAAAGGACAGGGATGGGTGACTCCACTACGGGTAGGGAGCTTTTGGCCTGAGGACCTCGTGTTGCATCCTCAGGTCTGCAGAAGTGGTTATTAACCTGGAGACAGTGAATGAATGAGCTTCAATGGATCTGCAGTTCATTGAAGAAATCAGTGAATGGGCTTCTATAATTATTTGCAAAATCACATGTTTACTTTTATTACTTCCATCATTTTCATATAGGACTCCATAGTCTCCTACTCCTTAAGAGCCATGGCTTCAGACTAACTCAAATTGTTTTAGATTTGGCTAGCTTAATCTTATGCATAATTTGTTTCTTGTCTTGGCTCAACTAGGAAAATATAGCATGCATGATAAACATAGCTCCGTATGGAACGCAGGCAGTGATGTCAGTGGCTGAGCATGCAGCATTAGATTACACATTGAAGTTTTTAGACATATATGTCAACTTTGCACAATCATAGTTGCCATTTACCTATACTTACTTTGGTGCCAGGTTCGGTGCGCAATGCTTTATGTGCATTATATGAACTGTATATTTATACGCATGACTATAATTTGGAACCTCAGGTCGATTATAGTACCACCTGCTGGAGCCAGCTGCTTCTGGCTGTCTTTCTGGAAACATAGCATATAAACTCCGAGCTGCTTTCCTTCTCCATGTCCTGCTGTGTGGGTCCACCTTTCTCCACCTGCCCACCTACAGGTGATAGAATCATAGAATTCCCAAGTTGAAAGAACCCACTGCAGTCATGCAGTTCAGTGGTTTTTAAACTCTGTTCTTTGGTTTTTGTAGCTCAGGGACTCCTGAGAAGGAGTGATGAGCAGGACCCAAGTCCCTGTTTTGCTATGGTCACAACTGCTGAAAACCACTCACCTGGGGCAATAAAAGAGTTCAGCGTTAGTTATCAGAATTGAGGTTGAGTGCAGGCTACTACTTTACTTATCTACTTACCTATGTGACTCTGGGAAAGTTGCTTAACCTCTCTAAGCCACGGTTTTCTTATTTGTCAAAGGGGATACTAATACCTGCCTCACATAGTTGTTAGAGGGACTGAATGATGTAATGTCTGTAAAGTCCTTCCCCCAGTTCCTGGCACATAGTCAGTTCTTAGCAAAGGTTAGTGTAATTAGTAGTACATTGCATAACATGATTTGTGAGACATAATTAAGACACCACTTTGTTCTTATCTTCCACTGTTCCTCTAAAGTTTATTCAGTGGGGTGTGTTTTTTCCCATTTCCTGATAAAAACTTGATCAGGCTTATGACTTTCCTGGTTACTCACAGCCACTTTGAGTCTCTCTCTCGCTCGCTCTCTCGCTCTCTCACTCTCTCTCTCTCTCACACACACACACACACACACACGCACGCACGCACACACACACGCACGCACACACACTCAGTTTGGAAATTGGAAATGCTCACTCTAGTCTATGACCAGTCAGTATTCATCCCAAGACAAGATTGTCCTCCTTCTTTCTAGTGAGGACCTCCCCCTCCTTTAGCTCCCCACTGCTCCATGCCTCCCCAGGTGAGGCCAAGGGAGAGAGGAAAGTTCTCACCTGACTGCCACTGTCACACTTGGCACTGGGTTCTCTGAGCCTGGCCAATAGGTTAAGGGACTCTTCTCTTTTAGCTGCTTCTGTGGCTTTCTCGAGGAGTCCCCATTGGAACTTTCCATCTGGATCTCCCAGGTCTTGGGCAATACCTCTCGTGCTGGCTGCTCCCATCTGCCCAGTAGCTTCTGGTTTCCATTCAGATTTTCCCTTTGGGGTCCTCTCACCCTCAGGCCAAGTAAAGCCCTCTTGGATGGAACCTGTTTTAAGGAGACTCTGGAGGGCATTCCTGGTACCCAGAGTTCATATTCTTTTAACCCCCCACCTCCTCCCCATGGAGTAAGAGGGAGAGCAATCACTTTGCCCAACACAGCCTTCCACTCTGCCACTTGAGGCCACTTAGGCCCCCCTCTCACATTTGATGTCACATACCAATCCCCCAACTCTAGGAGACAGGTAACAAGCCCCTCAGATGTTGCCTTTGAAACCCTTCCATCAAAACTTGAGAGGAAAGGCCGACCCCCTCCAGACCACCCACCTGGGGCGGGTAAGAATCAAAGCATTCCTGAGGAATATACCTCACAAAATCCTCCAACCCTTTCTGCTGTCCTGAACCTGTTCATATCCTCCTTATGGGTCTTTGAGCCAGCTAGACCTGTTTCATAGGAATTTCCATGCAGTGGTCTGGCCCCTTCCTTTGGAATTTCCCATCTATTGACTATGCTGCACTAGAAACTTCCACTTTAGCATCTTGTTATATTACTGTTAATCCCTGGCCCAATACAAGGAACTCCTCTTTAACACCCCTAAAAGCAGTCCTTCATCCTGTGCTCAAAGCCTGTGTAGACATGGGGAGGGAGCTTCCTCCCTCTCTCCTTCCCTCCCAAGGGTCAATCCCAATGTCCAGATAACTTGGAATTGTTGGAAAGCTACTGCTCCTGTGAAGTCAGGCCTGGCTTCTGGTAGCATTCCTATAAAGGGGGTCAGAAGTATGTGTGTGAACCTCATCTGAGACAGTCTGCCTGGGCGGCAGAGATCTCGAGTGGTAGCCAGGTTTTCACCGACACCCTATTCCCTGAGACCACAGGGAAGCTTTTGACCTTGTTTCTGGGAAGGCTTGATATAAGAGAAAACTAGTATTTGGAAACACTGGGCTCAGTCACCATTTCTTATGCTCATGACCCTGACATAGCTTCTCATGATCTGAGAGCTGATTTGCTGTGCCTCATGGGGGCATTTTGATCTGGGCTCCATCCAGAATTTCTGAAGTCTGCAAAATCAAGCCTTGCAGAATGTGCCTCACTGCCCTCCAAAGACACCCCTCTCCTAAATGTTTTGTAGTTATTTTTGTTTTATGCTTAAGTATACTTTGCAGTCAGCAGATTTCTCTGCCTTCTCTGGCTCCAGCATTGTGAACATGGCCTTTCTGCCAAGGTGCCCTCCTTTGTCATATGCAGATTGGGCTACTGTGATGGTCGATCCCATAATAAGTAGGTCACTTTGTGTTTAGGCCTTCAGCCCCATGGTAATGTCAGCATCTTAGATAAGCAAGTGGCACATGCTAGCATGACACTTGGGTCAACTACAGTTGGAGTCATTTTGGGGACAATAGCCTAAAAATGTGTTAAATGCATTTCGGGTGGTTCCATCATGGACTGGTTCTCCTGGCCAAGACTCAACATTCTAGATCCTGATTTGAACCTGGTTTTTGTCCTCCTGTTATTTTACTGGCTGTTTGCCAAGATGGTAGGCTATAGCTCCCTCCTTCCCCTGTATCACATGAGCCTTGTGCCCCAGATCATGTTGGAGATTGAGGCTGAGAGAACAGAAGTGAACTCCCCTAGCACTGCTCACCTAGCTTCTCTTGGCCTGAAAGAATATAGTGACCATTCAGAGATCTAAATATCTGAAATAGCTAGCGGCCTATTAACTAAAATATACTATTTTTGTATATTTTGAAGTAGGCAGTTGGCATAGTATAGGCAGCTAATCTGGAGTTCAGACTTCTTGGCTACTGAAACACTTTGGACAGAGTGGTTATAACCTCTCTGAGCTTGGTTTCCTCATCTGTTAAATGTCACAAGACAGCTGTATTAAAGGAACCAGTGCATGTAATGAATTCAGCACAATGACCACCAATTCAGCATAATATATGTTCAATAAATGATAGCTATTCTATTTATTTGTATTTATCTATTGTAATAATTTCTAAAAATCTTTATAAACAAATTGAAAAGAGTAGCCCATTCTCCAGCAATAGCTTGTTTTAATCAAATAGAAATTTGAGAAATCAAAATACATACAACTACCTGCTTTAAAGTAACTATTTTGCAAAAGTCAGTAGGTTTTAATGTAGTTGCAGAGGCAGCGTGGTCCCGGGGCTAAGACTTAAAGGTCATCTGCCCAGACTCAAATCCATCACGACACCTGTATGACCATGAACAAGTCTTTTATTCTTAAAGCCTCTTTCTTTATTGACAAAATGAGGCTAATACTGCATAGGAGTATTGAGAAAATTAAATGAAAGAATCTGTATGAAATGCTGGCCTGGCACAGGCTTGGCACACTGTCAGCTCCCAAATAATGGTGGCCGTTATTTACCCATCACAATATTATCTCCATTTTATAGATAATTTGCAGGACATTTTTTTCCTTGTGATAAATGGTGTCTTGAAGACACTGTTATAGGTAAGAAGTTCTTTTCACTGTTTTGTTCAAGAAAGAATAAGAACATTTAGTAGCTAGTTTGCTTATAAATACCAAACTGTAGCATATACAAAAACAAGCTGCATTCACGAAACTGAATAACTTTCTGTTTTTTAGGCCTCACTTTATTTCCTTGTTAAGATTGGGGTAAGTGATTTTGCCACTGGATTAGGAGAAATTTACATAGTTTTATAAGGACTGTGAAAATATGCAAATGTAGCTGTATTTAGCTAGGTGCTTTAAATTCAAATCAGTTTCTTTTGTTCTTTTTCAGTAAGATGGGCATAGTTGGCAACCTTGTGGTGGTCCAAGGTGGTCTTAGGAGGGGAGGAGGAGAGGGCAAGGCCTGAACTAACTGCATGACCCAAACTGAGCCCGAGGCTTAGTTAGGCAGGTGTGGGGTCAGCCCGTGGCAGAGCTGGGATTCCTGACTAGGGGGGTTCCGCTCCCTTTAACAAGATTATGTGGATGTTCCCTTAAGCAGTTCTTTCTTAGGATCGCCCTGGGGCAGTGGGCAGTCTTAAGCCAGTAGGGCTCCAGTGCCCTGTGTTACACTGACCAGTGCCCATGAGGTGCCAAGTACGGGGTTTGTATTGAATGAAGACGGGATCATTATTGTTGGATCGATTTTGAAATCTATGTAACTCATGCCTGGACACCTTTGGTGAACGAATTATCCAGGTAAGCAGGAAACCATCCTCATTGTTGGGTCTGGCTTACCTCCACAGACAGAGAATTCGGGACTCTTCTTTCTTTATTTGGGGGCTTGAAATGTGGCTAGTGAGCCAGAGAAAGCAGTGCAGCCTTAAGGGGAGGGACGGGTAAGTGACAAAGCAGCCAATTCAGTTGGTTGGTCAGGGAATGTTTATCCAGCACCTGCCACATGCTTTGGGAAGGATGAAAAGGGAGCAGAACTGATGAGGGACCCCGGGCCACCAACCACCTTGCCCTTGTCGCCAGCTTCGCAGGCCAGTCCCTGAGACAGAGAGAGGCAGAGCCCTGGGACCTCAGAGAACCCATCCATTGCCGTCGTGTGGAAACCCCTCGCCAACACACTCCTCAGCCGCTGCTGACCGCAGAGCTAATGCTGGCAATGGAGCTTAAGCGTTAGGTGTTTCACTGCCAAGGACCCCTTCTGATGCCCTGTAGCTAACGTGCTGTTCTTAATTTTGTATTCCTTTTTCTAAAGAGCCTTCTGCCCCCATCGTGTAAGGCTCAGGGTCCTCAAGGACTAGGGCCAGGGAGAACTGTCACTCCCTCTGCGACTCTCCCTCTGTCCTGTTTCACCATCACCAGGACCGTAACACTCCAATAAGCTTCTTCTTTGGGAACAGGCTTTGCCCCTATGTGTGTCCTCTTCTGCAGCTGGACCTGGCTGCCCACAGGGAGCTCCTTTAAATGAGGGGGACAGAGGCCCAGCACAGAATTGTCTGGGCTCCTTCCTGGCCACCATATACCCTCCATGGGGTGGAAAGTTCCCACTGTTCATGCCGCAAGACAGGGTGGGGGCTCTCAGACCTCCAGTGGCTTTGTGGTTGCTCGGAGGGAGGCCTCGCAAAGGAGCCAGTAAGGAGGGAGCCTGCCCTGTATGAGAGCTCTGTCAGCCAGCCAATATAGGCCCAGTGGAAAATTTCCCTAATAAAGAAAAGAAAAGGAATATCCTTGAAACTGCATGAGCTTTGGCAAAACCATGACCCTGATTTCAAGTTTTAGGAGAATGGGCAAGCCATTCCGCAGGACTCTGCTGGCCGTGTTCCTGCTCATTCTCAGCCATTTATTCCACAAACGGGCTGAGCACGTTTCTAATCGGCCAGAATGAAGTGTATTGAGAAGAAGCAGGAGAAGGGAAGGACTGTTTTTGTACATATCTTCCTTGCACTATGTGAAAATCCAAGTGTGAAGATCGTTTCCGTTTTCAGTGAAATACTGGCCAACTTCGCCCCCTGGAGGAGGAGTTGAGAATTGTCTAAAATGAGCCATCTCTAGGGCATCTCCATCGTTGTGACTGATTCTGCAAAGAAATCGTTAGCCTTGGAGGAATCAGGACAGTGAAAGGGACCCCATTTATACAGTTTTTGGTGTTTTGGTGGTGTTTGGTTGTTTCTTTATTCCCTTAAAACAGAGTTAAATGCTCTTTTATATCAGTAAAGAGAAAATGGTTAAAATGCTACCAGGTTTAAGGGTCCCACCTATTAAACTATAGTAGACTTTTTGCCAAGCCTCTGCTAGTTATGGCAAATCCTTATGAATCCCACGATTCCTTTTACTTCTTGCGGTTGTGGCAGAGACAGAAACCCAATCAGAAGATAGGAATTTTCAACCATCCACTGGATATCTGTTAGTAATCCTAACTTAAAAATTCCAGCTTGCTGTTGCCCATGTTGAAATCTTTTGATTTAATCTTGCTAGTTTAAATTATTTGCCTCAGTTGATTTACACTTGCTACTAACAACTGCCGGAAAGTAGCTTTTAGTCATGGTTAGGCTAACTAGGTAATAGTTTTTTACTTCCACTTCCTACACTTTTTGTATATTTTTTAAAGCAAAATGCAGAACAGACTTAGAAGGATGATGGTTGAAATGTAAAAGCCTTCCCATATATTTACTCCTATGTTAAAATATGATTTTATCCTGAAATGTTTATTAATCCTTTGTTAATTAGTCAACTTCTTTTAATTACCAGATCTGACCCAATTATTCAGCTTCTATTGTGTCTTTTATAATAAGAGCCTTCATAATAAAAATCTCATCTATCTTTTCTTCACCAAGTTCGTGTCCTGGATGCATGTTTATCATCTCCATTGTTTAGGATCTTCATCCCCCAAGTAGACGATACAATTGTAGCATTTATATTAGCAATGCTTGTCATAGTGGTTTGTTTGTTTTCTTTCTCTGCTCTTGGAAACTGAGAAGCATTTCATTGTTTGAGGGCATGGCATTGTTAAGATGTTGTTACTCACACATCAGATTAATTACATACTTAGAGCTATTTTTCCTCAAAAGAATGATGTAAAAGGAAAAAAGTATGCATACAACTTGTAGGTTATTGTGACTTCTTTTTTCAATATTTGACAGAGATCTCTGATATTGGTCATATTTTTATGTATTTTGGCTACTTTAGTTTTTCATTTCATGCAACTTTTATGTAAGAAAAAATATTTTGATGATATTATCTGTTTGCTTTTTGTCCCTGGCGTATGGAAACCAATTGTTCTAAGCACTAAATAGGTATATGGGGCGGGG
>PVJL010002319.1:0-30306 GCA_004026885.1 Lyroderma lyra
CCCCAAGGAACCCCCCCGCTGGGCCTGGACCCCCCATTCACACTCCCCAGCACCCCGCCCCAAGGAACCCACCCGCTGGGCCTGGACCCCCATTCACACTCCCTACATGAAGAGATGCCCCTACTAACCCCCTTCTCTCCAAGCAACGTCTACATCCCACATCCTACAGCTCCCATCTCTCTCCTCGCAGCCCCACATCGACTCAGTCTCTGTCGCAGTCCATGACAGGAAACCTAGTCTGAGGGGCCTGGGAAGTCCGAGGGGCCTTGGTCCCCCGAGTCCACGAGTGTCTTTCCCCTCGGAGAACCCAAACGCACTTGTCAGGCGCGGCTGCCTCGGCCCACGAGGGCTCCTGCTGCGTCTCCCACGGGTCTGCGCTTCCTCAGAGCCCCCCGCCCGTCAGGCCGGGACGCCCGCCAACCCTAACCGTGTAAGGCTTGCTGCTGCCAAGTGTGCACTCTGGAGCAGGCCTGGGGTCCCCACACCACGGCACTCGTGGCAGATTCCAGAAACACGTGGTGCTTACTAGGTGGCCGACGAGGAGTGGAGGGTGGAGCAGTGAAGACCTGCGCTGTGCCCGGCGCTGCGCCAGCTCGGAGCCAGGCCCTGGCAGAGCTCACAGCCTAATGAACCATCTGAGCGGGCCCTGGCGCTTGACCAAGACAAGCCCTGCTTCAGGTCCCCGCCAAATGAGCTCAGGGTGGCAGGGCGTGCCACAGGAGTGCCTGTCCCTCTCCCTGCCTGATGCTCCATCCCCTCCAGCCCCAGCAAGGACTGCTCCTGTGGATGGAGGGGTGGGGAGCGGTGGGGGGCAGGGGAAGCACAGTGAGGCCAGGGGCGACACGCCCATGATGTGTGTCCCCTTGCAGGGAGAACAGTGCTCTGGGAGGCGGGAGCAGAGAGACACTGGACGGAGGGGCTTCCCTCTTCTAGTGACTATTCTGTGAATTCTCAGAGGAGAAACAGCACACCTGTGAATTAGCCACAAAAAAAAGTGTGCGCACGTGTGTGTATGTGTGTTTGTGTATGATTGCGTGCGTGTATGTACGTATGTACGTGTTTGTGTGTGTGTACGTGTGCGCATGTGTGTATGTGTTTGTGCATGATTGCATGTGTATACATGTGTATGTGTTTGTGTGTGCACGTTTGTGTGTGTGCGTGTACACGTGTGTGCATGTGTGTGTGCGTGCGTGTGCGCGTGTGCGCGCGCGCGCGTGTGTGTGTGTGTGTGTGTGTGTTCCAAATGCTGATCAAATGAGGCTGGCAGATCTGTGTTTGTCCCCCCGCAGCAGGAACAACAGGCGGAAGCTTCCAGCAGGGAACAAGCTGTAGCCACTTAGTGCGTACCTGTGCACATCCAGCTGTGACCACATCCCATCACCTGGCCTCTCCTACCTTGCAGGGGAATCACAGGGTGGTGGGGATGGGGACAGAGGGAGCCTTCATGGAGGTGTAAAGCTCTGCACAGAGAGGAGGTCTTTTTATTCCCAGGAGGACTGTGTTAGGAGCGGAGAGGCTCAGCTGCCCCTTAGGACAGGAAACAGGATTAAACAGGCAGTGAGCCTACAGCCCGGCTCCAGCATGGCTCTTCCTGCAGGTGCAGAGCCACATGGCCCCTGGGGAAGGCAGCTACAAACGGTACCAGGGCTTTCAGAAATGGCCCCCGGAGTCAGGCTGGAACTACAGTGCGGGACTCCTGGGGCATGTACGGTCACATGAGGGCCCTGGACTCCCTAGCACTGCCCCCTAGATCTCCCAGAGGGCCCAGGAACTGGGCTGACAGCTCAGGGGCATCTCTGGCTGGGTCCCAACCCGGGGGAAGGCCAACAAGCCAGCGTCCTGAAGAAGGGCCTCAGTCCCCTCTGCTGGCCTCCCTCTACCTCAGGGGACTCCTGGGCCAGTCGGTCAATGGCCTCGGGGTCATTCTGCATCTCCTCCAGCTCCTCCAGGGTCTTATCTTTCAGCGACTCCATCTTTCCCTGTGAACACAGAATAGCACTGATGTAAGAAAGAGGACACTCACCAGGAAAAGGTCCCTGAACACACGTGTTATCTGTTAAAGACCAGTGACTTTTCCAGGATGCTTCCACTCCACAGGGAGGTCAAGGAGGGGTGGGGTCCCCTCCAGCATATTCCTGCACACCGCCCACCCCCTCTGCCCAGAGACCAAGGAGTTGCTCCTTCCACCCAAACCATGAAGAGAAGGGTCTGGGAAAGCACAGATGAAGCCCCATGGGGCAGACGGAATAGACAGGGGAGAGCCAAGCAGCAGGGACAGAGACAAAAGTGGCCCGAGGCAGCCTGCCAGCCCCGAAGCCAGCACGCCCTCCGGTGGGTGTCTATTTCCGTCTGAACCAGAAACACACCCAACCTTCACCCGCGGGGCACGGGGGGAGTCAACATCACGGGTGCAAGTGCGTCGTGGCTTGTTATATTGAGGGCACCAACAGCCCTGGGTCCCCTCAAGTGTTCTCTGCAGTCCCAGCCATGTGCCACAAGCTTGCACCAACTGTCATATTCGTATCCTCGTCCCAACAGGAAAAAAAAATCACCAGTGGGCCTCTAAGGCAACCAGGGGAAAAGCAACTGGCTGACCCGAATGGAATGTCTGCTTTGAGGAAGAGCTGGTTTCAGCAGCCCTTTCCGCTGTCATTCTGCCCAGAGGGAAATGGACAGATTGTCTGTGTGACACGGAGTCACAGCCAGGCCCTAGGGACTGAGAAGGGGAAGCACAGACACACTGAAACACCGGGTACTGGCTTCCTTTCTGCTGACAGGATCCTCTGTGTCTGTTCTTTTCTTCTAGACATGCGGTTCATACCCTCAGTGGTGGCTTCGGGCTATTACAGAGGTTATGTTCGTTTTCTAAAAATGGTGACACCACGGGAAATCTGGAGCCCCGCACCAGGGCTCCGGTGAATCGGCACCACTGCTCAGCCAAGGAGGTCTCTTGGGGTCAAGAACCAAGGTTACAGCCAGAGGCCACCTTCTCTGGGTCTCAGTTTCCCCATCTGTAATAGGGAGGAAAAGGTGTGTCCTAGGGTCACCCGAAAGGTGGCAGGAGAATCTAACAAACGCTGACCACATGCTCCCCATCTCCCAGGGAAGCCCTGCTTGACTCCTCAGTTTCGCAAAGGAAAGGGACGAGAGCAGCTGCACCAAGGACACAACTTGTCACCAAGGTTTGGTAATAAGTGACTGTAGATATTTAGCAAGAAAGACTTCCCTGTGTTACATAAACAATGATGGCCAACCAAGAAACAGGTAAGCAAGTGAGCACCCCAGAAGAGTCTGAAGTACACGGCCCACTCTACATTACACACGGCCCCCTCAGATCCGTACCCCTCGGACCACCATGCCCTGAAGTCTAATGCCCCACACCTGGCTCTGTTTGACTGCCTTGAACTTCCTGTGGCAAAAATCCCTACAACCTTTACCTGCTGATCTGAAGAACAGGTTAGCTTTTAGACCGCGAGCATTCTCCCCTCCGTGCTCAACCACTGAGACACATAGCTCTCTGAACTAGCCCATCCCCTGTCTGGCTTCAGGCCCCAGAAAGTGGTCCCTCGTTGGGGAAGAGGACTTCATCCTGCATGCTGTCACAGTTCATGGGCTGCCTTCTAGAACCCAGGGATGAGAGGGACAAGAGGAGGTTCTAGCACCTGTCTGTGATGACTCAGGCACTCTCTGACCGGGAAAGACGACCACCTGAAATTCAGGAAACAAAAGCTCAGCCCGTGGTCACAAGAAGGCTCTCTCCTGTGTCAATTCCCTGTCACTGTGGGCCCTGCACATTTGAAATGCCTCAAGGACGTCGGGAAGGAAAGGCCTCCCTGTCAGAGCCGGATGCCCCGGCATAGCCGGCCCGCACACTCTGGTGCCCTGACGCTGCCGCCAATGGCCTCTTTCCACGAGATGTAACTGCCTTCTTCTGCAATGCGGGGTGCTCAGGATCCCACACCGTACGTGCCCAATGTTCTCTTTTCTAGGGACTCGTTCTCCTCACCTACAAAATAGGTAAAGAGCTTGTGATGGGCCCCTTTCTTCTGAGATCAAAGCCCTTTGCAAACTCTCCCATCAACTTACTCTAGCAAGTCAAGCGAACAGGAGGCTTAATTACCCCGTTCCAGGGATGAAAGGAAGCCCAGAAAGACAACAGCGAGCACACCGAGGCACCGCTAAGCCACTATTTGAATTTCACAAGCACCTGGGCCCCATGTGCACCATCTTCCCCTCACAGGAGAGCCGGGAAAGGAGCCCAAGACGCCAAGATCACAGGCCCACAAAAGCCCCAGGCCCCTGGGCGCTGCCAAGTCCCCCACCCCCATCCCGTGACAACATCTCTAGCCCCGGCAGGCAAATGCCTGTCTTGTGAGATCTACCGGCTCCTGGAGGCTACTGGCGCCTTTCTCTGAGAAGTGAGAGAGAAAGTCACCTTGTCCTCAGAGCCACCCAGTGAGACTGACAGCAGCAAGCTCTCCTTGGGGACCTTAATTAGGAAAAGGAGGAAAGAACAGGACACACTTTGCCCAGCGCCCACTAAGCAGGTGTCCCAGAAACCTGAGTGCCTGCTGCTGGGAACATTCTCCCTCCCAGTCACCCAGCATGGCCACTGCCACCAGGGATGTCACAATGCAGAGAACTGACAAGTTATCTGGGGGCCCAGAGCCCAGGGCTTTGGTTTCTGGAGGCGTCAACCAGTCCAATTACATCGCCCCTTGGCACCCAGCCCTACCCCACCCCTTCCACTCCCCAAGATGTCCAGGAGGATGCTGGGTACTTGGGGCAGCGGGGGAGGGAGTCTGGAGTCTGCTAAGTGGAGGGAGAGGACAGGAGAGAAGAGTGAGACAAGAGGCAAACCCCTGGAGGGGAGAGAGGCCATGACAGAGGCGGGGACCCGTGGAGGAGGGAGTGGGCAGGAGGGCAGCGCAGACAGGTGCGGTACGAGGGGTCTGAAGGCCTCCCTGAAGGGGGCTGCTCATGCTGCGGCAGGAGTCAGCGGGTCACCAGCAGGTGACAGCAGGGCCCTAGTGGGAGCCACCGTGGGTCCACATGGCCTGGAGATAGGAGGAGAAGGCAGGTAGCTGCATCGCACAGATGCACAGATACAGCGAGACAACACCTCCTTTAGGGGTGATACCGTCAAATCCACAGAGCTCAGACCAGGAGAAAATGTCACATCGTCACACTAACAACTCCTAAAAAGGAAAAGCCCTTTCTTTCATCCTTTTCCCCTTCCTTATCTCCTCTGCAGCTTTCACCTCCATCAGAAATCAGTCTTAAACCCTGAGCCTGCAGGGACAGGCAGGCGCAGCAGCCGCCAAGCACAGGGCGGGAATGTGTCCCTCGAGGGGTGTGGGCTCCAGCCCTGTTAGGGGAACCCCTGCAGGGAGGAGGGCTGTGGCTTCACCAGGCCTGGCAGGTCTCCAAGGGAAACTAGAAATCCAGATCTTGTGACATCTCCCTGTTTTTAAATTTCAGAAGCCAATTCAAAGTTGTCAAAAAAAAAAAACCACTGGGTTTGTAACCCAAAAGCCAGCATGCCCTCCAACAGAGACAGCTGCCAGGAGGACAGAGGGATGAGGTGACACGTTTTATAGGAGTCCTGGTGCGGGCCCCCCCCCACCCCCGGGCCATTGCCATCCATGTGCTGTGATGAGGAAGATACAAATTTTCTGGGCACTGACCCCTGCTGCTCTGGGTCTCAAATTCTTTCCACTACTTTGTATCTTGACTGAATCAATCTCACATGCCTTGAACACAGGGACGTGACCTAGTGGAAGATCTGAGGTCCTAAGGCAACCGACCACACTACACCCTGGAGCATTTAGGCCAGAGGTGGTATCCTTTCTGGCCACTGGGGGAAGGGGAGGGAGTACTGGGGGGGGGGGGGGGGGGCTGCAAAATGTAGAAATGGAGAGGGGATGCTGGGAAGGGCTCAAACTCAGGGCAGCCTTCTAGATCTGCCCTTAAAAGGGGAAAAAGAAAAGCTACGCATTGATGGGTCTTGCTCAATGCGGATCTTGGCCAAGATTGTTCAGCTCAAAAAAAAATCATTTCTCCTATGTAATCCTTGCTAACAGATGTCACCCCAATAAGTCTAACAATAAAAATGAATTAAAAAAAAAAAAGAACCTAAATATAAACAAATAAAAATTGGAATTCAAATGGAAAAAAAAAAAAAAAATCATTTCTTTCCAGCCAGTGAACTACCAAAATAACAATAACAATAATAATAATAAATAAAAACAAGTAATTTCAACTGATATCAGATCCTTTGAAAGGATGATCTCCGAGGGAGAAAAGTAAAAACAGAAAGCAAAATGCAGTATTTTCTAAGCACGAGGGTGCTCACATCAGAGAAGGCATGCCAGTCCTAGAGATGGCTTATGGTGCCCCTCTTCTGTCAAAACAGTTAATGCCAGCTGTGCCCCCCCCCGCCCCCAAATGCAGACGAGAAAAGCACGGGATCTGGGGACAAAGGCCCTGGGTTTGCACTTTGGCTGCACAGCTAGAATACTTTGCTGTGTGACCTTGATCACGTCCCTTGGCCTCAGTTTCCTTCTCTGATGATAATCCCACCTTGAGGACTCTGTGCCTCAGATGAGCCGGGATTTGTGGGCTACTGACCACTGAACAAATATGAATTACTCTGCCCTCTGAGGATAGCGTGATGCTGAGGGGCTACTCCTGACACCTTGGGGGCTCAGCACTGAGTCAAGCAAAATGCCTGCTCCTGCAGGGTCACAACGCAGAACTGTGACTGTGCAGGCGCTCCTGTTCTCCCGGCCACACCCTTCCTCACCACTACCAGACAACACATCCTCCCCAGACAACACTGCAAGGACATTCTTGTGAATTTCCCACACCTAAGGGAGCAGGAGAAGTCGTTACCACAGCAACCTGCACAGTTCCATCTGCAAGTGTTACAGGAAACTGGCCCCATCCCACCCGCAGGTCAGCCAGAACTGTGGTTGCTTAGAAACCTTCCCCCTCCTGCAGCTTAATGAGGAAGTCTTTGATCAAAGAATGAGTCCAGCCAGGCTGCAGGTATCAGATGGTTGAGTCCCGACTTCCCACAGGAAGTGATACCAAATCCAACCATCATGCTCCCCTCACCTGGCCCAAAACACCATCGAAGTGGCCCCAAAGGGAGACCTTTTCAGTTTTCACTCTTCCTGAGGAACTCCTGGAGCCGAGGTTAGAGTTGGCGATCCCTCCCCACCTCCAATGCCAAGCAGGTAAGACAGCAGGAAAGGCAGTGGCAGGAGTTCACCCGTCTTCGGAGGTGAATATCCGTGGCTTAAATCCCAGCCTGAACTTTTACTAGCCATCTGACCTTGGGCAAATCATTCAGCTTTTCTTATTCTGTTCCTCATGGGTAAAATGGGGCTAATCCCACCAACGTCATCGGGTTGCTGTAAGGATTTAATGAGAATTAAAGAAGGGAACCTCTGGAGGTGCTGGCAAAAGTGCCAAGCAGGCGCTAGGCTGCATTAAGCACACACACTCACACCTCACTACGTAAAACGCCGCCTGACAGCCGGGCCGGCCCCGAGCCGGGCCCCGAGCCGGGCCGGGCTCCGGAAGAGCAGGTCCCCGAGGGAAGCACAGGCCGTGGCCTCCCGAAACAGGCTCCACACCAACCTGAACAGGGGTGCTTGAACGCAAGCGTGCCCACACACCTCGGCGGGGCACGCAGTCTCCCGGACGACGCTTCCGAAGGAAACTGCCACCAGCACATAAATATTTACGAACGACTGGAATGCTCCTCGGGTCCACTGAAGGATTCCACCTGAGCCCGCCCGTCCCAGAGGCAGGCCCCCAAGTGAGAAGGCCCAGAAGTGTGAGCCCCATGGCCGTGCCAAATGCAGGGGTCACTCCCATCACCTATTTTTCTCCCCAAACTACATTCCCCTCCCAAGAACCTGTTCCATCAGCACCCTCACCTCCAGCACTCCAGGCCATCCGAAGGCACAGGCTTCCCCGCAATGTCCAGTCACCAGGTTTTATCTAGTCATCGTTCCAGAGTCTTCTAAGTACATCCACCCGGTCCTGCTAACTCCAAATGGGTCCTCCCCCCTCCCGAGTCTCTTCCTCACTACCATTTGGATTCATCTTTGAAACACTTTTTCCCTGCTCCCCACTCTCCTTCCCTAAAAGCTAGTCATCTCTTCCCTCCCGCCTCCCTCCCCTCCCCCCATCGCTGGGGCCGGAGGGGTCAGGACAAACCATCAGGACAGGGCACCACCATCCTGACCCCACTTGCCTGCTATACCTACTCCTGTGGCCTTTCTACACCTTCTCAACATTTTTTTTGAAGAACATTTTGAGGTTTTTCAAACAAAACATTATCCTGAACCCCACAGCACACAGAACAAATCAGAGGCCTTGCTCTGGGCAAAGGGGTGGAGGGAGAACCCTATACTCCCAGCTCAGTCTCCCCCTAACCCCTCACTTCTGGGGATCCCCAGCCTCCCTCCCAGCCCCTGCCCAAGCCCCCCTACTCGATTCCCCCTCAGCTGTGATGGTGGGATCTGCACAGTAAGTGCTATGTGGTACTTACAGAACACATGGTTTTCCTCATTTGACAGACGAGAAAACAGGGCGCCAAAGAGGAGTCCTAGAGCCTGAATGTCACCCGAGGCAGCCTGGCTTCAGGGCCCACACGCTTCACCTGAGCACTCTGCCGCCTCTCAGTCAAGTCCGTGCCCACGAAACAGAGTGCCCGGCCCAGTACAAACTTAATAAACACAGTGGTACCTTGGTACTCATCGTTAACTGGTTCCGGGAGGTGCGACCAGTACCAAAAACAAATGACAAGGACCGGGACAAAATATTCTCGTCAAAATGCATCTAGTACCAAATTCAACATTTTTCAATCTGGTCGAGTACCAAAGTGACCGACTATATGGTCGTTACGGCTCAGATCTTTCAACTAAACTTTTAAAGAACAGTACTGTTGATGTCCAGAACCCAGACTAACTCTGTCCTCCTCAAATACCAGTGGGGTTCCTCCTCTCCTTTCCCAGCCCTCAGGAGAAGGCCGAGCTCCTCAGGTCTCCAGATGGACCAGGAGCCGCCTCCCTCCCACCTGGGCCCTGCAGGGGCTGCCCAGCGATGCAAGGCTCAGGGTCTAGAAAGCACTCAGCCCTACACTCTCCATCACTACTGGCTGGGGAGCTTGGCAGGTTACCCAATCTCTTCCTACCTCGGCTTCTTCTAGAAAGCTAGGCTTTTATAAGGAGGAAACAGGTCAGTGCCTAGAAAGTCAAATGCCTGGCTCTCAGGCTGGGCTCAATAAACGGGTGTGCTTTTCATCACACACTCAAACCATTCATTTCGACCTCTACCACTCAAGCACTTCCCATGTGAACTTCCAGGAGAAAGAACATAAGATTCCCCCAGAGACGCCATCAGTCAACACAGCGACAGAACGCCAGTGGCTGGATGTAACTCAGATCAATAGCATTCAGCTTCAGTCAAGAGCATGGCCAAGAAACAGGTTATTTAATAAGTACCTGTTCCTAAAACTTCCTGACAGTAAAACAAAACCCAGGCACTTGGTGGAGCCTCTTCCTTCTCTGGCCCACGGCTCTGACTTGAAAATAAAACCATCCTAAGCTACTTCACACCAAACCTCCTTTGGTTTCTCCTTTGTCCCAACTGTCCCAAAGGATCTCAATCTGCAGTAGTCAGTCCTCCACCCCCACCTTGCACTTTCTAATCTGCACACTGCAAGCTGAGCTAACAGGTTCAACCATCCATTTAGGAAGGATTAAGGTTAAGGTCAAGGCAAAGACACACTCAGGACAACTATCTAGAGTCTGAAGGCAGTCACTCAAGGTGTGTCTGTTCAAAGTCTAATTTCCCCACATCCCAGCCAGCACCTGGAATCGTTTTGATAATACTCATAACCATCCTAAATGGTGTAAAGTGGTCTCTCAGTGTCATCCTGATTTGCATTTCCCTAATGACTAGTGATGTTGTAGGTCTTCTTGTGCTGAATGATCATTCGTTATCTTCCTTAGAGAAGTGTCTATTCAAGTCCTTTGCCATTGTTGTTTTGTTGTTGAGTTACAAGAGGTTTTTGGATATCAATCCATTAACACTAATTTTTTAAAACCTGGATTGACTGTATTGATTAATATGAGACAAAGGAGATTTCAGAGCAAAGAACATTACCAGGGATTAAAAGACTCGTTTCACGATAAAGGAGGTCAATTCATCAACGGAACTTAACATTCCAAAATGTTTATATATTTAATAAAAGACATTCAAAACACATGAAGAACTGATAAAACTACAAAGAGAAATGGACAAATCCACAATTATAATCGTTGGTTTCAATACCCCTCTTTTAATAACTGATAGGAAAGCATCCAGACATAGAAGACTTGAAACAGCACTACCAACCAACGTAACTCAAGTGACATTTACAGAACACTCCACTCAAGGACAGCAGAACACGCGTTCTCTACAAGTGCTCACAGAACGCTTACCAAAGTAGACCAGACCCTGGGCCACAAAACCAGTCTCAGTCAACTAAAACAATTCAAATCATATAAAGTACATCCTCTGTTTACAAAGAAATTAGAAACTGGATGGAAAGAGAATAGAGGAATACTATAATGTTGACTTGGGACTCCTTTACTCCTTGTGATCCTGCCGAGGAGGGAGCAGGTAAGTTAGTAGTGGGACTAAAAGTACCTTCAATGCTATGCAAACCTGGCAGGTTACCTGTTTACCATACACAGTTGAGTCTCTCCTCTCTCCTCCTCTCCAGCCCATCCTAAGCCCCAGGGGTACCACCTGTCAACCCCAGTCAAACCATGACAAACCTGTTTGGTTCTTGCTCCATCTTTCACGTAAGCCTGTGAAAGGCGAAAGCTTGTGAGTGGTGAAAGGGGAGAGAAGTACAGGGGTGGAAGCACCTGCTCAGCAAAGGTGCCTTTACAGCGCCAACACCTCAGAGACTGTTGCCATTACAGAGATCTCTCCAATATGGGGCCACCAGCCAGGAACAAAGCGGAACCTCCTGAATACTCCAGATCCTGAGCAGAAGCTAATAGACTTTCCAAACAACAGAGAGCTAATCAAATTAAAACACGGTCTTCCATGATCTGATTATGTCAGTCTGGAAAAACCCCTAGTACTGGCCACAGTGTCCAGAGATGATTCATAAGGCTAGTTATCCCAGTGCCCTTTTAATGGCACATTTAGGTCACAATAGCCAATTTCACAGCAATAAGCAAAAAGAAAAAAAGATTCCTTAGAAATAAACTCACTTCCAAGCTCAGCAAATCTACAAACTGCTTTAGGCAGTGCTCCCCAAACTTGTCTTACAAGAAGCAGCACCCAGTGCACATGTTAAAAACACACATTCTTGGGACCCTGCCAGACAGTCTAAGCAACAATCTCCAAAGGTGTGACTCTAGATCTTTAACAAGCATCACAGATGATTCTTAAGGTCCAGCAAGTACACATCAGCTTTGAAATGAGACTAACAGGTTAAAAATCCCAACCTGGCCACTTACTGGCTGTGTGACCCTAGCCAAATTATCTACCGTGTCTACAATTCACTTTTAATCCGTAAAGTGGGGTCACCCGCTACCTTAAAGTGTACTCAGATCAGAGTTCAGTATGTTCACAAGGCCCTTCGCAAAGTGACAAGAGCACATGGCAGCCAAGCAAGAAATGAGAGCTGCTGTTACCTAAAAAACAGCCTCCAGAAGCTGCCCAGATGAAGAAGGACATGATGAAAATTTTCTACCTCATGCAAATTACAAAGGCACCGAACCAGACTTCCTAGATAATAAAGGAAGAAAGCTTTTCTGGGCTCTGTGACCAGCAAGAACAGAGACTCTCACCTCAGTGTCCAGCATTTTGCCCCAAGCCTCACTGCCATCCAGAACCAGAGTTCAGGTCTCTGCAAGGTGGCAGCTTCAGACAATGGTCAAAGAAAGGCACTCTTTCCCAAATCCCTCTGTCACCATCACCTCCAGCGCCAGCGCTGACAGTCACAGACCTGAGAGGTGGCAGCATCCTGTGTGCACCGGTAGGAAACAGGACTACTGGACAAGGGGCCAGGAGCCCATGGAAGGGGTAGAAAAGGCCTGAGTCAGCAGTGGGTCCTCTGGGATACTGCTGAAGCAAAGGGAAGTGACCGTGACATTTGCAGAGCTAAAGGCGGGCATCACTCAGTCGAGTGAGCCCAGACACTGTACAGCTGGAAAAGCAAGCACTGACTCGTGGTCTTAGGGGCACAGACCCCGAGGTATACAGTCAACCCTGCCAGTAATCACAACAGAGCCCCAGGTAACTCCTTTTCCAACTCAAAAAGCAGAAAATAAGCATCTCACTGGCCATGGGGAGGACATGAGAAGGAAGTAGGCACCTACTGGAGACACACACATACACACACACACACACACACACACACACACACACACACGGTCTCGGCTTCTGATGGTTCAACTTGTGATTTTCTGACTTTATGATGGTACAAAAGTGATATGCATCATAAACTACATGAGATAGTCAACACTGTTCTAAACTAGGTTTGTAATAAACAGTTTTGTCCAACCGTAGACTTATGTAAGAGTTCTGAGCATGTTTAAGGCAGGCTGGGCTAAGCTATGAGGTTCAGTAGGTTTGGCATATTAAAAGCATTTCCGACTTAACAATATTTTCAACTTACCATGGGTTTATCTGGACATGACCTCATTGTCAGTCGAGGAGCATTTGTATACATATATACTGAGTATACAAACACACCCACACCCCACTGCCCTTTGCACTCGGGAGGAACCAGGCACATACTGGAGATAGTCACTAAAGGGGACCCCAAGTTTTGCCTTTTGGGATATTGATTTTAAGCTTGTTAAGAAACAAAAGCCTCAGAAAGACCCTTTGACCCTCCTTTCCTCCTGCCTAGGGATTCATATGGAAAAACCAGCTTCAGGAAAGGAACCTAAACATAATCACCTTTGCATTAGACAGGAAGACTCCAAGCAGGAGCTTGCTGACTAGCAAACTTTACCTGCCAGGTGCATTCCACTCTTTCTCATCTTCCTGCAAACTGCCCATCCTCACTTTTGCAATCTAAGATCCCATTCCCCTTTCTCCTTTGTCCAAAATAGTGTGTGTGTGTGTGTGTGTGTGTGTGTGTGAGTGTGTCCAATTTTACCTCTTTGGAATCTTCGTGCTTATGCAAATGCCCCATGTGTGTGCATGTATTAAATTTTATTTTCTCCTGTCAATCTGTCTCTATTAATTTAATTATTAGCCCAGCTAGAACTGAGGTGAGGGGAAGGTACTATTTTTTTTAGTTCCCACCACACACACACACACACACACACACACACACACACACACAAAATGCCCCCTGTACCCAGCAGGTCCAGGGGTAGGGATTGGTCAGTGATGCTGGGTGGTCCGAGAATGGGTCCAGAAGAAACGGTAAGACCAGAGCCAAGGGTCAAAGTCTCATCCTTTCACTGCCCTGGGAAAGGGCACAGACCAGGGAGTCCCTCCGATCCCACACTGTCACCGGCCTCCCTTGTGCCCTCTGGCACGTGAGACCTCACTCTTAGGTCTGTTTTCCCATCCGTACAATGGGCAAACTGGCTCTAACGTCACTAGAATGGTGACCAGCAAAATGCTCAAATGTGGGATGGAGGATGAAGGGTGGCGGCGAGGGGTGGGGCGGCCTGGACACACGACCTGCGGAGGTAGCCCGAGCAGCGACTCGCGCCCTCCCATCCTCCCTCCCAAGGGGGCAGGGGCGCCGGCCCTCGGCGGCAGTCACGCGCCCCTGGTGCCCAATCACCGGCCTCTACCAGAATGAGGCAGGCAGGAGGGGGCGCGCCGGCGGCCATTGCAGCACCACCCCCATCCCCGTCTTCGCCCCTCCCCGGGCCCGCTCACCTGCCGGGGCCGCCGCCGCTGCTGCCGCCACAGCCACCGCGGGTTAAACCACAGCCCACGCCCACACTTCCGGGGTCCACGAGACCCGCCCCCTCCTGCCGGATGTGACCCCCCCTCTAACGGCCGGGTCTGGGAACACGGCTCACGGCATTCGTCCTGCAACCACGTTGGGCGAGCCGCGGGCCTCTGGGTGACGACACTGTCCCCCGACACACACACAAGACGCACTCGCGGCCACCCGGGACCATCCCTAGGGGAAGGCCCGCGACACCCCGCCCGCGTGGCAAACGCCCGGCCCCGCCCCCTGCGGGCCTCTAGCCCCGCCCCCCGGAGGGACACCGCCCAGGAGGCGAGACCGGCCGCCTTGGGCGAGTGCGCCTGCGCAGGCCTCGGGTGGGCTAGGAGCTGCAGTTAATTGGGCTCGGCTTGGAGTTGCTTCCTCAAAGCCGCCCAAAAGATGCCCGAAAGGAAATGAATGGGATCCCAACACGTAGGGGACGCCCTAGATAGGCTGAGCTCAAACTGCAGCACCCCCACGCCAACCAGTTGCTCACTTCCGTGACGCTGTCCCCAGGACTGGAGTGACCGCAGACCAAAGTGTCCCCTGGCAAACAACAGTGCCTGTGGGTCTGAACTGACTGACAGCTTTCTCAAAACAAGTCTTGAGTAGTTTCCCCCCAAAAATGACCTGTTTCCCAAGACCCTAGATTATACTTTTAGTCCATTCTGTGTGAGTAGTGCTTTAAAAATTACAGACATCCTTATATATTGTCACTTGTCCAGAATCACAAGGCTGGTGACCCGTGAAGCAAGGCCCTGATGCTGACGCTCTCTTTTGTGGGGTCTGGTTTTGGACAAACAGGCCTAGAGGTGAATCTCATTCCCTGTTTTGCCTCTTGGCAGTGTCCATGACTGCAGCTTTGTGAAAACCGGACCCCAGGAGAAAACCAAGGAAACCGTGCCACCCAAAATTCAAAAACTTCTTAGATGCTGAATTAAGGTCATCATTGCTAGTGACAGAAACCCAGCGCAAACCAGCTTCTGCAAAATGGGAATTATTGGGTCACATAACCATAAAGTCCAGGGGCTGTAGTCAGTGTTCTCCCTGGTCTCCATGAGAAGGATGGCAGTGGGCTCATCCTTTTTATTTGGAGCCGTTCCTTCTCTTTTGTGTTACCACCTTTTCCTTCCAGCAGACGGTCTCAAATTTCCATTTCAAATTCTGGAGAGAATGGATCTGATTGGCTGAGATCATCACCATTGCCCCTATTGGACAGAGCTTTACCTTTCTTGCCGCCTCATAGGCTGTCAGGTAGCCTATTGATTAACGATCCCTGGGTCAGGTGATCACCCTTCGCCAATCAATGGTCACCCTTAGAGTGCAGAGGACATCAGTGATGAAGGCAACCCCAGCTAGTGATCCTGTTGAAACACCAGTGACTGACGCATTTGAGGGATGCCATGGTTGGTTCTGGAGGAGCTGCCAGAAAGCTGGGTTGAAACTGTTACTGTGGGGTGGGGAGGACCAAAGCCAATGGTGACCTTAACTTTTGTCCTGAGCCCTTTTGGGCTATGTAATTCTTTGCCCTCTGCATGTATTACTTGGGGCGGGGGGACTAAGTAACATTAGTGACGGATTAGCTTGAGTTCCTATTCCGCAGGGATCTCACTCACCAGTACTGTGTTGGAATGTGGAATGTGGACGTGATGACTGGAGCTAGAGGCGTCATCTTGAACCTAGAGGAATGGAGGCGGTGCCTGATGGCACAACACAATAGAAGAAGCCTGAGTCCTAATACCATGGGCCATCGTGACACTGCCGGATGTCCACCTCTGGACTGTTATAGGAGAGGGAAATAAAGTTCTCTGTAGGGCACTGTAGTTTTGTATGTTTCTGTTACTCACGCCCTTCGGGTCCTAAGCTTCACTTCTGGAATGCCCCTTTTGTCCCCCAAGACTAGGTAAGTACCCAGCCCTATACATACTTCAGACACCCCACGTATTTACCTTTCATAGTATGTACTACAATCATTCACCCCCCACCCAGATAGAAACTTCTGTAAAGATGACAAACTATTTTATACATCATTTTACACAGATGCTCGAAACTCCTAGAACCACGACAATAGGAACTTGTCAATGTGACAGACACAATGCGTTTACCAAGGGTGTTGAGGGCAAATGACAAACTGCTATAGGCTCTCTACAACAAATGGGTCATTGCCAAGATCATCTTGATGGGGGCAGGTGCAGCTGGCCCTTCCGAGTGACCAAAGTCAGAGACTTTAAGGCAAAGGAGGGAGGTCGAGAAGTTGGCGGGAAATCCGAGTCACCGGAGCCAGGTGGCACTGGAACCGCACGCTCCTCTCGCCTGTTTCCTTCTGTTTTCCACTTCCGGCTTTCTTCAGTGTCCCCTGGCGCTAGCCCCGCCCTTCTTAATCCTAGTCTCCCGTCACTTGTACACAAGTCACCATGTACCGGGCCTCCGCTACACCCAATCTCATACGCGGAGACAGATGGAGGGACACTGAGTACTTGTGCTCCGAAGTCCTGGGACTTGACGCCTGGAACCTGATGTGTAACCCGTGCGTTAGCCTTGTCCTAACAATTAGAGTGGTGAATGGAGACCACACCTGCGTCCATGGGCTTATGAAGAATCAAGCGAGATCCGTGCCCTCTGGAATGGGGCAGGGCCAGACACCATAGTGGTCAGTCACTCTGGCAAGGGTTTCAGCAAATCGAGCCAGGGCAAAGTGACAGGGAGACGTCCAGACGCCCGAGGAGCACAGGGAGAGGAACCCGAACCAGTCTGTTGCTAAAGAAGAGGCTGATGGCCTTAGGTCAGGCTTCCCAGAAACAGCCGTGAGATGAGGGTTCATGTACAAGGGATTCATTGCCAAGTTGCTCCCAGAGAAATTAGTGGGGGAGCGGAGGAGGCAAGACAGGGAAGGGGTGAGGTCCAGCCAGTCGGGATCCTGTGCAGTTCCCAAAGGGAATTCCGGAATATAAATCTAACCTCAGGGAGTCCCCTGGTGGTGTAGTGGCTTAAGGTTTCGGTGCTGTCAGCGCTGCGGCCTGGGTTCGATTCCCAGTCAGGGAGCTACCCACATACCAAAAAGCAAATAAATAAATAAATAAATCTATCTATCTATCTATCTATCTATCTATCTATCTAACCTCAAAAGTGCCAACCCCCAGGCAAAGGGGCTGGGTTCTCACCCTCCCACCAGTGCCTCTCAGCCACTGGCCAGGGGCTGCCCAGTGCCTATGGGATGCTGTATTAGATCCTCCAAATCCAAGTCAAAGATTTTGCAAGAAACAAAAGTGCACCAAAGCTGGGAAATATGCGACCTCAAATACGAGGAGGGACCCAAAAGGACAAACCAGAATTACCTGCTGGAGGGCGGGCCCCTTGTAAGTACAGGCTTCACCCACTGTGTTGTAGGAACCCCTCTGCATCCGTGTTGGGAGAGGCTGCGTTTGGCTTCAGGGAATTTTTTTGGAGACTCTTTCAAGATGTTTGCCCATTTCATGATAGGTGATTTACCCGAACCACGTGCAGCATGACAGCAGACCTGCCCACAGGGCGCTGAGTGTCCAGCAGTTTTTGACCCCAAACGGCATGACCCCCATGCCCCACACTTCCTATTCACCCCATCTCACCCCAAGTGACATTTTTTTGTTTCCCCGGATGAAAAAAAAGTCCTCAAAGGGAAATGGTTTGCCAGGGTGGAAGAGGTGAAACACAAAAAGGCAGAAGCACTAAAAAGCATCAAAATTGCTAAGTTCAAAACGGAGCAGTGGGAAGGGTGTCTCGATCGCTCCATCGCATCAAAAGGATGGTGAAGGTGACTGAAGTTTAAACATGTAAGAATAAATACACAATTGTTTATAAATAAATCTTTGGGGTCCCCCTCATAACATGGAGGTGGTCTGCACCCCCTCTGCTCTCTCCAGCATCATGCCAAAGCTTTGGGAAGAGCCCCTTCTTACTTCTAGAGGCAAAGACACCCTGAATGTAGGGGGACACCATTGCTGGTGAACCAGGAAGTGCATTTCACCCCAGCGGTGCCCACAGGATTTAAATCCCCACACCCACACCCGAAAGTCATGACTGTTGATAGAGTGCTCGGCCACGACTGGCCAGGATCAGTCTTTAGTTTGGACCCCCAGGAACATTAAACCTTTGGGGTCTCGCTCTCGTCCCTTACTCTTCCATCCTCATTGACCGTGATAAGGTCCCAGGACGCCAAACACATCTCAGCCCCTAAGGGCAGCCACTCCCCGGACAGAGCGGATCTGCAGCCAGAGAGATCTGCAGCCAGAGAGATCTGGGTTTAAATCTTGACTCTTCCACTCCTCAGCCATATGTCCTCAAGGGAGTTTCTTAACTCCTCCCAATGTCAGTTTCCTCGTCTGTAAACTGGGGACACTCTGAACCCCATATGGCTCCCAGGAAAAGCATGTGGGGAAATGCATACAATGTCTCAGCGCCTCCTGGGATGAATCAGGCCCTGTGCCTGGGAGGCTGGAGTGGCCAGGGAAGACCTCACCGAGGAGGGGACAGTGGCGATGACAGCTGAATGCGGAGAAGGAGCCAGCCATGTAAAGAGCTGGGAGAACATTCCTCACATGGGGGACGCCAGTGTGCAGCCTGAGGTACAAGGATCGGCGCTGTCAATAGCCTCAAGTTTGCTGTGGGCCAGAGGCTGTGTGGATAAGCTAGTGTCACCAGCCCCACCAAGTCCCCAGAGGCACAGCAGATGGCACCACTCATGACTTCTGGGTTTGCTTGTCCTCCTGGGTAAAACTCACAATGCACCACTGATACAGCCAAGAGGAGAGTAAACACCTGTCCAGCCTTCCGTGTGTGCTCAAGGGGCCCCCAGCAGGGGTCACTCCCTTGGCAGCACCTGGTTCCTCCATTGCTTCTGCAAACTGACCACGGGGCATCACGCCCAGCACCTGACCCTGCCATTAGTTGGCCCGCTGGGAACGCCCAGTCTCTCCCCATGGGTCTGCCCCCACCTGCCCTTTCTGTCCATCCTGACCATGAAGCAAAGTCCCCGTGGGACACAAATGACTTCACCCCCGCCAGGGCCTTCGAAGCTCCAAGGTCTTTCTTGAGCGTCAAAGAGGCAGCAAATCCCTGAATCCAGGCCTGTCCCCTCTCCGGGCTCAGCCCGGCGTTCCCTGAAGAACAGGGGACACTGCTCTCAGCTGCCAAAGGCTGAGCAGAAAGCGCTCCCCACGCGGGCCGGTGCCTTATGGACCGGGGTGGGCGGCGTGGGGCTGCCTCCCACCCGCTGCTGCCACCCGGTGCGCCTGCCGATCTGGGGGTGCAGTGGGGCGGACCTGAGGAGGAAGGGAAAAGGACGCCAGCAGACCCGAGAGCTGCCCAGGGAAGCCGAGCGGCAGTGGGTTCTTCCCGCCGGCTTCTCCCAGCTGGAGGCCCAGAGGCTGGTCCCAGCATCCCCCTAACTTACCTGCAGCCCTCCCTGGTTACACACCCTCGCCCTCAGTTTCTTCACCTCTAGGATGGGGAGATCGGACTGGTTCGGACATGGCAGTCATTCCGGACTGAGTGTCAATGACAATTCGTGGAGCAAGTGGCCGGGGCCACATCCAGGGTCAGGTGTGCTCTGCCCTCCTCTCGGAATGGGGGAGTGGGGGCCAGGTGCCCCGCGACTGCCACCTGAGCCCCACCCCGTGGAGCATTCCGCCATGACGCTGAGATCAGGTGGTTATAATGTTCCGGAAAATGGGGTGTCCCCCTCGGCGTGGTGTCCAGGTTCTGGGGGTCTTGAGTAACGAATTGAACAAGACGCGCACCAGAGTGCAGAGGTGGAACAAAGAGGCCGTTTATTACAAGGAAAATAAGAAACAGAGAGTTTACTGGGAGGGAAAGCAAGTCCTAAGAGGTAGGAGCGGGCTGGAGCAGGAGAGGGGCTGGGGGCCCCATGAACGAGGCCTGGGGCGTTGCATTCCCATGGGCTGTAAGGGGTCACGCCCATCTGGGTGGGTGGGGCCTCTGGATTGACGTCTTTGATTGACAGGGGCTGTGACATCACCTTTTTTCGACTCCGGTGTTCTTTCCAAACTCAATCCCTCCTGTGATTGCCTACCTGGGGCAGGGAGTACTAGAAAAAGGGGATGTCAGGGTGGTGACTGTTCCAGCAAGGCGGGTCCCATGGAAGGGGTCCCCCTACTCTACCTTCCTGCGTTACTTTCCTCTTGAGAGGCGTGACCCCCTAAATGTCTACGGGAAGCTGAGGGACGGGAGCCTCATCTTCCGTACCTGCTTCCTGATGAGAAGCGGTTGTCCCTACCCGTCGGGGCTCACCGAGCTCTCACCCGCTCTGATCTAAAAGGGGAAGGGGTCTCGAGGTCCCCCGGGGAGGCCGTGTTGATTTCTTCGGTGGGGATGGGCTGGAAGCCTTGCCTGGGCATCACCTGTATCCCAGTGCCCCTAGGTGAGGACAACCAGACCCAGTTAATACAGGCAAAAGCACTGGCCTGGAAAGCAGGCCTCTAAGCCCCTGATGCAGGGCGGCTGCACGACGGAAGGTCCGTTCAGCCCCGTGGAGTTTCTGTCCTGTTGACTCTGGGCTTAGTTGGCCACCCAGGTGTCACCACCTATCCAGGAATGGCCTGGGGGTGATATAATCAACAAGCACAAATTTACAGCCACCAGGATAGTTAGCTACAAGTCCAGCAAACACAGCTAAGTAGTTTTGTCATCAAAATCACACATAGCAAATTTTAGGGTGACTAACCAAGGCTGGTGACGGCCCATTTTGGGAATACACTCCGCAAACACAAGTTACAAGTTCTTCTGTGAATGATTAGCTCAAACCAGTGCACAGGACATCCGGGAGATATGGGGTAAAAACCTGTTGCTTAAGTTTTGGGGTAACTGTCTAAAGCAGGAGGCAGGATGAAGACAGTCCGTGATTCAGGCCAGGAGCGATCTGCTGTTCAAGCTGGAGTGAAAGGAAAACTGACAGAGAGTGGTTAAGGCTGGGGACTAGGGACAGGGGGAGCTAAGGAACTAGGGAAGAGGGGACTAAAAGTTCTTATAGTGAGGGGCTGTTCCTGACCCCGTGTCAATAAGGCAGAAGTTACCAAATGGGAGGGTCGTGGATTCTTCAACAGAAACCTGAGCTAGGTGGGCAGGACCAGCTCTCCTAAAGGAATGATCACCAATGAAAGGACTTGGGGTACAGGACATGCCAGGAAGTTTAGAGATGACCTGGACAATATTTTAAATGCTCTGAATGCTCTGCTCTTTTGTTGCCCAGCTTGAACTGATGTCAACGGCTAGAGAGTCATCCAAAGGCCACACTGCACGTGGCCATGCCCCTTCCCTGTGGCTCACTGGCAGCGACTATCCTCTATCACCTCCTCCGTGTCCGGAGCAGGAATCTCCCAGCAGGGAGGATCTCCAGCGCATCGAGACCCCTGTGGGATGGGAGCTCTGGCGGGTACCCTCCCCCAACCAGGGCCTCTCCTTGGCCTGGTCCCTCCTGGGCCCCGCCTACGCTGCCCTAGTCACTGAAGAAGAGGGAGCCAGGGACCAGGGTTCCAGATAGTTTTTCCTAAAAATGTCCTTATTCCTTCCACTTCCAGGCCCTGATCTGGCTCCTCAAAGTCTCAGCCTGGACAGTCAAGCAGCCCTGGGGGTGGAGGTGGGGCAGTTGACAGGAGAGCAGGTGGAATAATAACCAAGTCAGGCTCTTGGGACTTAGCCTGGGGCAGGGGTCTGGCCCAGGTCAGCTTTGCTTAGGCCCCTCGGGTTATCACTACAAACAGAAACTTCAAAACGGAAAGTTTTTAAAACTTCTAATTACAAAAAAGAAAAATCGTTTTTAATGTTGCCAACCTCACCCATCCATTATGAGCTTCCCTATGACATTTCATCTTACGGTTTTAGCATCCACGATGGTCTTTGCCTCGATCCATGGTTTCATTAAGAGTTACAAACCAGGGATTTCCTAATTCTACTATTCCTTCTGAATTTAATTGCTGAAACTCTTCAACAAAGAACTTTCCTTAAATTGGAAAACTACAGGCAAAAGAATGAATCTGAACTACGAACTGTCACCATATACCAAAATTAACTCAAAACGGATTAAAGACCTTCACTTAAGACCCAAAACAATTAACTGTATAAAAAGAAAACATTGGTACTAAACTTATAGACCTGGGGTTCAGGAAAGACGTTATGAACTTGACCTCAAAGTCAAGGAAAGTTAAAATAAATGAATGGGACTATATCAAATCAAAACGCTTCTGCACAGCAAAGGAAACCATCAACAAAGCAAAGACACGACCAACCGAATGGGAGACAATATTTACAAATGATGCCTCTGATAAGGGGCTAGTATCTAACACATACAAATTTGTACAACTCAACAACAACAACGAAAAAGAACAATCCAATTGAAAAATGGGCAGAGGACCTGAACAGACACTTCTCCCTTAAAGAAGAATTTTCCTTCATCAACTATTTGTAGCTATGTGAAATATGCATCATGTAGTCAAAAACAGCAAGAACTATTGATGATCACGTCTGTGTCTCTCTCAATGACCAGAATAATTAATTGGTGCATTAGCAATCGCCCGTGGTGATATATTAGATGTGGTAAAATATCATATGAAACTCTTGATTCTTTTATAAATTTTCTTGGTTTCAATCGATTTGATGTAATGCTCGAATTGTCCTATTTGGGGGCCCGAGGAACTCTTTTTCATATTGATTCATGAGTCTTTTGTCAGGCCCCAACCACCTGGCCCTTCAAGATGTCCCAGGCCCACCTTGTGTATCTCCTGGCCCAGCCCTGGAATCAGCCACCTCATCAAAATTCCCTAGATCCTCCTGGGAATGGCAGGTAGAGGCCAGGCCTCAGGCTACTCACTGTTATCAGGTTTTCATTGCTTCCAGGTTTTCCAGGGTCCAGACCTGGTATTATTAGAAAAAAGATATTAGTACAAACTTGTATTTCCAATTCAAGTTTTTTTCAAGTTTTAGGACTGCTGCGTTTTACTTAACCTTTTTTGTTTTACATTTACATCTCTTTTCCACGGGAACTCTTGTTTCATAACATCATTAGCATAATTACTCGCATGAACCTATGACATACATAGTTTCAAAGTAAAAGCAGCAAGATGACCGACAATGGGATTGTTGGGTACCGTTTCAGATTTCTTTGCTTTTTTTCTTTTTAAATTGTTTTTGGTCTTAGAGAATCTTTGTGAATGCGGAGTCAAAGTTCTGCATTTTATATTTTTTTAATTCATTTTTATTGTTAGACTTATTGGGGTGACATCTGTTAGCAAGGATTACATGGGTTTCAGGCATATAATTTTACAGTGCATTGTCAGCTTGGTGTATAATAAGTTCACCACCTAATGTGACTTCTCTTTCCATCACCAAGTTCTGCATTTTAAAAGCACTTAAAGTTAAGTTTTGCTCTGCGTGGCTATGTCACCAACTTGATGCGATTAGACCCATTTGTTTTAGTTTGTTCTCAGTTTTGAGGGATGTGAATTTTAGGTATTTATTTTTTGATTCTGTAGCACATTTACATGGTTGCAAAGTCAACATAAAACAAGAAAAAACTTGGGAGTTCCCCGATGGTGTAGTGGCTTAAGGCTTCAGCGTTGGCGCTGTCAGTGCTGCGGCCTGGGTTCGATTCCCAGCCAGGGAGCTACCCACGTACCAAAAAGAAAAAAAAAAAAAAAAAAAATCAGCCTGGGCTGATTCCATAAAAAAATAAATAATTTAAAAGAAAAAAAAAAAAAAAGAAAAAACTCACTTCTATCCCTGTCCCTTGCCCTACATTACAATTTTTTGTTAGTTTTTAATTTATTCATCCTGTTTCTTATTAAAAATATACATATATGTGTACACGTATCTGTGTGTGTCAAAGCAGCAAACTATAAACACAGTTCTGCCCCCGCTTGTTTTAAAACCAAGCAAACACCTTAGAGATGTCGCCCATCATTCCTCTTTCCATCCGCATGATGCCCAGTTGTGCAGAGGCACTGGACCTTATCCAACATTCCCTTGCTCGTGGTCACTTCCGGTATGTTTCTAATCTTTTGCTTTTGCAAATAACATCATAATGCATTGCTGGTACATACATCTTTTTGCATTTTTGCCAGTCTTTCCTTGGGTTAGATTCCTAGAAGAATTGCTGAGGTGAAGGATATATGCATGTGTCACGTAAGTGTGTTGGTTCATCCGACCCTGGTGGTCTTTTTTACCGATGGAAGGAAAATGAACAAGGTTAGGACGCTCGCAGTCTCTTAGTCATTCAACCAACATGGATTGAACACACCCCCTCTACTCCCACCTCTGGGCCAGAAATAAACACCTGCACCACCTGCAGGCTGAGTCCAGCCCACGGCTACTTGAAGTTTGACTCACACTATGATTTTGGAAAAAATGTGATTAGGTGCTAACATTTAAACGTCAGGGGAATTCACATAAGTATCCGGTCTCCTGGCTTCTCCTGAAAACGTGCTCAACCAACCCGCTTTCTAGCACGCCAACTGCTGGTCAGAGGTGCGTAGGGGCCGCCCCTTTGTGGGGGGCAGCTGCTGCCCTGAGCCCGTGATGTCCGTGCAATGCTGCCATTCATTCATTTCCCTCCTGGGCCTTTGGTTTGTGAGCCCTGCCCCCAGACTGCCAAGGTCTTACTTGACTTCTCAGCAACTAGCCCAGACCCCAGCACACAGTGGGTCCTCAGCAAATGCTTGTTGGATGAATCAACTACCTTTTGGATGCATGCATCACATGTCTTTCAATATTAAAACTCTACAGTTGTAATCCTGCTCTAGTTTAGATCTTTGAGGCAGATTGGCATGATAAGGAGCCCTGAATTTGTGCCCTCTGTCCCACTACCTAAAGCCACTCGTATGCCATGGGCTGCCTCACCATCTTCCCCCTGCCGTCTGACCTCTGTTCCTTCTGGCAGTCTCCTCTTCAAATGTAGGTGGCAATGCACACTCGTGGGGGGGAGGGGGGTCATTAAGAAGACTACGTGAGACCAAGAACGTCAAGGACAGAGCCCAGCACTCATTTTTATGGCATTATCAGCCGTGTCTTATCTCCAAGTGTCTCCCTAATCTTTGTTAGATCAGGTGGTTTGGTTTGGGTTGGTTTTTCAGCCAAGCCCCCCACCCCCAGAAAGTGATTACAGCAGAAATCTCTGTATTCTGAGAAATTTCCCAGTCCTCTCCTCAGGAATGAGGCTGGAGGTAGAGATCTTATCCGGAAGTTTGTATTTCTCACTGAGACCATCAGCGGCCCTCCGGCCCTCCGGGGGAAATGCAGGCGGGTCAGAGCATACATAACCAGCAGCTCGTGCAGCACTGCACACTCAACGCTCGCTCTTCCCTGAGTGCGTGAGGCCAGGAAGGAAGCATGAAGTGGATTGGGGTCCTCAGCCTGGTGGCCCTCTCAGAGTGCCTCGTCACGTAAGTGTGGGGACCACAGGAAGCATCAGCTCCTTTCCTGGGCTCTTTGTCAAATCAAGTGCCTCTTATTCCTCCACCCTCCAGGGGTAGAGAAGGGAATGCAAGCATTCCCTGCTCACGTGCCCAGGGATTGATGAATACTTTGCCACGTGCACTGTGGGCCCAGGAGTCCTGGGACAGGCCTGCAGGGTTGCACAGCGCCAGCTTGCACGTGGGGCGTGGGAACGGTGCTCCCCGAATTGTTCAGTGCGCAACCTGCACGTGGTCTCTCCTTCGTGTTGGGTGGCCCGTCCCGATAACGAGATGACGCTCACAAAAATGCTTGGAAACTACACAGAGCGCTTACAGGGCAAGGCGCGGAGGCGGCCCTGAAGCACGGGGCAGTGGGGTGCTGTCTCATTTGTCTCCCTTTCCCCGTGAAAGAATCCCTCTGATGAAGATCAAGTCCGTGCGAGAAACCCTCAGGGGGAAAAGTCTGCTGAAAGCTTACCTGGAGAAGCACCCTTACAGACTGGGCTACAAGTTCCTCCACGAACCGGACTCGGGAATAACGTTTGCGCCCATGCGGAACTACCTGGACGTGAGTGGGGGCAGGAGGGAGGGGTGACGCCCCACAGCGCCCACTAAGGCTCTGGCCAAGCACGAGGGCTCATCTGGGGATGGGAGCCAGGATGTTGGGGCTGGGGTTCCTGCAGGCAGCAACGCTGGGAAACAGGATCTCATCCCCAGAGAAGGCTCACCCACCCTCAACCCTTGGTCTGTGGTGACGGGCTCCAGCAATGAATGACCAGGTGGCAGGGGAACATCCATTTCTGTGCCAACGATCTATCGCTGGGCACCTGTGAATCATGGCACTTGGTTTGACAGATTTTAGTCTTCTGGACTAAACGAATCACTGAGTTAGCATGCAAGGGCGAGCCACGTCTGATCAAACAACAAAACCAACTGTGAGTCAAGTTTGATACCCCAGAGGAAGTTCAGCCTCAGTAGCCCCGGGAATGACACCAGTAAAATGCTACTGAGCTCCTGTAGTGTGTTAAGTTACAGAACACCAACGTGCTTATTGTCGTTGATAACAAAGGGTTTAGTCTCTTCTGCGAGAAGAGATAGACAAAGAGTAAACAGATGTTAAATAAAAGGGCCAGCTGCATGGCACTGACATTATAAATTTTGAGTTTAGAGGAAGTGGCCTGGGGTGACTTGGGAGGGCTTCCCAGAGGAGGAGGCACTCAAGGTGAACCAAGAAGGGTGGAAGGATTTAGGGAGCTACAGCGGGGACTGGAGAACTTTTCAAAAGGAGGCACTGGCCTGAGCAGCGGCAATGAGGTGGGGTGGTTGGAAAGCGATTTCAGGAGACATGGGAGGCCGGCACCCTGGTGCTTGGGGGTGACCAGGGCAGGTTACCCCCTAATCACTCCTCTCTGGCCCCGGCAGCTGTCCTATGTTGGCACCATCAGCATTGGAACCCCGCCTCAAGAGTTCAAGGTGATCTTTGACACGGGCTCGGCTGACCTGTGGGTGCCCTCTATCTACTGCTCCAGCCTGGCCTGCGGTGAGTGCCCCAGAACCCCATCCCGGGCACACCCCTCAGTCTTGGGCAGGCGCACAGACACTCACGCCCTGTGTCTGCAGCTAACCACCACGTCTTCAACCCCCGGCTGTCGTCTACCTTCTGGAATGCGGGCCAGCCCATCAAGCTCCACTATGGCTCCGGGAGCGTGTCGGGCTTTCTCGGCTACGACACTGTCCAGGTGAGGCGGGAGCCAGCGGCTGAGGGGGCTGGCCCCGGGGGGTGCCTCCGCCTGGAGGACCAGAGGCGGGGCCGGCTGGGAGCACCGTCCCTTCCAACGTCCCCCAGCAGCTGGCCGCCCGCCCTGAGGGGCTGTGTCCCTGGGGAGATAGTGGCCCTGCTGAAAAACTTCCAGAGTGGCTGCCCCACAGAGTGGTCTTCACGCTGGAGGGTCGGGGGGATGTGAATTTGGGGCTCCCTTCCCCGCTGTGAGTGTGAGGCTGGTCTTACTGGGAGCAGGACGAGGTGAGGAAAAACCACTCACTTTTCTATTCTCTGGCCGTGCAGTGCCGGGCACTGCGCTGGGCATTTGCATTGTAATAACTTGTTTGGCCCTGCACAGCCCCACGTGGCAGGCATGACTGTGACCGCCGTCATGCAGAGGAGGGAACCGAGGTACAGAGAATGGGTGCCTCACCCAAGCTCACACACCTGGCAAGAGGCAGCGCTGGCACGCAGCATGCATGCAGGTGTGGGGTGCTTTTTGGGAGAGGGTAGAACTGATCTAGGGCTTCTGGGGGCTGCCGAGAGCTCCAGACACCAGGGCAGGGAAAGCAGGAAGGGCCCTGATAAAGGGGTTCTTCCTTTGGGGAGACCTCATAAAAACTAAGCACTGCCTCCTCAAAGTGCCTGGGTACACACAGGTGCACACACATGCACGCACACACACACGCACACAGATGCACGCACGCACGCACGCACGTACACACATGTGCGCGCACACACACACACATGCATGCACGCACATGTGCACATGTGCACGCGCACACACATGTACGCACACACGCACACAGATGCACGCACGCACGTACACACGTGCACATGTGCACACACGCGCGCACACACATGCACGCACACACACACAGAGATGCACGCACGCATGCACGCACGCACACGTGCACATGTGCACACATGCATGCACACACGCGCACATCCAAAAGTGTGCATCCCTGTCATGAGCGCCCTGGCAGCTACGTGGTCTAGCTGACTCTGTCTCCAGGGGAATGCATACTCCACAGGGAACTGCAATGATTTGCTCCATTTCTACTGCTTCTGGGAATGCCGAACAGAAGACTATCCTTCCCTCCACTCATTTGGTCCTCAAGTGGGAACACTCGGTCCCATTCTGAGTCTGTTTCCCCACCTGGAAGGAAGGGATAAAGCAGATTTGACTAACTAGGGTGACATTAGCAGGAGGAGCAGGTGTTGGCTAAACCCCACAGTGCTGCACAAAGGGAACCTGCTTCCTGTCCTGGCTGTGACAACCACCTGAGGTCATCCCAGGGCACAGCCAGGCCCCCTCCCTGTGGAGCTAGTGTCATCTGCCTGCCCCCACCCCCAACCCTGCTCAGCCCCAGCCTCACCTCCCAAGAATAACTTCCTCTCCTGCAGATTGGGGACCTTATCGACGTGTACCAGGCGTTTGGCCTGAGCCAGACAGAGTCCGACAACCTGTTAGAATTTGGGGAATTTGATGGCATCCTGGGCCTGAGCTACCCCAACATCGCCTTCCAAGGGGTCACCCCCGTCTTCGACAACCTGTGGAAACAAGGCCTCCTTGCTGAGAACCTGTTCGCCTTCTACCTGAGCAGGTGAGTCTGGGCTGGCCAAGCCCTTTCTCCGAGTCAGCTGTAAGGCGCTTCCAGTTGCAAGAAAATGGGCAAATACATGCAGGGACAGGGTAAGTCCAGAGAGTAACTGGTTCTGGGCAAGCAGACAAGGTGACAGTGAACAGTGATGAGCGTGTGGATTGAGACGTGCAGTGGCGAAGATGGCTGTGAACTGAGACCTTGTGAAGGGAGAGAAGCAAATTCCAGCAGGAGGGGAGCAGGTGCAAAGGCCCCAAGGTACATCCGAGGACCAGCAATGGGCCGTGGGGCCGAAGCACAGGGAGGCAGGGACACGGCCAGCCCAGGGTTTTGTTCCAGGCGGGACTGGAGGGGGTGAGGCAGGGGAAAGACATGATCTGATCTACACGTTTGAAAGCTCACGCTGGGCGCACGCTGGGTGCCGGTGGACCAAAGAGGAGGCAGGAAGGCCAGGGAAGATGCTGTGCAGCCTTGGGGAGCGGGGGAGAGAGAGGGCGGCGGCTTGGTCCAGGGAGGTGGAGGGGAGAGAAAGGGCAGCGGAAGGAGTCAGGATATATTATACCGAGGAGGAAACAGGATTTGCTGGTAGGTTCGATGCAGAAGGGAGGGCAGGGATGGTTTCCCTCTCGCTGGCACGTTACCCGGAGCGCAGGAGCAGCTACAGCATTTGCAGGAGCCAAAATGAAAAGGTGGGGGCTCTTGTCCAGAAAGTGTTAGGAATTGCAGGACGGGGAGGGACAGCAGAGGCGCGGGGACCTCATGAACGTGGGCCCCATGGATGGCACAAGTCGCAGGCCCGTGAAGCCAGCCCCGTGTAAACTTGAACACACAGCCTGTGGCTTCCCACCGGCCTCAGCTTTTCTGAACTACGACAGACTAGACGAGGTGCGGGCCCGCTCCCACCGGCATGACACCCTCCGACATGCATCTTGGAGCACTCTGGTCACTGGAGGGGACCTGGCTGTCTCCAGAAGGAAGGGGGACACCAGAGCCCAGCCAGGCTGTCCAAGTTCAAATCTTGGCCACTCATTAGCCACGTGACCGGCCTCGGGCAAGCACTCAACCCCTCTGTGCCGCGGCTTCCCAGTCTGTAAAATGGAGATTATCGTAGCGCCTACTCCCCAGGGCTGGGGGTCGGTGATCACTGATAAGCACAGCCCGCAGTGCCTGGTGTGATGCTAAGCTTGGGGAGAGCCACCCGCTCCTCTGCCCTCACAGTGAGCCCTCCCTCTGCCTCCTCCCTCAGCAACAAGAAGGACAGCAGTGTGGTGATGTTCGGCGGGGTGGACCCCTCCTACTACAAGGGAGACCTCAAGTGGGTGCCAGTGACCAAGCCCGGCTACTGGCAGATATCCATGGACAGGTAAGCCCGTCCCTCTGAGGGCCATGCCAGTGATGTCCCTACACAGGAACATGCACACACAGATGCACGTGCAGACACACAGACGCACACACAGACGCACACAGCGACACACACACACACACACAGAAGCACACGCACACACACACGCACAC
>PVJL010002319.1:30406-190814 GCA_004026885.1 Lyroderma lyra
GAAGGGCTGCACCCACAGTGAAAAGGGGTCACAGAGCACTCCACATGTCATGATAAGTGACTAACTGTCCCAGGTCACCCGTGACTGAGGGGGCTCCCCACACACAGGACTACCTTGAAAACAGGAAAAGTGCTGGAGAAACCGGGAAGCCTGATCACCCAGCTATGGAGAGCTGTCACCTTCGTTCTGGAGACCTGAAAGCAAATCATACAAAGGGATACCCCACCCCGCCCCCATCCCGGAGTGAGATGTGACAGAGAGAATTGGGAGGCCAGGGATTCGGGAGTGGCCTGGGGACAAGGGGGCAGCAGTTGATGGACTTCTCTGTAATACCATCAGACGAAGCTCACAATGTCCTTTGGAGCCCACGTCCCACCCCCGAGGCTAGCCCAGGCATTGCGTCGCCAGGGCCTGAGGGTCTGGGGTGGGCGTGGGGAAGGGGACACAAAAAACACAAGTCCCTTCCTGCCACTCTGCGCATCTGCCCGGGAGAAGCTCCATCTTGTGTGGCTTTCACAACTGGTCAGACACCAGATACATGTGTCCAGCTGACCCGCATTCATTCACTTGTTGATTCATTCATTCAACAAACATGTGTTGAGTATCCACTATGTGCCGGGCACTTGAGGGCGGCACTGAGGATACAACTTGTTTTTCTAGACTTCACGACCTAGGAGGGCAGACACACATGAAGGGTCAAGTCACACAAATAATGAATGACCACTCTGATATGTGCTAGAGATGAGTAAGGGCATGCCAAGCGTGACCAGGAAGAGCCTAGTCTAGTCTGAGGGGAAGACTGGCCTGAAAAAGAGACAGAAATTAGCCAGACAGAGGGGATGGGGTGCTTGGATTCATGCAAAGGCCCTGAGGCACAAAAGAGCTTGGTGTAGTCAGGAACTGAGAGGACGTCAAAGAAGGTCAGTGTGACCAGAAGAAAGGAAACAAAGGAGGGCATGAGCTGAAGGACTATTCTGGGGACAGCCAGGGAGGGGGCAGCAGTGGGGGGAGGCTGCAGAGTGACCCCGGTGCCTGCTTTGCCCCCTGTCTCTCAGCATCTCCGTGAACGGGAAGGTTGTTGCTTGTGATGGCGGCTGCCAGGCTGTTGTCGATACCGGGACCACATTGCTGATTGGCCCGAACGGCCCCATCCTCAGCATGCAGAACATCATCAACGCCATGAGCACTGACAGTGGCGAGGTGAAAGGGTCGTGCCATGGGGTTCCTCTGGGGCTCTCCCCACCCAGAAGGGTCAGCAGGGCCAAACTCCTCTGCCCCTCTGTTTGCAACAGTACATCGTCAACTGTGACACTGTCAAAGCCCTGCCTGACGTCCTCTTCACCATCAATGGCATCGAGTACCCAGTGCCAGCCAGTGCCTACATCCAGGTGAGGGGCCAACCCTGGGGGCTGGTGCTCAAATCTGGGACTCGGTGGTCCCATGGGGCTGCTGCTGGGGGGAAGGAGGCCGTCTGGAGGCCGAATGGAGCCAATGCAGACGCTGCCGAGCCCCCAGACTGGGCTGGCACCGCCCACAAAACAAACTTCTCCATAGCAAAGGTCAGCCTGGGGAATCCATCATCCTCAAATAATCATGGAGCAACAACCCCATTCCCGCACGGTGCTAGGCACAAGGAGGGGAGACCACCAAGGGCCTCTGACCTCAAAGAGCTTCCGTGCAACCAGGACGCTCAGATGGATGAACGCAGAAAGTCAGCTGTAGCAACCCCGGAAAAAGGCCAGAGGAGTTAGGGACAGGCGGGGCTGGCTGGGGACAGTGCCAGCGTGTTGTCCCACCACAATTATTCACAGTGCTCCCTTCCCATCTCAAAGGTGTCATGCATTGGATGATAAATCACATGGTCACCCCAGTCCTAGGCCACAACTTCCCCTTGCTTAAGGCCCAATTCTCCTCTGTGAAATGGGACACCGACCCCTCCCCTTGTGGGGGTGGATAGATGCTGACATGAATAAAGGGTGCGCAGTGACCGCACAGCACCTAGTGAGTAGTTGAGTCCAGAGGAGGCTTGAATGAGGAGGGGAGGGATTTAACTCATTCTAAGCCCCCGGCCTCACAGAGGGGCGAGGAGGTGTGCGGGGGCCAAGGCAGCCATGCAAATGACACCCTACAGAGCTGTGCCAGGGACCGCGTGGCCTGATGAGGGCTAAAGACACAGGGAGCTCCAGGAAAGTCACCCCGCCCCAGCCGGAAGTGGCCAAGGGAGGCGGGCCTGGGTCCAGGAAGGCTGCCCAGAGGGGGCTGAGCTCAGCCTTCAAGAGAGAGCGGGAGTGCAGGGCGAAGGAGCCGGCATGATCTGCAGAGGGAACAGCCTGAGCACGGGTCCCAAGGAAAGACGCAGCGGAGTGTGAGGGGAACTCTGGGTAGTTTCGGTTCTTGGGTGGGCACCCGCTTCTGCCGCTGCAGAAAGCGCCCCTGGGCTCCTAGGAATTGAAAGAAACAGAGCCGAGAAGCTGCCGGCTCCGGAGATTGAAGGCGGTGGCCCGTGAGGGCTCAGGCTGACTGGTGTGTGTTTCCGTCTCCTCCAGGTTGACTCCAACATCTGCTTCAGCAACTTCGCAAGCTCCTCACTCAACTTGGACCTCTGGGTCCTGGGTGACGTCTTCCTCAGGCTATACTTCACCGTTTTCGATCGTGCAAACGACAGGATTGGCCTGGCTCCCGTGGCGGTGGTGTAAATGCCACCACTGCTCCAGGAAGCAGCCAGGCCCACCCCAAACGCACTCACTCGTACATTTGGGGCGTCCCCGCCCAGGGGCGCCGGCTTGACCTGTGTCTGGCGCTCTGCAAAGCCCTGTCCTCAGTGAAAAATAAAGGATCTCATTGTCAATGGTGCTAAGATGAATGGGGGCCTCTCTTTGGGTGTGGGGGGCACATGGGAAAGAGGCAGGACTCTAGAATCTAGTCTGGACCACAAGTGGGAGGAGCCCAACTCCAGCCAGCTTAATCGGAAAGGGACACGTATTGGAAGGCCACTGGGGGCCCAGGCTGCAGGAACCAGAGCAGATCCAAAGAGCTTACGCCATCCGCTTACTCTCTCTCTCTCCTTCTCTCCCTTCTCTCATCTTCGATTCTCTTCACCTGATAGCTTTCTTTGGTCCGGCCGCTACTCGTGCTAACGGACTTCGCTGGTGCCTGCCCTGGGTTTTCACATCCTTACGGCGTCTTAACTGGGAAGGAGAGACGCTCAGAAAAGGGAATACCAGGGAGGGCTCTGATTGGGCCACCTCAGGTCACGTGTCCAGCCCTGGCCCAATCACCGTAGCCAGGGAATAGGGTACTATGATTGGCTCTATTTGAGATATAGTTTACGTATCATAAAATTTACCATTTAAGGGGCACAGTGTAGTATTTTTCTTAGTATATTAGTGGAGTTGTACAGCCATCCTATGATTTAATTTTAGAATGTCTTCCAGACCCCAAGAAGAAATGCCAAATGCATTAGCAGTCAACCCGCATTCCCACCCTGCCCTTCCCCCAACTAGAAAGGACTATGATTTTTCACTATCAATTAATTTTATTATAGTAAGAACATTTAACGTAGATCTACCCTCTTAACAAAAAACTTAAGTGCACAATACAGCATTGGTAACTACAGGCACAGTGTTCTAGAACCGTACGTGCTGCATAAGAGCGCTCCAACCCCCTCCCAGTCCCGCCGGCAACCCACAGCACTCCCTGCGTCGTGAGTTTGATTACTTAGACAGTGTTCGTCTTTCTGTGACTGGCTTATTTCACGTAAAATCTTCAAAGTTTATCCCTGTTTTTGCAAATGGCAGGATTTTCTTTTTTTCAATGAAGACAACAATACTCCATTGTGTCTAGACCACATTTTCCTTATCTTCTGTCAGTGGACATTTAGGTTGTTTCCACATCGTGGCTATTGTAAATAATGCTGTAATGAACATGACAGTGCAGATATCTCTTCAGGATCCTGCTTTCAAGTCCTTTGGATAAATACCAGAAGTGGGATATCCGCGTTATGTAATAATTCTATTTTTAATTTTTAAGGAACTTCCATACTGTTTCCCACAGTGGCTGCACCATTTTACATTCCCACTAACAGTGTACAGGGTTCCACATCCTCATCGACATTGGCTACCTTCTGGTTTTTGGGGTTGGGGGGATTTTTTTTATAGTGGCCATCCTAACAGGTGTAAGAGGTGATATTTCATGGGCAATTTTTCCTCTCATCTTATAATTTTCTTTGTCTTTTCAGTGATGGCTTTTAAGATCAGAGGAAAGCTAAGCATTATTCTATAAAAGACAGAGCTTCCGGGGGAAAAGAGGACCATGTCTGTGGCTGGGGTTGCCCGCTGAAGCAAATCGATTTCCCTAGAAAAAAAGCCTTTTGGGAAGAGACGGAGAATGGCTGACATCTAGTGGCCGAGGTAGGTATTACGTGCACAAGACACGGCCTTACCCTGGCGGTGCCCATCCATTCCACGCTATTTGAAGGGCCATTTGGCAACATGAAACCACTGTCACATCAACTCTTCTACTTTTAAACCTGCTAATTCCACTTTGACAAATATATTTAGTTATATGTCTAAATATATAGAGAGAGATTTATATATCTATAGAGAGAGATTTATATATCTACATATAGAGAGGTACCTTTGGCTATAAATTATTATATTAACTATAAATATTTTCCCAGGGAATCTATTTATACTAGTAAAAGTTGGAGACTACTCTAGTTTCTAACAGCAGGAGAATTATCACCAGGAAGGAAACTGCTCCTGACTCTTAAAGTGAAGAATGTGGGCTATGTCGGCTGACCAGACGTACCGTTTGAAACGAAACAGTACCGTTGTTTTCTGTCCCATTTAAGGAAATACGTCTGGTCAGCCCAGAACTACGTCTGCTGGGCACAGAGTGACGGTAGAGAATATGTAAAATGGAATCCCTTTAACCAAGTTGCTAAAATTATTAACATCATGAAGGTTGAGGTATGAGAAAATGGTCCATTCTTATTCGAACTAGCCTGGGAACTTAAAAATTGTTTTGAACCTTCCAGTCCTGTGCCAATGTCTGGCTATGCATCTGGGCACACACCAGGCCTCCAGATTACCCTCTGAATCACACCGCCCCCACCCCGTACGATTCCTGTATCCAGACCACCTGACGTCATCACTGGATGTGACCAGACCTCCTGGCACCCCTCTCCTGGACCATCTGGCAGCTGTCATCCCGGCTGCCTGACATGTGACGTAAGGTTACAAGTATACACACTGCCAGCCTTACCTCCTGCAGGTCTGTACTCTAAGGACCCTCCTCAGCAGCAAAGCCTTCTCCGGCCCTGCTATCTAAAATGTCAATCTCACCGCCCCGCCCCGCCCCTTCCGTGCTTTCACTGCCCACCAGCATCACCATTTCACACCATACGGTTTATTTGCCCTGTGAGTATCTGTGTCCTGCCCCGGAGTGTTAATTTGCGAGCTTTCTGTGAGCCTCAATGTCCTTGCTTACAAAATAGGGCATTAATACCTGACCTGTCGGGTCATTGATGGAATAACATAGGTCCATAGGTCCCAGGAGGCAACCAGGTGGCGAGACAGAAGCTCACTCAAAGGCAACAGCCTGTGCCAAGGCCCAGAGGCAAGGGAGGGCATGGCCCTCGGGGGGAATTCAAATGGCTCAGGGTAGCCAGAGGACAGGAAGGCCATCAGCTTTTGCCTGAGTCACAGCCCTCAGCATTGAAATGGGAAACCATGACACCCGCCTCACTACTTCCACCCACCTGTATGATCCACTAGCAGAGGTCTGTTTACAGCCCTACGTGAGCCAGCATGGGGGCCTGGATGGGGGGGGGGGCACAGATGGGGGCAAAGGGGGCAGGCCCAGGGCTCCGCTCCCAGTAACTCAGGCACACCTCCTGCTGAGAGGGACGAGGGGTGTGGCTGGCATTGTCTGAGGGCCAGCAGTGTGATTTCTGAGCCTCCAGCCAGGCTCAGGCCTCCTCTACCTACAGGAGCATCAAAAACTCATCCCCAAGGGTCACCAGGGTGCTTAATGCTCACCCACCGGCAAAACATCTACGCTGTGGGGTTCCGATCCCTGTAAAACTGTGATTCCTCCTGGGAAGGGAGAATCGCTCACGGAGGCTGATTTCAACTTCCAGTTTAAATATTAAGATAGTTCAAATGCCTCCTCCTCCGTGACGGCCTCCCAGAGGGCCCCTGGAGGTGAGCTTTTTCTCCAAACGACCCCACAGCTCTTGGTCTCTTCATACCCTGCTCAGGTCTGGGACCTCAGGAACCCGGTCATGGCGGGCGATGCAGTGCAGGGAGTGGGGCGTGCGGAGGCCTTGCTGGCGGCCTCGCTTCCCCACACCCCAGGCCAAGGCGTGGAGCCCCGGCCGGGCAGCTCCCGCTGTGGGGCAGCTCCTTCGGGCAGGGAAGGCTGCGCCCCCAGCTGCTCTGAGAACAGCAGGAGGCCCCAGGACAGGGTTTTAAATACCCCGCAGCCGCACCCAGCTCCCTTGCCGTCACCAAACGTGATAAAGGCACCGGTCAGGAGCCAAGGCCCAGGTCACTGCCAGAAGGAACAGGGCCTCAGTCGGATCAGATTGGACCTGAAAAAGCCGAGAGGGTCAGGTCCCGAGTCGTGCTCACCAGGGAGGCGTGTGGCATTAGCGATAGGAGGACAAAGGAGCTGGGCCCAGTGGGGCGGAACCCATTATCAGGGGGACCTTGACCTTCACTGGTCCACAGAGGGGTTCACTCCAGGCCACCAGCTCCGGTAGTTTCATGTGGCCCCGGGGCAGGTTGAGCTCAGGGGAACTGCCACAGGGAGGAGCTGGGGGCTGTGAGGGGCATGGGGGGGGGGGGGCCTTCCAAGAGTCCCCTTGTCCCTGGGCAGGACTGCAGGCCGAGTCCTTGGTGACGTTCCAGTTCCGGGAATTGTCCACCCTCTGGTGAATATCTCTGTCCTCTGCCAGCCCCCTCCCAGGTCCCTAACATTTCCTCCTGGCTTCCAGGTAACACCCGCCCTGCCCTTTACCCGCAGCAGAGCCCTTTCTGCGGGCCGACCAGCCTGGTCGTGGCTGGGGGAGAGGCTCTGGGCCATGCCGCTCCTTCCCGGGGGGTTCCCCTCCGGACCCCTCCTCCAAGCTGCTTCCTGACTGACTTCAAGAGGTGAGACCACCATGCCCAGCGCCATCCCTGCTCAAGAGCCCACAGAGCTGGGGTTATCAGGGTTCAAGGTGGTTCTTACCCCCCATGCTCCTGCCCTTGGAAGACGAGTGGCCTCCCCCTGCCCCTCATTTGTTCATTCATTCATTCATTCATTCATTGACTTAATGTGTAGGGATGTCTATTCTGCACCAGCTGCCTGGTGGCACCCCAGCTTCTGCTTACACCCCCCCCAGGGAGCAGAGCCCACAGGCCGCCTTACCCAGAGTCCACTACTTCACTCTCCGCCACAGAACCTCCTGCCGCTCGGGGCCCAGGGCTGGGCTTCGGGACCCCCGGAATTGGGTGTGTGTCTGTGCACGTCTTCCTGGGAAGGAGGTCTGAGCTTTCACCACATTCTAAGAGGCGGTCAGCGCTCACGATGCGGGCACCAGAGCCAGACAGCCTGGCTGTGACCCCCAGCTCGGCCTCCTGGCCAGCTAGGGGACCCCGGACAAGTTACTGAACCTCTCTGCATCCGACCAGCAAAACCCGAATAAGAGGGGTGACCCCCTCACGGGGTTGTTGAGCTGAGACTTCATTCAGGTCACACACTTGCCTTAGGCACGTAAGCCATTACCGGGCGCACAGGCCTCTGTGTCTTCCTGTCCTTGGCGCTGACCTGCCTCCTTGTCCCCATGACTTGTCTGGGAGGAGGGGCTTGGCTCCTCCAGCCCCCAGGGGCTGGACGATGCTGGGACAGGTGTCCTCTCACCCATGTGCCACCTGCCAGCCCTCGGAGGTCTTAGAAATTCACTTTCCTTACTGAATGGACAGGAGCCGGAGCCAGAATGCAGGGACTGCCGGCTCTTCTATTTCTTCGATTGTGGAGCATAAAAAACATGGAAAAACAGGCTTAACGCACAAATCCACCGTTGAACACATTATCAGGAAACACACAAGTAAGCCCACTCAGGCCGAAAAACAGCACGCCAGGCCCGGAAGCCTCTCACATCTCCACGCAAGGGAGCTTCCCCCCGGTTCTCCCAAGAATCTCGCAGGCCCCGTCGGACCGGCCCCGTCAGCGTCACGACCCACTGAGACACCAGCTCTGCCTCTCACTGCGCTCACTCTCAGCACGCTGATGAGCCTCTCCGAGCCTCCGTTTACCAGCCATAAATCTGTAAAGTGGGGCCATGTCGTCCCGTGTCTATCTCCCGAGGAGATACCACGTGGACACGGATACCTGGCATGGCACGTGCACACGCCGGCAGCCCCCACACAGTTACCATCATCAGTTTGGGTGGGGACAGCTAGAGGGGAGAACTTTTCTAAGGGAGAAGATGGGGGGCTGTCATCTCTGTTCCCCCAAACTGCAAAGGAGATAGACACACAGGAGAGAAGGGTTTGAAGAGTGTCTTTTCAAACTGTGTTCCTTTGATTCCTGGGGGTTCCACAGGAGTGCCCTGGGGGGCTGGGGGGGCTCCATCCCCTTGGCTGCCTGAGCATCTCCACTGTTCTTTTCTGTAACAGCGTTGCATGCATGTCAGGCTGTGTGCAAAGACGCTTTGCTCCTAAAAATGTTAAATTACTGATGTAAACTCCTCCAAATTGTAATAAAAGAAAGAAACCTCATATTTTTTTAATGAGCAGGCACTTCCTAAGAGAAGGTACACAAAAGGCCAACACTCACCTGAACAAGTGCTTGGCGTTCTTAGTCATCCGGAAATGCAAATTAAAACTACAAGGCGATGCCTCCTGACCCCCACGGGACCGGCTGACGTGGGCACGGCTGCCACGCAGCGCCGGGGTGAATCCCACCAACGCAGATTTTGAGCAGAGGAGCTCTACACACAGGAGCACGCTCATCGTGTGGTGCCCCACGACCAACAGGCCAAATTCATCTTTGCTGCTTGAAGTTAGATAAATGATTACAGCTGGTCTGGGGTGTGGAGCCTGAGGGAGTTTTTGAGGTCCTTGTGATGCTGTTTCTTGATCAGATAGTGCTTACGTGAATATGTTGGTTTGTGAACATTCGTCAGGCTATTCCCTATGACATGCATCTTTCTGTGTGCATATTATAGTTCAAGGAAAGGTTTAAAAATGGTGAGGTAGCCATAAGAAATAACTTAGAAAACACATGAACATTTAATTTCCCTTTTAAAAGCACTGTACGGCACGGCCCCACTTTTGTAAGTAAATAAATATATTTCTTTACAACATCAATGGTATAAAGTTTTGGGCAGTGGGGTTGACTCCTTTTTTTAAGTTTTTATTTACCTGTAAATAATCCACAGTCAACATGCATTGTACATGGCCCATGTACACTTGGGCCAAAAAAACATTACAATAAATTTCATTTTAAAGACCTGTGCCCACCTCTGGAGGAACCCCGCAGGTCTGGGCCTGGGGCGTGGAGGCATGCCCTCGGTGTTGGAAGACTCCCTGCCTGGGGCGCGACCTTGACGGAAAGCTCCCAGGGGACCGGCCGGCCCCAGGCCTATCAGACGGCTCGATAATACTTATCGTGCGTAAGGGCTGCATCGCGGCCGTGCTGTGAACGGGCTGTTTAGATTTCATTCCATTGCCTGATTTGATATGTTCACGGAACATTTCTGGACACCTGCCCCCTTGTCCGGGGGTGCCCTCCATTAGCGGTGCAGTTCCCAGGGCCCTCAACGCCGAGTGCCAGGCAGGGCTAATGGCAAAGCAAACGATGTTGTCTAATCTTTCTGCCAGGCCCGTCTGGCACAATCAGATCCCGTGGCTCCCTGCTGGCAGCTGCCCATCAGCCCTGGCTGACCACTGCCCTCCTGGAGAACATGCCGTCCCAGGATCCCACTTCCTCTTGCAGGAGTTCCTCTGGGACTGAGCAGAGTGGCTCTCTGAATGCCCCTGGGGTAGAGGCTGCGGCCACCTCCGAATGTCCCCCTTACGCTCTAGTCAATGGGCAGAAACCAGGTGGCTGTGTGTGGGCACAGAACCTGGCCCAGAATAAGAGCGCCCCAAGCTCAGAGCCTCTTGTGACCCAAACTCTAGTCCTGCTATGTCACTTGTTAGTTATGTGACCCTGGGCTGATCGCTCACACCTTCTGAACTTGTCAGCAGGAATAAATGTTGCCTCCACTGTACTGTTTTTTGTGATGGTAGACGTGTCTGGATGTAATTGGTCCTGTGCAGCCACGTGGCATCTCCCCTCCATCACCCCTGACCCCGCACACACGCTTACAGCTCTCACCCCGCGCACACCGACAGGGAAGAGGGTTCGGACGTCAGGTTCGAGCCGCGAGCCATCACCGAATCCCTAACGGCGGGAAAGCTCCTCCCACGGAAATTCCCAGACGAACACAAGCCGTTCGTGGTGGTCGGTGCTGATGTGGGGACCGTGAGACCCTGCGTGGGGCGGTTCAGCGGCGGAGAAGGAGGCAAGCAACCTGAGTGACCGACCGCAAAGTGGAAGGCCCGTGACTGCCGGCGGTCAGCTCCGTCAAGGTCACGGACGTGTGTGGTGTTTTTGTAGAAAAATAACTGTGCAGCTCCGAAAATAAATGATGTAGGTGCAGTTCTTTTTTTATTTCAGTAAACTGTCTTTTCCCATTCATTTTTCTCTCTAAGTGGAGGCAAATGTGCTGGCCTGCCCTTGTAATATTTTTTTTAACTCACGTATCTCCAAGTACTCGGGGACGCGTAAGCCCTCTCGTACTGACGGGGCTCGCAGGTGAGCAGACCGGTAGTGTGGACCCCTCCTTCGCGGATCACTGATGTCGCCTAAGCGGAGCCAGGCACTGAAATGGCCCCCAAACCCGGGCAGCCAGAAGGAGCCCCGTGGAGTTTTCTAGGAGGTTTCCAGGCCTGTGTTCGTTTTCTATGGCTGGTGATGAATTAACACAAATTTAGCAACTTGACACAACTCCCCCATATTGCCTCACCAGTTCTGAGGGTCAGGGGCCCAGGCTCAGTTTGGCTGGGTCCTCTGCTCCACGGCCCCTCACAGGCTGCAGCCAAGGTGTCACCAGGCACATGGTCGCATCTGAGGCCCCACGGGGGCAGGGTCCACCTCTCGGTTCATGTGGCTATTGGCGGGATTCTGTTTCTCGCGGATCATCAGACTGGAGGCCTCAGCTCCTTGCTGGCTGGTGGCTGGAGGTGACCCTCTGTTCCTTGCCATGTGGGCCTCTCCGTGGGGCAGTGGCCTCATCAGAGCCAGCAAGCGAGAGAGTCTATACAGACAGTCAGCTTGCAAGATAGGTGTGACCACCTCGTAGCATGTAACCCCAAAAGGGACAGCCCGTCTGCGTTGCCCCATCCTGTCGGCTAGCAGCAGGTCACAGGCCCTGCACATGCTCAAGGGGAGGGGATCACAAGGGGCACGAATGCCAGGAGGCAAAGGTAATCGGGGGCCGTCGTAGAGTCCGGAGTTGGTGCCACCCAGCACGTCAGCCTCCCCCAGGGTGTCAAAACCTCTAATGTGGGAAGACGTGATTATCTGCACCCATTTAAGAGCTCCCATCAGTGAGATCCCAAGACCCACTGATGGGAAGGAAAGAGGCCTCCCCTGCAGCCCTCTCCTGAGCGAAACTCCTTGAAGGCACAGCCCATTTCTATCCCGCCCCCGGATGTGCCCCCACCGACTAGAATCTGCCTACCCAGCACGAAGCAGGTGCATGAATGAAAACGAGTGTGTCACTGCACCCCATGGTTACCACCTCTGCTCCCCAGACACATTTCTTCTCGGTCCAAAGTCCCCGTGTGGGTCCCACAGACAAGCTGTACCCCCCAAATTGATGCCCATCCTTGAACTCCAGGCCCAGCAAGAGAGCCTGCCTGGAGGGCCCAGCACCGGTGTGGGGGCGAGGGGCCGACCTCAGAAATGTTCACTGTCCTCCGCCGGCTCCTGGGCGCTTGGCCGTAGGCCACCACCTTCTACACTCCGACCCCGAAGAGGCGGAGGGAGGCAGGGCCGTGGGCAGATTTGCTCATGGTTCCAACAGACCGTGATGGAAGCAGGGGTGCTGAGTGGGTTGTTCTTGTCCTTTGATGGCATCACGACAGTTTATCTGAGATGAATCCAATGTGTGCTCCCTAAGGCGCCTGCCCAGGCGGAGGCTGGTACCCAACGTCCCCTCTACACCCACCGTGGGGCCCGCACTGGATGAACACGTCACCTGCTGTGAGGTCGGGTCTTCATGTCTATTGTCACAAAAGGACATGCGCCTTCTCAGGTGTACAGTCTGGAGATGGAGCATTTCCATCACCCCCCGAAAGTCCCCCATGCCCCTGTGTGGTCAGCCCCGCCCCCGTGGCCCCTGACCTGTTTTCTGTCCCCATGATTTTGCCTTTTCCAGAATGTCACCTGAATAGAAGCCTCCAGACGCAGTGTGTGGAGTCTGGCCCCTCCCACTCGGCGTGGCGCTTGGGAGACCCCTCCGGTAGTCCGTGCATTGCCCAGGGCTCGTCAGCGTGAGGCCGCCGCTTGCTTACCCAGGGGCCCGCGGAGGGACAGACGTTAGGGCTGTTCCCCTTTTTTGGCGATTATGAAAACAAGCTGTTACAAGCGTTGCGCACAGATCTTTGTGGGTCAAATGGTCGGTGCACGCCGGCTCTGTAAGGCGCCGCTCAACTGCTCGCCGGCGCTGGCCGTACCAGCTCGCGTCCCCGCCTGCCACGGGGACAAGTCCCGCCTCGGCCTCGGCTCAGCGCTGGGTGAAGCCAGCATTTCCACATCAGCCAGCGTGCTGTCTGCTCCATCATTAGTTTTTAATCCTCACAAGTGTCCCGTGCAATGGGTGGCACCATTAGACCCATTTCCCAGACGACGACACTGAGCCTCAGAGAGACCGGGCCACCAGCCCCCGTCTTACAGCGACACAGAGGCGGGGCTGGGACCCACAGCCGGGTACTGCACGGCCCCAGGAAACGCGGCCCTCAGAGTAAGGGAGCAGGCCCAGGCCCAGGTCACGGAGACCTGGCGTCCTGCCCCTGCTCAGTCCCTTCCGTCTGTGCCACCCCAGGCCAGTGCCACAGCTCGTCCATGCCTCAGTTTCCTCACCTGTCAGATGTGGGTGACAACACTGCTTACCACACTGAGCTAAGAGTAAGAGATCAATGCACCTGAGCGCTCCTGTCAGGAAGAGACGCACGTGAGCCGCGGTGCTCCGTGTGAGCGACCCAAATGGCCGTGCGTGGAGCTGTCAGTAATTAAAACACCGTGTGCAGCACCGCCACGCAGCATGTGAGTGTACTTGAGGGGTGCACAGCCCTGGGCCCCGGGCGGAGACTGTGAGCTGAGGCGGTGACGCTAGCGCCGGGGAGCGGCTGCAAATACAGAGAAACACCGGCAGGGAGGTCTGACTGCACAGAGACCCTAACAGACCAGTTGCTTGCAGAATCACATCAGAACCCTGTCAGTGAGTGGCAGGTGACAATTAAGCTACATCTGGTGGCAGGCTTTGTGGTGGTCAGTGGGTTACATAATTATTTCATTTTATATTACAATGGAATAGTAATAATAGAAATAAAGAGCAAAATAAATGTAATATGCTTGAATCATCCCAAAACCATTCCCCCACCCCGTCTGTGGAAAAATCATCTTCCACGAGACCAGTCCCTGGTGCCAGAAAGGTTGGGGACCCCCGATCGAAGTCATTGAGAGGACACGGAAACAGTTCAACCCTGAGAGCTCCCAACCCACCCTGCTACCGCCAACCCCATCTCCCTTCGTTTCCAAGTTGCAAAGTGTGCATCAGAGATCCGGGCCTCCTTTCTTTCTTTAAAAAATAAAATGTTTACGAACGATTTCACGTATGCATAACGCGCACGTACAGTATGAAGAGGAGTGGGGGCATGAGAGCACCCACGTACCCGCCGCCCAGTGTAAGACACCAATTGCCTTTGAAGACGCTGATGAGCCCCCACCCGCGCTCCTGCCCCTCCCTCCCTCCCTCCGGGCGTCGCCTTCATCCAGGGGTTTCCATCGGGGCCCCCCAGGACTTGGGCCTCTTCAGAAGCATCACCTCCCTCACGTGAGTGCCGAGATCAGCCCGGAGGGGAGAGGGAAGATGCAGGGAGGAAGGCTTGACGGGGAGGAGAAGCGGGGGGGCACCCACCCAAAGATGTGAAAGTGAAAAATATGGGTCAAGGATCCTCGTTTGGGGCACAAAGCTGTTCCAGCAGGTGATGTCGAACCACAACGGGGCTTTGTACTAACCACCGCTGGCCCTGAACCTGATCCGCATTGCCCAGCCCTGCACGCTCACCCAGAGGCATCTGTGTCCTGGTGCTGGGGAGGCCGGGGGTGGCCCAGGGAGTCTGATTCCAGAACAGGACCCGCAGGTAGAGGCCTGCTGGTCCCCTCCCTCCCTCCCAATTCCTGCATCGAAGTCTTCAGTCTACTTCGCCCCTTGAATAAACAAACCCCATAAAGTAGAGAATCCATTGGGTTGGGAAGCCCCCTCTTCTAAGAGGGGGACCTTCTCAGTCCTCCACACACTCGTGTGAGTTTTCCCAGACTGCTTTGCGCCACGGCCGCTGATCCAGCCGAGTGTTAGCACGGAGACCCTGGGCGAGTCAGACCCAGTGGGACCTCCAAGGGGGAGGCTTCGAGCAGCCGGAGAGGGTGAGGGAGGAGCGGTAGGGAGAGAAGGGGTGCAGGAAGTGAGGGGTCCAGATTCCAAAGGCCAACCCGGTCTGGTTCAAAGAAGGCGGCGCTGCTCCCCTTGCTTCCCCGCGTCCTCTTGCCCCGCACGGCGCCAGCCCGCGGCGAGGCCCCGGCCCACGAGCCGTGGACCCCAAGAGCATCGTAAGGCGGGGGGCCTGGTCAGACACTCAGCGACCCCACGCGAGGCCGTTACCACGCAGAAATGTGTTCTGAGTCACGAGCGGTCACCTACGGGAAGGGGGCCCGTCGCTAAGTGGGGAGCTGCTCTCCAGGAGCCCCAGCTGCCTGTCCCACCAGGACACACCGGGGCGCGCCGCGCGCCTCTGACGCCGCTCAGTGCCCGGTGCGGTGCAACCCGCCTCGTCCGAACCCGCGGCTTGTCCAGCCTTGAGGCGGCTCGTGATCTGGGCAGTCGGCCTCCACTCCGTCCCTTGCTGCCTCTGGGGGTCCATCCCAACGGTGGGGTGTGGTCACAGTGGAAAGCTACTCAACTGGAAACTTCTCAGAACACGCTCAGGGGCGGGGACAATCTTATCAGGGAACCTTCTGTTTAGGGGTAGGGAAATGGGTGACACCGGAGGGCTGATAAGGCAGGTTCCCAAGCGCTCGGGCTGCATAAAAGGAGCCGCGGGTGCCTGTGCTGCACGCTGTCCACCCGCCTTCCCTTCTCCGGAGACTTGGGACCCAGGAAGGACCATGAAGTGGCTGCTGTTGCTCAGCTTGGTGGTGCTCTCTGAGTGTGTCATCATCAAGTGAGTCTGGGGGACGCCGGCACAGAGCGCAGCCCCCAGGGGGCGATTTCCGTTGGCTGCCTGGCCCGCTGCCTTTCTCTCCCGCCATGTTTTCCTTCTCCCCTCATCCGTGTGCTCTCCCTCAGCATCTCAAGTCTCCTTTCCTTTCTCTGTCACGCTGCCCTGTTCGGGAGCCAGCACTGCAGACGTGGTCTGCACCCCAGCTCCATCCCTGGGCCAGGCGGTGTGAGGCCGAGCGTCCCGCCTGCTGGCTTCCTCCGTCCGTCCTCTCTTGGGCCAGCTCCCGGTCCCTTCCAGGGTTTCCGCAGCACCCCACGGGCACAGTCCTTGCCCAATTTCTCTTCCTCCTCCAAACCACCTGTCTGCAAACACTCGCCGCAGGGTTCCCCTTGTCAAAAAGAAGTCCTTGAGGAAGAACCTGACAGAGCATGGGCTGCTGGAGGACTTCCTGAAGAAGCACAACTTCAACCTAGCCAGCAAGTACCTCAAAGATGCCGCCACCATGATGGCCACCCAGCCCCTGGAGAACTACATGGATGTGAGTGCATGGCCAGGCGGCAGGGGTCGCTCCAAGGACTTAAGGGAGTTCCAGGGGTCTTGGAAGATGGCCCAGGACTCTGAGCCCCCAGGGGTCAGCTCCCTGGATCTCAGCGACACAGGGAGGGCAGGAAAAGTCACAGTCATTCATCCATTCCTTCAGCCATCCAGCGTTTATGTATACAGAGCACCTGGTTGTGTGTCAGGCACTGTGCTGGGCCCGGGGGAAGCAGCCGTGAACAAACCCGAGCGCAGCCCCTCCTGCGGCTCACAGTCTAGTAGGGAGAGACAGACAATAATCCGTGAGCCTCCCAAACCACGAGAAGTACAGCTGGACAAGGGCTACAGCGAAGGGGACATACTGTGCCAGTGTGACAGGCGGGGACACTTCCCCAGAGCAATGAAGGCAGAGCCAGGGTTCCAAGAGGACGGGAGAGAGTCCCAGAGCGCTGGAGGGCTTGTGTCAGACCCAGCGAGCAGGGAATGGAGTGCCTTTGAGGAAAGGAAGCCAGGGTACGTGGAGAGCAGAGAGGGAGCGGGTCGTGGCGTGGAAGTGAGGCCCCAGGGGCCAGTGGGAGGAGCCAGGCAAGAGTCCCCAGTAAGGGCCTGCATCCTAACTGCCACCAAATCACCTGAACGGGTGGTTCACGTGATCAGATTGGACTTCCCGGAAGATCACTCTGATTCTCCTATTTGCGATGCGATGACGATGCCTTGGCCCTTGGGTAAACACTGTGTGTCCCCTGTGTGAATGGTACGGGGCCAAGGGGACCAGGCATCAGGAGCTTAGTAGCCTGTGCAATCTACCAACAAATCTCGGCTCTACAGCTTCCTAGACATGTGACTTTGGACAAGTCATTTATACTTTCTGTGGGAGCCTCAGTTTCCTCTGCTGTGAAACAGAACCACTAGTATCTGTCTTCAGAGGGTTGTCACGAGTCATGCATGCAATACTGTTTGGGGGAGTACTTAGCCCAGGGCCTGAACCCTGGTGAGAACTTGGTAAAGTCAGCCCATTTATTCACTTAAAGACCTGTGAAGCACCTACTGTGTGCCAGGGGCTATGCAAGGAGCTGAGGAAACAATAGTGAATAAGCAAAGTCCCTGGAGCTTACAAATATGTAAGAACCTAAGGTCATTTCAGGTAATGACGAGGGGCACAAAGAAGAACTAATTAATTAGAGGAAGGGGCAGAAGAAAAGTGGGAGGGGGCAAACTTAGAGAAAGTAGTCAGGGAGGTCCCCTGGGTGGAAGTGACGTTTGACTTGAGAGAGCTATGGATGATTGCCGAGAAGGAGCCAGTCGAGGAAAGATCTAGAACAGGGCTGTCCAATCTTGTGCCTTCCCTGGGCCACATTGGAAGGATTGTCTTGGGCCACACATAAAATACGCTAACGGTAGCTGAGGAGCTAAAAACAAAACAAAACAAAACAAAAGGTTGCAGCAAAATCTCACACTGTTTTAAGAAAGTTTAGGAATTCGCGTTGGGCAGCCCTCCTGGGCCGCGGGTCGCGGGTCGGACAGGCTCGCTCTAAGCGTTTTCCAAGCCTAAGAAATGGCAAGGCCAAGGTCCCCAGGGTGAGAATGAGCTTTTCCTGATCAAAGACCAGCAAAACGAACGTGGCCGCTCCGGCTGGCAAGGGAGAAAGAGCTGGTGCGAAGGATAAATACCCTGACCATGCCCCTCCTTGAAGCCTGCTGCACGCACCCAGGTTTGGGAGTCAGAGATCTCGGGGGGCTCCATCTTTCGGGGACTTGTTGATCCTCTGATTGACAATTCAATGATCCAGTATTTAAGCGTTTCCTCTGCTGCGTGCTCTAAGGTTCCCTTCTGTCCTGCAAGAACAGGCGTTCTTTAGGATGGCGAGACTAAGACAGACAAGACGAGATTATTATTAGGTGAGAATGGTGCTTAGAAGAGAACAATCAGAGGGAAACAACCAGGGAAGGCTTCCAGGAGGAGGGGCGACCAGGCTGGGCCTTGAAGGGCAGATGCATAGGACGGGGAGAGAAGGGCAAAGAGAACAGTGAAGGTGAAGGCAGGAGGTGGGCTGAGCCGGCCCCTGGAGAGGCCCGGGTGAGGGTCCCGGTCCGTGAACTGTGCCGCCCCTGCCGGCAGATGGAGTACTTCGGCACCATCGGCATCGGAACCCCGCCTCAGGAGTTCTCCGTCATCTTTGACACCGGCTCCTCCAACCTGTGGGTGCCCTCGGTCTACTGCTCCAGCCCTGCCTGCTGTGAGTGCCCGGCCCCACCTGAGCCCCCAGCACCGACTGCCCTGGGGGCCCTGAACTCCCGGGGGCTTGGCATCGGCCCGATTGCCAGCCTGCTGGGGCCACTCAAGGATTCACTCACCAGGCATTTACTGAGCACCTACTGTGTGCCAAGCACGGGGCTTAGGTGCCCTGGGGGATACAGGGGTGGATCACACATGGTCCCTGCCCTCAGGGAGTTCAGTCCAGTGGCAGAAAGGAGTGTGACGGGCTCATGACCATGGGCGGTGACGGGCCTGCTCCTGCTCCTCTCAGTGGTTGCTGGGCCATCCTCAGGGGGATGGCAGGGTTGGCTGGGGGGCTTCCATCAGTGAGATGGTCCCAACTGGTCCAACTGGGCAGGAATGAAACCTGGGAATGCTTGGGCTCCAAAGTCTCGGGCAAAGGCTACTCTTCTCCTCCAGCTCACCCCCACCAGCCCCCACTTCCAAACCCAAGCATGCACCCCAGGGAGACACCCCAGCCTGACTCTCACTCAGCTGTTGGAGGTTCACGATGTCTCTTCTCGCCCCCCCATAGCCAACCACAACCGCTTCAACCCTCAGCAGTCCTCTACCTACCGGGGCACCAGCCAGACGGTCTCCATCGCCTACGGCACCGGCAGCATGACGGGTATCCTCGGATACGACACGGTCCAGGTAAACACCTGCTGCCCCCCACCTCATCCGGCCTACTTCCAGGGACCCTGGGGATCACCAGAACCAGCACCCCACAGAACCAGCTTCTTCGAGCACAAAAGTCAGCTAACTGCCGGATGGGAAGGGGGGAGTGGCAGAGATGTCACAGGCGTTTCTAGGTGGGGTGAGGGGGTAGGGCCTGGAGCCATGAGCTAGCCGCAGTCCCACCGAAGCTGAGTGCTACGGGGTGCAGGGGTGGAGAAGGCAAGAAAAGGCTGGGTTCTCTTTCAGCACCCCCTCCTCTCCTCCGCCACTGCAGCCACCTCCCCTCCCCCTAGTCACAAAAGCTCCCCCAGCTCCCGCCTGGCAGGGCCCAGCAGGAGTCCAGGGCTCCAATTTGCCAGGGGTCTACACGGCATCCGTTCATCAGACGCACAAGTACCTGGTGACCATCTGTTTGCAGCAAATTCTCGCACTAAGGGCAGGCGGAGGCCACGTGCAAATCAGCAGACCAGCAAGCATTCCTGGGGACAGTCCCTCTCCCCTCCTTGCAGCCTGACGCCCGGGAAGCTGGGTCTGATGCCAAACAAACCAGAACACTCTAGGGCTGGGGCTGGCGCCCCGCGGGGCTATGGCCCCCCGAGCCGATGGTGAACAACTTGGTCCCCCCACCCAGGTTGGAGGCATCGCCGACACCAACCAGATCTTCGGCCTGAGTGAGACGGAGCCCGGTTCCTTCCTGTACTACGCGCCCTTTGACGGCATCCTGGGGCTGGCCTACCCCAACATCGCCTCCTCGGGGGCCACGCCTGTCTTTGACAACATGTGGGACCAGGGGCTGGTTTCCCAAGACCTCTTCTCCGTCTACCTGAGCTCGTAAGTGGGGCAGGGAAGTCACAGTCACCTGGCCCAGGGCTGGGCGGGGCAGACAGGGTCTTAGCAATGGGGAGATTTGAAAGGTGAGTGTCTAAGGCTTGAGAGGTGCATCTTGGGAGAAAAGGGCACCACGTCTTTCTGGCCTCGGCGTCTTATTTCACCAGCGTGAGTCTTTGTCATTTTATGGCTCACACACCTCCACTATCAGCTGTTTGCTCTCCAGCAGTAGAGAGCAAACTGGCCCCCAAAAGACCACCATTTAAAGTGAATCCACTTAACACAGGGGCCAAAATTCCATAGCAAAAAAATGAGGGGAAATTAGGTTTGGTTGGGGCTGACATCTCGAACAGTGAAACTTTTAAATGGTGACATGAAACTTTTGAAAAGCAGGTTTCTTGTATTGGTTAAAATCTAGGTTCCAGAGTGACTGTAAGTTAATCCTTAGGATGAATAAGAATAGATCAGGTGTTGAGTTAGGTTGAGCAGAGGTTTATGCAAGAATATCCACGAGTGTCATTAAGTTCCCTGAGACACTCACATCCTTCTCTCTTGAGGCGATGTGTCCCTGTTGACGTTTCTCTCGGTTTATTAACTGTTCCGCTGTCCTGCCATCGTGTCTGGGCTGGGCTTAGGTGAGCAGGGACTGTTTTATCTGTGGCTGGTTCTTTGATGACTCATGTCCTACTGCCGTCTACCTTTGCTTCCCTGTCTAACCCAAACCTGCAGAGATTTAGACATGTATTCAGTATTCCAGTAACAAGGGCTCCTGCACTTTACAACAGGAAAGCCCTTGTGTTCATTTTCCCCCTGGCCCACTTAATGCTCAAGTTGGCCATTAAACACCACCTGCCTTTACAAGCACTTAGGTATTTCACGCAGGGCTCTCATCTCTCCAACTAGATCCGAGTTTCTCCATCTCGGCCCTGTTGACGCTTTGGACCAGGTAATCCCTTGCTGTCAGCGGTCATGCAGTGCATTGTACGGTGTTTAGCAGCCTCTCTGGCCTCAAAGAGATGCCAGTGGCACCCCCTACCCCCCACCCAATACGGGTATGACAATCAAAACTGTCTCCAGACATTGGCACACATCCCCTGGGGGGCAGAACCACCCCCAGCTGAGAATGTGAACTGCACAGTCAAGTCCTTAAGAGCAAACACGGTCATATATTCACTTCTCGTGAGGTCCCCATGGCAACGAGGGTATGTGGCCGAAACCACACACTTTGGAACCAGAAAGACTCGAATTCTAATCTTGCTTCTGCCACTCACTGGCTGTGTGACTTTGGGCAAATTGCCTCACCTCTCTGTGCCCCAGTTTCCTCTCTGTAAAGTGGAAATAATAATAATAATCACAGTATGGGCGTTCCCTGGTGGCGTAGTGGCTAGGCTTCAGTGCTGTCAATGCTGTGGCCTGGGTTCGATTCCCAGCCAGGGAACCCCCCCACATCATCATCATCATCATCATCATCATCATCATCATCAGAGACCATGGCACAGGCCTTAGTGTAAGGAGTGAAAGAAGCCTTGTCTGCCAGACATTCGGCACAGCTCCTGGCACTGCAGAGCCCCATCACAGTGAATCCAGTTACCACAGAGGCCCAAATTCCATCGCCAAGTGAAAGGGTCGCTCTGAGAAAGCACGGCGTTTGTGCTCAATTGAGTGAGTGAAGGAAGGAAGGAAGGAATAGAAATGAGTTCCTGTTTCCTCTCCAACGTTCCACAGCAATGACCAGAGTGGGAGTGTGGTGATGTTCGGTGGCATCGATGCTTCCTACTACACTGGAAACCTGAACTGGGTGCCCCTGTCTTCTGAGGGTTACTGGCAGATCACCGTGGACAGGTGAGGTCACCGTGGCTGGGCCCCAGATCCCATTAATTTATAGACTTGTAGCCAACTGAGCATTCCAGATGCCCCCAAAACAGCCAGCACAGGGAAATGTACCCCAGGAGGAGGAGGTAGACGTGGGCCAAGCCAGAGAGACCCCAAGAAAGGCAGCTCACTGAGGAGGAGGAGAGCTGCCCGAGACCCCAGACACTCTCCGCAAGGATGACACAACCATCTGCTTCTTGTCACAGAGGCAGGGCCCTGTACCAGCACCCCCAGAGAGAGCTGGGGGACCAGCCTGTGCACACCTCTTGGCATTTAGGGGACCTGCGAGCTGGCACGCACTCTGTCATTCTATGGCCCGGGGAGGGGGCAAAATGGCCATTCCTTCCCACCGTCTCCTTCAGGCCTGCCCATCTCCCACCAGCCTGCTGGGGTGACCCATCATCCAGGTTTGCCCAGGAATGAGCATTTCCTGGGGACGCAAACCAGCAAGTGCCAGTCACCTACATCTGTCCCAGCTATGCTAAAAATTCATCAGTCGTTCCAGCTCCCGCCCCCGTGCCCCTTGTCCCCATCACTCCCCACCTGCCAGCCCCTCTGCCTGCGATGGCCTCCTCCAGCTTTTCACCTCTGGGCGTTGGCTTCCTGGAGCAGCCTCCCATGGGTGGGCCCCGCCACCACCCCCCTCACCCCGGGTCGTGTCTCTGTCCCCCTCCCACGTGCCCTGCTCATCCTGCTCTTCTTCGATTGTAACTGATCTTTCCAGCTAGACTGTGACCTCCCTGTAGCCAGAAGCGGTGTGTCTGCCTTGGCCGGCTCTGCACCCCCGGGCCGTGTACAGAGACACCCAGTTCATATCTGTGGTGATAACGAATGTGTGAATGAACGAGCACATGAATGAGAGAAGCTCAAGTTTTATGTGTTGGCCAATGGATGGGGAGGGGGGACCCTTGGGGGCCACCCGGCTCCCCCTTGGGGGGAGATGTACCCCCTGGGAGCTAAGGGGACCCTTCCTTCCATCCCGCCCTCAGCATCACCATGAACGGACAGGCCATCGCTTGCAGTGGCAGCTGCCAGGCCATCGTTGACACCGGCACCTCTCTGCTGGCTGGCCCAACCAATGCCATTGCCAACATCCAGAGCTACATTGGAGCCAGCCAGAACTCAAATGGCGAGGTGAGCCCAGCTCCGCCTGCCCCGTTCTAGAAGCAAACGGTGGGTCTGCCGGGCAGGAATGCAGCCCTTCTAACCCTCACTCTTTCCAGATGGTGGTCAGCTGCTCGGCCATCAACAGCCTGCCCAATATCGTCTTCACCATCAACGGCATCCAGTACCCTCTGCCCGCCAGTGCCTACATCCTGCAGGTAAGGGGACCCCGGGCCTCCCGCCTAGATGGGCCTGCGCCTGCGCAGAACGTGGCCGCAGGCCGCAGCAGGCGTCTGCTCTGGACAGCCTCCGGAGAGAAGGACGACATTAAAAGTAAATGCATGAGTGAGACGAGAATTTGGATGCAGCCTCTGGCCCCAGGAGGAAAAGTGAGGCCGAGAGAGAGAGACAGAGAGAGAGAGAGGAATGAAGAGACTTTCTAGTACAAGCACTGGGTCCCAATGACTAGCCTGTTGCTGTTGAGTGGGGCGGGTGAGCTCGAGCACATCTGCAACGCTCGGGAGCGTGCAGCAAAGGGAGATCACAGCGTGCGACAGTCGGGGCTCAGCCGCTCCCACCGTCTCTACTGAGGACCAAATCTCCAGGCAAACGAGCCACAGGAAAACCCTTTATCTTTGGCGATAACGGCGCGTGGGGAAACTGGTTTTGCCCAGTGGGTCGAAGGTATTCAACAAGACGTGCTGGTGTCCGGGCCGCTCCCCCGTGATGCTATTTAATTAGCAGGGGTGAGGCCGGAGCAGCAGGGTTTTCCAAGGCTCCACAGGTGTCCCTAATGCCGTGGCCCAAGGTTGTGGCCCAGTGCCCTGGTGAAGGAAAAGGACTGACAGCTGCCCTGGTTGGTCCCTGAATGGGATCAGGATAATGACAGCAGATGGTGTCACCAAAATCCTTCTTGGCAGCTGAGGCCTCCCTAAACCCCTCAGCGCCGACGCTGATGTCAGGGTCTGTGCATCTGCCAGGAACACTGGCTCCTATCTAGTGATCCTGGCGAGTGCCGTGAGCAGCCTGTACAGGCAGACCCCAGGCCGAGCAGAGCCAAGGCCCCGACGCGAGTCAGGAGGCTCCTGCTGGCACGTGCCTTGCAGCAGACCGTGGCCCTGGAGGCTTAGCCCCCAGCACCTGGCACTGCTGAGCCTGCGTCCCACCTCCAGTGTGACTGTCCTTGATTTCCAGAACCAAGAGGGCTGCACCAGTGGCTTCCAGGGCATGGACCTCCCAACTGCCTCCGGGGAGCTCTGGATCCTGGGCGACGTCTTCATCCGGCAGTACTTCACCGTGTTTGACAGAGGAAACAACCAGGTGGGGCTGGCGCCCGTCGCCTGAGCCCGAGTCCTTCTGGCCACCTCCCGGGAAGACCCAGTCCCAGTCCTGCGCCCACTCGAGACGGAGATAATTCCCCCAGCGGTTCTTCCCCAGGGGAGTGTGAGGGTGGGCTTGGCCCCCTTCCCTGCCCTGTAACAACGTAAAATAAAAACGTAACCTTTGGAAAGCGTCGTGGAGAGTTGGTGCTCTTGGCTGGGATTTGTCCTCACATTGCAAGGGTCAGGACACCGGGGCAGGGCCACAGAAATGACCGGTCCACCTGGACAGCACCAAGCAGAGTTGGGGGTCAATTACACCTCAATTTTTAAAAAATAATAATAAAGTAAAAGAAAAGACTTCGGGACCAGAAATGCCAGGCTGTCGCCTCCTCATGGGACAGAGCACCTAAATTCTTGGTTAAGGAAGTTGACTTATTTTTTCCAAAGCCAATACGATAATGAGGAAAGGGGAGAGATCCAGGACAGGTGGACACTGATGGTGACATTCTAAGTAGACCAGGTAGGGTGGCACGGTCTGTAAGACATGGGCTGGAGCGGAGACAGCCGCACAGCTGGGGAGCCCTGCACACTCTGGGTGCAAGACACTGAACTAATGCCTTTCCCCATCAGGAGAGAATTTGGTTTCCCAGTTCCCCGAACAGAGGTTATTATATGCTCATTAGCAAATACACCCTAGAAACGCAAACCGGACTAGAGCAGCATTGCTCAGAGGCGGGTTTGGTAGCCAAGTGTTCAATGAAAACCAAGGTTTCAAAATGAGAATGGGACGTGCTGCATTCTAGGCCCTTCCTCAAGGTTCCCAAGGCACACCTCCCCATCAAAGGCTCTGACAAGTCCTGTTGCAAAGCGGTCTGCTCGCTGTAACTCAGCTCGGCTCGTTCCCGGGTCCTCTCTGGCTAGTCAACCTATTACAGTCCGGTGCTCCTCCTCACGCGCGTTGGAAAAACTCCCATAGCTCCTGCCCCTGCTGACAGCTGGATTCCAGACTGTTCGCCGGAGACACTGGCCTGTGGGCTGGAACTGGGCCTCCCCGCTGAGAGAAAGCGGCTTTGGGAATGACCAGAACAAGACGGCTTTGGATCCCCTCTGGTCACGTCATCCTGCAATTTGTCATTTACCACGCACACAAATACAAGATGTTGAGTTCTGGGAAGGGACAGCTGAATGATCTCTTTGAAACATAAACGTGATCACATCTTTCCTCGTCCGAAACCTTTAATTACGTACTGTCCTGCAATTGCACTGGGAATGGCTTCCAGGCCCTGCATGTCCTGGCCCCTCCGTACCTGCCCTGCCTCACCCTGGGTCCCTCTTACCCTCAGCTCCCACTACCCTGGCCTCTCCACCTCCACAAATACCCAAACTTCTCCCCACCTCCAGACCTTTGCACACACTGTTCTCTTTGCCTGGGTTGCTGTTCCCTCTCGCAACCTGCCCAGCATCCCACAGGTCTCAGCTTAAATGTCACTTCCCCGAGAAGCCTTCCCTGACCACCCTCTCGTGGGAGCCCAGCCCTCCTCTCCTTAACGGTACTGGGCCCAACCAGTCACCATGCATCCTCGGGAGAGCTTGTTTCAGACCCCGCAGGGCAGGGACTGCCCATTGAACATCGAATTGTCGACTCCCCGGCAGCAAGAGCGGGGCCTGGTGCACAGTGCAGGCCTAGTAAGTATTTGCGGACTGAGTGATGAATGCAAGATGACCTTTTAAAAGGGAACGGCCAGGCTCGGACAAGAGAGTGGCTCTGATCTGACAGAGGCGGTGCCTGAGACAACAGGTGGGTCTGCTCCCACCCCCACCGGCAGTCTGTCCCAGTCAGATTTGGTCATGGGGCCGACAGGTGGACTTCTCAGATTTCTGGGGAGGAATTTCACGGCAGCCTGGCTCCTCTGCTGTTTGTGTCTGACATGTCCCGAGCACCTCCGATGAGCCAGGCTCTGGGGACGGAGCAGGGCCTCCTGGACCTGTCCTGTTCTGCTCCTGGCCACTTCTCAGCCCTGCCAGCTGCAGCCCAGCCCCACTTCCGTCCCCTCGTTCTGGGACTCCCAGATCCTGACGGAATCTCAAAAGGCTCCCTGTTCAATGGGCCATTCGGACGGGAAAGCCCTGTGCTCACTCCTCTGACCGGACGCTCCCCACTTGGCTCCACCATTTGGATTCACGCCCCTCTTCTCCAGCCCCAGACCTGCTCTCCATTCACCTCCCTCCATCCCTCCTGAGGGTCTCAGCAGGTGAGCGCAGCTGGGTCAGTCCTCCCCATTTGCACTGGTCCAGGTGTGTTCTTTTCATCTCAGAGGCCTCTGCTCCCCCCATCTACTGAACCCAAACCCTCCCTGAACGAACCAGTGTCTCGCACATTGCTGGTCGGGGTGCAAACTGGTTCAGCCCCCAAGGGGTGCCATTTGGCCACATCCATCCCTGTTAGAAATGCATATATATACCTTTTGGCCCAGTAACTTCACTTTGGGGAATTTTTCTCAAAAATACACTTGCACACGTGCAAACGGATGTAAGCACACGGTTGTTCTTTGGAGCATCGTTTGTAACAGCAAGAATCGAAATGACCCAAATGTCCACCCACAGGGACTAATTAAACACCTTATGGTGCACACATGCAAGGAGCCACTGTGCTGCTGTAAAGAGGAAAAAATGAGTATGCTTGCTAGGTACGGGGGGTGGGGGGTGGGAAGAACTTGGGAAGAGGGTGTTAGGTAAAAACAACAAAGAAAAGGCAAAAAAAGGCAAGAACAGGGCCTGGACTATGCTATTCTTCGATTATAAAGAAAGAAAATCAGATTTGCTTGCATATACACAGAGGAACTGAGAAGGGGCACCCACAAACCAGAGATCAGAGAAAAGGGGGGTGACTAGGTAAATGCGGAATGGGGAGATGTCTCAATAAATACAATTTTACGTATTTTTTTATTTCTAAGGATGTGGATGTCCTATACATTTGACGTAAGTTAATGAAAGGTGCTTTCACACCTCTGACAGTTTACCCTCCATCGCCACTGTGGCGCTTTGTCACCAGGCCTGTTCACCTGACAACCTCCAAGATCAGGTCTGATCACTGGGCCCTTCGGGAATGCCCAGGTCCAGTGAAACGGACCATGGGGAATGGGCTTCCGGCATACTCTCCTGTCCTCTGCTGCCTCTCGCAATCCTAAATATGGAGTCCTAGGTAAGGAGCAAGGCAAGCTGTGTTCAGCCGAAAAACGAACAGCCTCTTGCTATCGGGAGTCCAGGCTGCTGAGACTTCAGACCGGCACATCCTGATTGTTAGAGGTACCACGTGCCCATGTGGGGTCTCGAAGGTGGTCCTCCAGCCTTCCGGAGTCAGCCAGCCCTGCTGCTCACTGTGATCAGGACAGGTTCCTACCCAGGACGATCCCACAGGGGCTCCCAGCATGCCACAGAGACGCTGCCTGCCCACAGGGGCAGGAGGGCAGCTCCAAGTCCCCCTGGGGTCCCTGAGAAGGGACTGTGTCAACCACAGCACGAGGCAGTGCCCTCCCGGCCCAGCCAGGAGGTCTGAGGACGGTTCCTGCACCTCTTCCCCGAGAGCCTTCTTGTGCCCAGGAGCAAGTGGCAAGTGGCCATGCCAGGACAAGAGGGGCAGCCTCGGGCCCTCGGGGTGAGGGGCGATTCTGAGGCAGGTGCTACAGGATCTCCCAGAGGGTCCGCAGAAGGACCGGCTGCCAGCTGCCCACAGCAGTGACCCCCTTTAGTGCACCCTGATGCATTCTTCTCCTGCTCACTTCCCCCTCCCTCACCTGCCCTCTGGGATCACCTCTCAGGTCAGTGACGCTCACCCAAGTATTTACCTCTGGGTCTGCTCTCGGGGAGCCCAAATTCAGCCAAGGTGGTCGTAGCACCTGTCTCTGAAATTCCGACAGGTGACCCCACCCAAGTGTGATGTGAAGGAGAAGAGCCCAAACTGGGAGTCAGAACGGGGCTCCCCCTCCCGCTCAGCCTGGGCAACCTCAGGACACTTTCTTACCCTCTCTGGGCCTCTGTGGTCCCAAGTGCAAGTTGGGGGGTGAGGGGGAGTCCAGATAAGCATGTTTTTATACTTGAGCCACCTTGGGGAAAAGGTTTAGAGCTGTCCTCCCGCCCCCTCCCTCACCCTTCCTACCTACAGGTCAAAAGGAACGGCATTCGCTGGAGTTCTGCGGCGCTGGGAGACACGAGTTTGAACACTGGCGCCGCGTGCTTTCCTGCACGGGGAGTAGCAGCGGGCAAACCGGCTCTGACCTGTAGCCACCACCATGCTGACAGCTGGCTCGCCTGAGAAGCTGCAACGTGCAGGCAGCCCGGGTCCCACCCTTTCGTCCTCGAATTAGATCCCAGGTGGCACTGGGACGTGGGGTGGCTGAAAAGGTCACAGACCACAGAGGCTGCTGGAGGCGTGAGGGCGTGCCCTGGTCACAGCTCCATGAGGGAGGACTAGGATGAGCCCATCAGACAGAGGACGGAGGCGAGACCCGAGGTCCCCCAGCCAGTCACGCCCGAGGAGGGCTCAAACCTGGTCTCCCCACGCCCCAGTTCACACAACTCTGTGAATACCCCCAAACCCGCTAACCGGACAAAATCGGCTGAGTCCTTCGGTTTCCACGCTCCTAACTCCAAATCCACTCTTCCTGCCACGGTGCTCAGTTTAGCACCCCGTTATTACACTGACATCTGGGCTGGGTGCCCCTGGGGGCCTCTGCAGCCAGTAAGCACTGCGGACACCTCACCTGAGCTCTGTGGTCAGAGAAGAGCCCATAGAAGGTGGCCTGGGGGACCATGGAGGGGCCTGTGCAGTGGGGGCTGCAGCTACTTCTACTGTCCCCTGGTTTTCAGTGGCAGCATGTTGGTGACACGGTGACACCATCGTTCTTCTCACTTCCTCCCATTAGCAGTGCCGTCTGCTCTCTATCCATCTGTCCTGCGAGCTGGGCTGCCCAGACCCCTGTCCTGCTCAGGGCTGCCAGATCTAGGCCTCCGGCTGCTGGGAATGTCGTCAGCTGACGGCTCTTGGCCCTTCACCCTCATGGAGGGGCTGCCTTGCCCAAGGTCACACCACTTTCTTGGGGTGGCCCAGACAGAATTACTGGTCAACAGGGGGACACGGAGCCCTGTCCCTTTGCCCCACCTCAAGACAGCTCTGAAGGGCCGTGCAGCCTCAGAGCTCCCAGAGGGGCTGGCAGAGGCTGTGGGACATGGGGTGGCCGACTTCTCCCTCCCGCCGGCCCACGGCTGTTGATGACAGGAGCGCACCCCCAGGCACCCCCTGCCTGCTGCTTCCTCCCACAGGCCGCCCCGGCCCAGGGAGCCCAACCCGCAGGGCCCTCCTCGCCTCTTTGCCCCTCTCACTTCACAAGTCTCCGGCGTCAAAGGCCACCAGGCGCTCACACAAGACCCCTCCTCAGCCCCGCTGTGGGCATGCAGTGACGAGTTCCTGCCTTTCCAATGTGGGAAGGGAATGAGCAGGGCAGCCTGGGGGTGACTGAGACAGCCTTTAATCGGGAGACCTCAGGCGAGGACAGGGACGGCCGGGGCACGATCCCAGTGGAATCCCGGGCCCTCTGAGCCTCCTCTCCTGGAGTGGGGAGCTCGGCACCCCCACCTGCCCTGAAGGACAAGAGGCCGCCTGTCCAGGGCGGATGCTGCCCCCCGGAAAAGGCATCTGCTCCGTGCTCACGGTGCACCCCGAATGGTGCTGGGGAACATGGCCCTGTCAGCCCCGGGAGCCCTCTGTCCCGCCAGCAGCCTCCCTGTCCGGTGTCTCTCAGGCGCGGCCCTGAGATGGAGGCCCGCTTACCCGGCGGGCTCCTCCTCGCCTGAGGTCGCTGTCGTGGGCTGCTGTGGGCCGGGGCTGGCCCCGGTCACAGGGGCTGCCGGGAGTCTAGAGGTGGCGGGATTGAGTCTGTGAGGTCTGAGGAAGGTGACGAGGGTTTCTGAGGGGCTGGGGCCCATCGTGGAGAGCGCCGAAGCCTCAGTCAGGACGGTGGCAGGCAGAGAAGGCTGTCTGGACGCTGGCTGGGCCCCAGAGGCTGGGGATGATGGCTCCAGAGTAACCGGAGGTGGCCCAGGAGCCCCAGGGGAGGCTGGAGGTAGAGTGGAGGTTCCTGGAGAACGTGATGGTGAGGACTGAGGGGGCTGGGAGGCCCCAGGCTTCCCTAGGCGTGTACCCCCAGACCCCAAAGCAGGTGAGGGTGAGGCCTGCATGCCTGAGGGGCTCCAAGGTAAAGTCTGCACGTAAGACACGTTCGTTCTCAAGAGGAGGCGGAGGAGCCGGAGCGCTGGCCTCGGGGGCGATGCTGCCGGCGGCCCCGGGCAGGAGCTGCAGTTGTTGGGGCCCGCAGTGCCTCCATGGGAGCTCCTAGCCGAGCTGCTGAGCTCCACGTCTCCATGAGGTGAGAGTCCCCGCCCTTCCACCAGGGGATCTAGAGAGAGGTGGGGGGAACAAGAGGCACACCAGTTGTCCCCAGTGGCTGAGGCTTGTCCCAGAGCTGCCTCACCCACTGGAGCCCGGCACATTATCAGGGCTTAACACAAGGTGGGACAATTAAGTTCACGAATTTGTCCTAGAAAAAGTGCTCCATACCTCACTGCTGACTGTCACTATGGTCACCTTTGAAGCACTCCCCTTGGGAAGCTGTGCACCGACACCAGTGCCCAGTCCACCCTTCAGAGCAGTGTTGGAACTCTTTTTCTGGAATGGCCATCAGAGCTGTCGTCGTACCCAAATTCTGACAATAAAGTTCACAAACTGGCCACCGTGCGCTCACGTTGGCAGCGCTGTACAATCAACTCGGTGAGGTTATGCAATGAGGCGTGGAGCACTTTTTCTAGGACGAGTTCGTGAAATCAATTGTCAGACCACGTATGTGGAGGGGAGAAGTAAAGGAAGAAAGAGGCTAGGCAAAAAGAACAAAGAGTGACGACCTCACACCTGTGAGTATGGCTGTTATCAACAAGACAAGGAATAACACGTGCTGGAGAGGATGTGGAGAAAAAGGAACTCTGGTACACTGCTGGTGGGAGTGCAAACTGGTACAACCACTGTGGGAGGCAGTGTGGAGGGTCCTCAGAAAATTGGGAATGGAGCTACCACATGACCCAGCAATCCCCCTTCCGGGGATCTATCCAAAAAACTTGAAAACCTTAGTCTGCAAAGACTTATGTCCCCAATGTTCATCGCAGCGCTGTTCAGTGGCCAAAACATGGAAACAACCCAAGTGCCCTGTGACAGATGACTGGATAAAGAAGCTGTGCTACATACACACAATGGAATATTACTCAGCTATAAGAAAAGATGAAATATTGCCATTTGTAATAAAATGAATGGACCTGGAGATTATCATTCTTAGTGAAATAAGCCAGACAGAAAAAACCAAACTGTATGACTTCACTCATATGCGAAATATAAAACAGAAAGCAACAAAGAAAAACAAACAAATAACCCATGGACACAGTCAATAGTTTAATGGTGATTTGGAGAAAGTAGGGAGAGTGGGCAGCCAGATACACGGTGATGGAAAGAGAACTGACACTGGGCAGTGCATACATAATGCTACACACAGACGATGCCCTGAGGAACTGTACACTGGAACCTGTGTAAGTCTTGATAACCAATGTCACCCCAATAAGTCTAACAGTAAATATATTTTATATATAAAAAAAAGAACAAAGAGTGAAGAAGCACAAGAAGAAAGCGTGTTGGAGGAAGGCGTGGTCAGGGAGGAGGCAGATGGGGTCGAACACATTAAAAAAGGGACCAATTAGGAGTTCTCTGATGGTGTAGTGGCTTAAGGCTTCGGGGCTGTCAGCGCTGCGGCCTGGGTTCGATTCCCAGCCAGGGAACTACCCACATACCAAAAAGCAAAAAAAAAAAAAAGGGACCAATTACATGTTAAAAGTCAAAGGACTATCATGCATCTCTGAGGACAAACCCGCTAAGCTGCACACCGGAAGTGTGGGAATCATATGCCTGCAAATCATATCTCAAGAAAGTTGTATTTTTTTAAATTAGCCAGCAAAACCTAATACATATTCTATTTCCATAAAAAGGGGTTTCTCCTTTAAAGGAGTTCCTGTTAAGAGGCACGTGGCAAACCAAGCTGAGGAGGTGAGTTCCAGGAAGAGCCAGCTCGGCACCGTACTTCTTGGGGCCTCAGTTTCCCCGTCTGCAAGCAAGAGAGCTGTGTGGGAATGAGTAGGGGCTGAGAGGTCAGGGAGACCTGGCCTTGAGTCCACCACCACCACCTAAAGCACGGATGGCCTCAAGACACAGACACTTAAGGTCTCTGAGCCTCCCTTTCCCCACCTGCAAAATGGAGGTGATTGCAACAACAGCCACTCTCAGATAATGCCAGGAGTATACAAATGAGATAATACAGGTAAAGCGCTCCACACACTGCTGGCACCTTAGCTAACGACTAGTCTCAAGCCAGCAGGGGGGAATAATGTCTACCAGCTCGGAGGAGCTGGTGGTGGTTAAACTGAGGAGGAATCTATAGAGCACGTGACAGTTCCCAACGTAATGGCTGAGGGGCTCAGGATGTCCCCAGCCCCTCCTGGCCTAGCAGCAGCTCTTTATTTGCAGATCTGAAGAGCTGCCCTAAGTAGAGAGCATCTTCTTCAAAAGCCCAGAGGCATTCAAAGATATTTTATACATGAGGGAATCCAGGCCACACTTCAATGGAAAAATTCACTGTCTTCCTGGAAGTTTAAAAAACGTAAAAGAGCCACATTTAAGGTACTTTATGGACATGTCGAATTGGAAAAATTAAATCAAAGCATACCGGGTAGGGCTGGAGGGCATACGAGGAGCCAGCTGTGTGACATTCAGTGTCCTCTTTCTCTAGGACCCCATGTGGCAATGTGCTGTTGTCACGTTGTACCAGTGACCAGACCATTCGGATGTGCTGTGACCCAGCTTCTCCAGCTGTTATTAACCACAGAGTCCAGATGCAACTCACCAAAATTAAAAAAAAAAATGTGGTCTGACCCAAGATTTTTCACAGTAGGTCCATTATGGATAAAATTTTAAAAAGAAAGAAACCACGTAAATGTCAACCAAAATGGCAGGGTGTAGGCAAACCAGAATATTTGGGAGATTTTTAAATGACCAGCGTGGGCCACATCAATACTTGGAAACCACATGTTGTCTGTGTCCAGTTTATACCTCTGCAAAACGATCCACGGGGACAGACATTAACGACAGAGAAAGACAAACAAGAAAATAATATTCCAGAGTCAAGACACCAGAGGAGCTAAAAGCATTGACTCTGGGCTCACATCCTGGTTCTCCTGCCATGGGCTGTGTGGCCCTGAGCATGCCCCTTGACCTCTCTGCGCCTCAGCTTCCTCGCCTGGGGAACGGGGATGATAACAGTTCCTATCTCATCAAAGAGTGGCTTTGGAAAGGTAATGAACTGAGACGTCTGATGTCCCCCGACGCTTACCGAGCGCCCAACACGATTAGCGATCACTCTTCCTGCAACGTCATTCAGTTGCTAAACTCTAATTTCTCAAAGAGGGAGAGAGGAGAGGAAGAGATTAAGGAAGGAGACAACGGAGAAGAACAAGTCACGGTACACAAACACACTTGTCGCACAGCACGTCATGTGTGGCATGAGGAGCAGGATGAGGGAGGGTGAGCCCGGCCCCAGGCCCAGGCATGCCAGGCTGGCTGTGTGACCCTGAGCCAGCACGTCCGTCCCTCAGCCCGCGTTCCTCCCATCCGGCCCTTTCTGAGAAGAAGAGCAAAGTGGGAGAAGACGGTGGGGAAGCTCCAGGACGCACCTACCTGGGCAGGCGGAGCAGCAGTCCCCAGCGGGCACGGCGGGGTCCAAGCAGGCTGGCTGGCAGGGGACCGTCTCACAGCTCACCTCTCCCAGCTGTGCAAGCAGAAGGACGCACGTGAACGTGCCCAGGCATCTCACTCGCCCACAGCAGCCCCCTCAGCAGGACCCACCCGCAGCAGGACCCACGGAAAGAGCAGGGTACAGAGGCTGTACTACCTGGCCCTCACTGAACGACAGGGGAAGCCAAACCCAGCAGGGTCGCATTAAGGAAACCACAAAGAGGGAGGATACTGTCACGCGCAAAGGTATCCGGCAGGGAATTAAAGTTGAAGAAAGGCAGAAGGAAGCAGGGCTCATGCTGGCGAAAGGGCTCCGAGTTTTTCGAAGGGACAAACGGCAAGAAGCAGCGCCTGTCCGGGCAGCTCCCAGGCTCCCAGGCCCAGCTCACCTGGCACGTGCACTGTGTACAGGGCTCATCGTCCAAGGTGAACACCTGGCCGTTCACCACCTTCCGTCCCTCGTAGTTGCAGTCTGCAGAGGCAGAGGAAACAGGGGCCCATGAGGGCCACGGCCCCCCAGGAGCCTGGGACATGGGGCGGCTGGTCCACTTACCTCGGCACACTGGGCAGCACTCCCCGTCGGGGTGGAAGGGGTAGGTGCAGGTGATGGGGCAGTCCATGGGTGAGCAGGCCACCGAGCCCAGCTGCAGGACACAGAAAATGCACAAGGACCTTCGTTCTGGGCAGCTGATGGGACACTTAGGGAGGGCAGGTCACACAGCCATTGAGTGCCCATCAGAATCACCAAGGTCCATGGTGGGGCCAGGGGAGTGGGGCTGTTCATGCAGATCCGTCTTCCCACTAGAACACAAGCCCTACAAGGTCAAGGCCTTGTCCACAGAGCTCATCTGTCCACAGGCACCTGCTGAACAAATCCATGAGCTGCCCAAGGAAGGTGAGCTCCAAAACCCCAGGAGAAAGAAGGTCCCAGAAGCTGAAGCTCCCCGATGCACATGCCTGTGAATGAACAAGGCCACTCAGAGGCCACAGAGATTTGCCCCGAGTTACTCAGTGCTCCCGCAGACCCTGTCCCTTTTCACACTGAGTCTGCACGCACCGCCAGCAAAGAAGCTCCATCGGCATTCGGCATTCTCAGCATGACAAGGTCAGGACTTTCTGCCTTTTCCAAATGCTAATATTAAGTGACATTACCATGGACACGCTTTTTCAGACTGAGAGGCAATATGGTTCAGGGGTACAAGTGTGCTTCCTGGAGCACAGGCTCAGAGTACGAGGACTTGATTCTTGGCATGTCAACTGACTAGCTGTGGGACCTGAGCAAATGACTTTGTCTCATTGTGCCTCAGTTTCTCCAGCTAGCAGATGGAGATGATGGTGCTGCCTACCTCCCAGGACTCCCACGAGGACTGAGTTCATGCATGTAAAGGGGCTGAGAGAGGGCTGGCACACAGCAAGTGCTGCAGCCTGTGAGTGAATGGAAGATTCCAGCACAGAGCCTTGGGCTGGAGTCCCTCACCTGCGCCCCGGGCGAGAACCCCTGGGCCACACATCATACTGTAAGGACTAGCCCTCAAAACCCTCCCTGGTCACCAGAAGCAGAGGATTTGAGCCAGGCAGGCTGAAAAACAGCTCTCTGCCCCAAGGAAAAGATTCACCCTGGGCAGTGCTAGAGGGAGCTGACTGTCACCAGGACCCAGAAGTGACCTTTCTCTTGGAGGTCTCTGGACTTTGCCTCCAGGGTTCAGGAGCTGGTGGCAGTCCCTGGGGAGTTTCCGCAGACAGGGGTCAGGTCTGGGTGGCCGTACCAGGCAGATGCAGCTCAGACACGGGTCCAGCACGGACGGAAAGGTCTGGTTGTTGTGGAAGATTCTGCCTGTGTAGGTGCAGCCTGCCAGAGAGAGCACGGGGTGAGTGCCAGCCGGCGGCGGGTGGTGTGGTGGTGACCAGTTCTCCGGCCAGAGCGAAGGTCTCAGGCTTATCTGGGTAGCAAAAGTCAGGCCAAGCACCTCCTAAGACAGTTGCCCCAGGGGCTGGGGAAGGGACAGAACACACATCTCGGCTGGGTGTTGACCTTTTTGTGCGGCATTCGTGGGAGGGGTCAGGGTGTCACTTCCCGGTCTCTGGACACCCCCCTCCCCTCCCCACCCCCACTCCCAGCCCGTCCCCAGTGTAAAAGCATTTCCTCCTCTATCCCCCACCAGGCGGGATCAGGACAGACTGGGAGACACAACTTGGGCGCCACCCTCTGCTCCTCCTCACTCAGCCAAACCCCAAACCTCACCTTCCAGAACGTTCCCCCACACCTCTCCCTTCTCTGCCCAATCTGTATGCTGCCACTGGAAGATACATACTAGTAAGTACAAAAGCAGGTAGTGGACAGCAGGGAAATATTTTATAAGAAAAAATGTATCTATTATATGTTTTATATATACATATAACAGACAGGTGATAGCATATATAGATACGGATGTTACATCATAAAAAAAAGACTGAAAAGACAAAGCCATGAGGTTAGGCGTGGTAATAGGCCCATTTTCATTTTTTTAATTTTGTTTTCTGTATGTTCTACAATAAAATGTGACTTTCGAAACAATGGAAAAGGTAATACTGACTCCGAAAACACTGAGGACCCTTACTCCCCCTCACTGATATCTAACTGTCTCGCAGGTGGGGCTCCTCTGTCACCCCGCCTGGGCTACAGGCTCTGCACATCTGCCTCCAGCCCCATGCTGGGCCTGCCGTGGGCACACTGCTCTGCGTCTCTGAGCCTTAGTTTCCTCATGCAACACGGGGTTGGACGATGGGGTGGTGGTGAGGATGACCCAGGAGGAAGCTCGTGTAGAGGAGCCTGGTGCAGGAGGAGCCTGGATGCCATGGGGGCCGGGAGGGCATTAGGCAGCCACACACACACACACACACACACACACACACACACGGAGACATACACGCAGGGAGCTACCTGCCGAACAGTCCGGGCAGCACTGTCCGGGGATCCGAATCGGGTGAGGGCACGAGTCCACGCAGTCTGTCCTCTTGCAGCTTACTGAGCCATCTGCCTGGAGGAACGAGGAACCTCACCAAGACTCCACCTGCCTCCACGCCTTGCTCCGCCCTCCTAGTCCCCCCTTAAAAAGGGCAATCCTGCAAACTGGCCAAGCCTTGCCCTAAAAGGTGCCCTGATGCAGCAGGAGGTGGCGGGTCCCCTTCAAAGAGGACCAGCTACTTGGGAAGGGGATGTGAACCTTCCAGAAGGCTCCCATGTCCAAGGAGAGGGAATTCAGAGCTGGGGGCTGGTCACCCCAGCTTCCTGTCCCTCTCCTACACCATCACCCCAACCCAAGCATGCTTTCAAGGCTTCCCAGAAGCCTGGCTCACCCCAAAATATGGAGCACAACAAATTCCGGTTTTTACAGAAAACGATTCTCCCTGAAATGTCTGTCTCAGAAGACAAAAGCACCATTAAGCTTTCTTTTATTCCCCCTAAGAAATCTGAATGCTTAGGAAGCTTTTGTGTTACTTTCTTATAACCTGAGTACCTGAGATCAGTCATAAAGGAAAGTTAGCAAAGGTACCTTCCTCCCAATTCTAATCCCAATGAACCATTTGCAAGTTTTGTAAGGGTCGTGGGCTTTTGATTTTATTTTTTTATTTTGGGGTAGTTCCCTGGCTGGGAATCAAACCCAAGCTGAGGCGTCTCCGGTTTTTTAACAAATGGTGCATCAGAGGGGCGTGAAGGCTGTGCTCGTCACGTGCCAGTGTGCACACACATCACCCAGCAGTGCGAGCAGGTTCGAAGTCGGGAGGTCTGGGCAGCCCTGACAGTCTGCGTGTCTACCAGGCTGCAGGTGACACCCATGACCATGACACCGCTGGTGCAGGGACCTCCTTTTGAGAGATAAAGCTCCAAGGGACTAAAAACTCTTAAAGTAGAAAGGAAAGCCAACGTGTATTGGAACAATGAGCTACACCAACTGTGCTTCTTGGTAAGTAGCTGTGTTCGCATTTCTGCCAATCTGCCCCTAAAACTCAAGCACCCTGTCCTTAACCGACCATGGGATGAGGCCATGCGATCATGCTAATGAAGCAAAACGCTGCAGTTTCACAGAAAAGGCCTCAACAACTGGCTGCCCCAGTTCGCTCAGTTTCTGTGCCCGGGGAAAACCTGCTATTAGGACTTCTAATTCCATCTCCCTGTGCCAGCAGCACCCTGTGCAAGCACAAGGTGTCACACACCATTGTGAAGGCGACTGCCAAGCTCCGGTGTCCCGAAAGGTCTGCTGGGGACGGAACAAACTGGGTCCCAACCCTTTCTGTAAAAGTGCAACTCGACAGCATGGGAGCAAGACGGAGGGCAGGCCTGAGGGGTGCTGGGCTTGCAAGGACCCCAGGCAGGGCACGGCGGGCAGGGGCAAAGCAGCTGAAGGCGCGCAGGTTGTCATTCACCTGGCAGATGCATAACTCACAGGGATCACCAGGAGACCAGATCTGTCCAATCGGGAACTCAACCCCATTGTCATCGAGAGAGCAGCCTGGCCAGGGGACAGTGAGGGAGGAAGGACAAGTGGGCAGAGACGCCGTGGAGGGCCCTGAATGCCCACCGACCTACAGCACCAGCCACCAGGGGCAGGCGCCTCTGCTCACGCTGTGTAGACAGCTCCTGGGTGTGCACTCCACCCAGGGGCTGCCCACGGCTGCCGCCCGGCACCCTCATTTAGTAGGTTTTCCCTCCCAACATGCACCCGGTATACACAGGCACGCTCCCACAAACATACGCTTCCATACACCCCCACAAACACACACAGTCACATACAGAGCAACAGCCACACTGTCACACACACACTCACGGACACACACACACAAATACACATGCACACTCACACACACACGTACACTCAAAATCACTCCTCAGTCTCAGCGGGTGCAGCTCAGCCTCCCACCCGAGGGCATCCCGACTTGCACTGGGTGCAGCCCTGGGACACTGCAGGGCTGGGGCCCCCACCTGTCACGGGCGTGGGCTCCCGGCAGCTGAAGCAGCACTGGCCAGGGCCCAGCCACCACTCCTCACGGGGGCAGTCCAGTTCTGGACACGGTGTGAAGGAACATTCTACTTCCCCATTCTGGAAAAAAGCCAAGGGTCACGGGCCAGTGTGGCCAGCTCCCCAGCCCTGGGCCATCTGAGGACTCCAGAGGAGGCTGGCGGGCTGCCATCGGCCTCCTTAAGTGACAAAGAAATCTCTAGGGAGTGGGAGCGGGAGGAAGGGCTAAGGGAAGCCCTGGGATCCTGGGGACATGCCAGTTATTTGTCTGCAGGGTCCGTTGCCTGCCCTAGCTGTAACCACCAGCATCTCTCCCCCTCACTTCTGCAAAACAGCTTCTGTGCAGGCTCCCTCCTTCCTGTTCTCGCTCCAATCTGTTCTCACTCTGCAGCCAGAGCGCTTTCTCAGGCACCAAGCTGATTGCAGCACTCCACCACTTACAGCCCTTCGGCAGCTCTGCCAAGTCCAAAGCCTTCAGCCTGGCTGGCAGAGCCTTCCACGACTGAGCCTGAGACAGAGGCTGACACCACCACCCTCGGCCCCTTTCCCTAAAGCCCTGCCCTTGGCCAATGGGGGCTGAGTCTTCCAGGTGTCCGGACGGTTCCTTCACCCCCGACTCCCAGGAGCACTGACACTGGGGCTGTGACAGGCAGCTAGACGGGCCCACCTCTGGGGTGCAATTCACACCCCAGAGCTCCCTGGGTATCAGCCTGAGCCCCCATCCCCACTCCATCCTCACTTGGCTCCTCCCACATCCCTGTTTCTCCTGAGTGTGCCCTTAGCCAATCACTTACACAAGAATCCGGCCCCAGGCCCTGCTTCTCGGAAGCCAAACAAAGCGGAGCCCCGCCTGCAGCCTCACCTCCCTGGGTGTGCCCTGTGCTCCCACCAGAATGGGTGCCCACCCTGCTCCGTCCCACTGCCAGGCGCAAGGGCCTCGGCTCCTCACCTCGTCATCCTGCAGGTCTCGCCTCAGCATCCCGCCCTCCAAGAGGGCATCCCTGAAGCCTGCAGTCTGGCTAGGAGCCCTGGTCACCTATCCATCGCCCACCTAGGCTGTGGGGCCCCTGGCAGAGGGGACTGGGGCTGTCGTGTGCTTAGCTGTGTCCTCAGCACTCAGCACTGCGCTCATAGCACTGTTGAGGGATGGACTTCAAGGAGGCTGAGCGCAGGCCCCTCTAGTACCTTTGCTGCCTCAGTCTCCCTTTTGCTGCATGGCAGCCCCTCTTCTGCCAGCTGAGGCATCCTGGGAAAGAGTCCTGCGCCCTGCCCTCTCCCCGCCACCCACCAGTTCAGTCCCTTACCTGGCAGACACAGGTGGTACACTCGTCACCACCCCCACTGAACACAGCCCCGTCAGCATACCACCGGCCATGGAAGAAGCACCCCACTGTGGAGAGGAAAGGGAGAAGCAGCTCAAAGTCTGTGGGTGAGCGCAGCTGAAGGAAAAGGGGGAGATGTGTGCAAGGGGGGCCCTAGGGGATCTCACACACTTGACGACGCTCCATAGCACAGCCCCCGCCCAGGGACTCACACACAGAAAACAGGCTGTCACTTAAAAACTGACAGAGAATGACTCGTGTATAAAACAAGGCCCTGAACCAAAAAGGCAGGGGAAGCCCAGAATAGCGAAAGAGGAAAAGACGAAATGGAAAAAGACTGCCCCAGACCTCTGAGACAGCTCTGGGCGCCACGCCACGCAGGGGAGGCTGGCACGATCCAGGGACAGCCTCGCGTCGCAAGAGGCCCCACAGGTGAAAAACAGCCTCAAAACCTGCGCAGGCCCACCTGCTGTCGGTCAGCTGCCCTGGGTTCAAGTCCCACCTACGCACTTCGCTACAGAGTAACTTTGGGCATCATCTTCATTAAGTCTTGGTTTTCTCATCTGTACAATGGGGTTGATAACAGCCCCTACCTCATAGAGACTACATAGCCTATTCAAAAATATTTTTCATTAAAAGTAATACAATATTTAAAGTTAAGAAATGTTAAAAGGACACCAGCTTTGAAATCAGGTAGACTTGGGTTCAAGTTCTGCTCGTGCGCTAACTGGCTATGTGTTTTTGGGCAGTGACTTGACCTCCCTGAGCCTCAGTTTCCTCGTCTATAAAATAGGGCTATGAATAGTACTCCCTCAGAGCAGGGCCATACGTATTCAATGAGATCAAGGGCTGGCAAGAGGCCTGCACAGCAACAGCACGGAGCTGGCAGGAGTATCTGTGACAGTGATGAGGTCATCCCAGGGAAGAGAACCACACTTTTAACAAAGGACCAACTCACTAGTAAGGAAGAGGAGGCCCCCTCCCCAGCTCAAGACAGAGCAATGCCAAGAGTCGATTCAGACCCTTTCCTGTCTGTGTTGAAGGTGCCTCCCAGGGCAGGGGGCAGGCTGGGCGATGAGCGCAGTCTAGCATCCAAACCACTGTGCACACAGTAGGTGCTCAATTAAAACAGGTGCTTTGAAATGCTTCAGCTGATCTGAGTGTCTAAAGCAAATATCAACCTCTTTCTTCTCCCCTCCACTCACCTTGCCCCCAAAAAACATACTCAAAAGACACTCCTCCCCCAAACACGTAAAAAAGCTAAATGTTCCCACTGCTCTCCGCACCCAAAGAGTCACTGACCTGGAACACAAGTGCAGCAGTCGGACCTCGGGGAGGTCTGGCAGGGGCCGGGAGAACACTCCGGGGAGATGCAGGACACATTTCCAGCCTGCAGAGGTGAGAGGTGGTGGTGGGTCGGGGAGGGGAGAGGAAGAGAGCCAGGCTGCGATGCCCTCCAGGCCCACCAAGCACCAGCTCCTGCCTGCCCAACCCCACTTTGGTTTCCTGCCCAACGCAAAAGGCTCCAAAAGGACCCTTAGATGCCGGCGGTCACCACAAGGACAGTCGGCAGGGATCCAGTTCCCAGCAAGTATTCTAGGGAGGATTAGAACACCTCCCTTTCCAAGATGAGGGCCAGACCAGATAGCAGAGCATGCTGCCCGCCGTGTGAAGACGCCACGCCCGGCCTTCCACCGCACCCCCACACAGGGCAGTGGGGAGCAGAGGCCACTCCACCAGGGGCGCCTTCCTGAGCATCAGAGTTCTGAACCAAGTCCCTCTGTCAGCTACTCAAAGCATCAGATGAAAAACTAAATTCTAAAATTCGGAGTAAAGCCCCCAGTTTTGGAGCCAGCCAGACCCGAGTACCAGTGCCGGCTCCTCCACTGTTGAGCTGACTTTGGGCAAAGTACGTCACCTCCCTGAGCCTTGGGCTCCCTATGTGTCAGGGGATGCTGAGGATCACGTGAAGTGACACCATCCACAAAAGCACTGGGCCACCGCACAAGGCCCCAACGAAGGGTGGCGGTAGCCAGCCACGTGCCCCACCCCCCATGAGACAGAGCAGTTTCTGTCCTCACTGCTGGGCCAGCAGCTGCTTGTAAAGATGGTCACAGGGCAGCCCTGAGGGTTGGTGCACAGAGCCCGGGCTCTGGACGCAGACAGACTTCAGCTCAAATCCCAGCTCTGCGCCCTCCCCGCCTCAGTCCTTTCATCTGTGGAACAGGCACAGTGCAGCTGACCTTGAAGAGCCACCAGGAGCCTCGGGTGAGGAAACAGGTAAAAAGCCCCAAGGCCTGTGCCTGCTACACACTGAGTGTTCTTACTCAACCCCATGGCAGTGTCTGGCACACAGTTTAATAACCCTTCTTGGAGGTGTGAATTGGCCTAAAGCAGAAGACTCTGACCAAGCTGAGCCTGGAGATGAGCCTTCTCCCCCGCAGACGTGGCCACCTTTATTGTGCCGGAAAATATTTTCTTCTGGAGAGAAGCACAGGCTCCCTGGTAGGAAGTTTCCAAGGGACTTCCGTCCCCGCCCCTCCCTAGACAGACGGACCCTGTTCGCCTGCAGAAGCCTCCCTGACGCCACACACCCACAGGCTTCACACGTCCCCGCAGACTTCTACGTGCGACACGTTCCGACCCAAATCCATGAGTCGAGAACTCGCCCTCCGCGGAAGGAGCTCGCCTCTACCATTGGGCCTTCCCTGCTTCCTCTAAAACCCCCAAAGGTTAAGAAAACACCCACGAGGCTTTGGGGACCTTGTGAAGCTCACCAGGCAGACACAGACGGTGCAGTTCTCCGTGGGAGGTGAAAACACGTCCCCTTCGGCTCGGATGACGCCACTGTGAAAACAGCCTTTGAAAGACAAACAGGGGTGTAGGAGGCAGCAAGCTTCTTCAAAGCAGAGGAAGCTTGTGGTCTCACTGCTTTTCCAGGCATAAGGTACCTGGAACCTTCCCTCACTGGCCACGATGCCCCAGGAGTGGCAGAGCCAGGTACCCAGGACAGTGTGGTCCTAAGGGCCCCTGGAGGATGCCCCAGAGGGTTCCATTCGTGTCAGATAAACCCAGAACTGTGTTGAGAGCAAGCCATTTTACTCCCGTAAGGCAGGAAGGGCAGCCAGGTAGCCCTGGCTTCCGAAACCTGGCCTTGGACATGTCACTCAACTTCTCTGGGACTCGGCGGTCTTTACTGTAAAGTGGAAATGCCACCAGATGCCCTGAAGGGGACTTGGAAGGATCCACAACCTGCTCTTTACATCCGGGCTCAGTACATAGTAGGGACACAGTAAAAGGTCACAACGGTCATTTAGAAAATCAATATGCATAAAAAAAAATTTTTTTTTTAAGGGGAGTTCCCTGGTGGTGTGGTGGCTAGGCTTCAGCGCTGTCAACGCTGCAGCCTGGGTCCCCAGCCAGGGAACTACCCACATAAAAAAAAGAAAGAAAGAAAAAGATCAATAGGCGCATTTCCATTCTAATGCTCAGGAAGACGTTTCCCCTCCTGCTCCAAGTGCAGCCACCTGGGCATCTGGGCATCTGATCGCCATAGAAATGGCGAAGCTCAGGCCCCTCCCCAGCGAGTGAGTTGGATGAGAATCTGCATTTTAACAAGATCCCCAGTGATGCACATGCAGAGTGAGTTTTGGGAAGCTCTGTTGAAGGACTTGTTAAGGTTTAGGGTCTTCACCCCAGAGCAATGCGAAGTGAATGAAAAACTGTAAGCAGAGTGGGAGAGAATTGTAAAGAGCAGAATTTACAATTACTCCTCTGGCTGTAGGAGGGGGAGTGGCGAGGGGAAGGGGGCTGCAGAGTAGATTTGGAGAAGCTCACTGAATGAATGAATGAATGAATGAAGCTCAAAAGGGATCCGCAGAAGATGAAAAGCTCCCAGATATCACGACATAAAACAGTGGTTCTCAAACTGCGGTCCCCGAACAGCAGCCATCAGCACCACCTGGGAACTTGCTAGAAACGCAAGTTCCAGGGCCCTGCGCCACCCACGAGAGCCAAATCAGCTCTGGGGGCGGGGCCCAGGGATCACCCTGAAGGGATTCAAATGTACACAAAATTGGAGAACAGCCGTTCAGCTACAGAGGGGCTGGGGAATGAAGAGGCGGGACCCTGTGGGGAACTCTCAGCCTCCCCTAGACTAGCTCCCACCTGTACACGACGGGCAGCACCTCCCATCTCCAGAGGGAATCGGGTGGGAACAGGCAGCTTCACAAGTCACCTTTTCACAGGTCACCTCCCCATCCTGGGAGCAGAAATAGGAGTTCCAATCACCACAGGCCCCCAGACACCAGATGGGGGCAGCCCCAAGGACCACTCACACCCACCTCACACCAGCACTGGGAGCACCCCGGCTCTGTCCAGCGGCTCCCCAACTCATACATGGCTCCCAGGTGCCAGCAGGCAGAGGGCCCTGGTGCAGGCCATGGGGCGGTGGGGCCCCTGGGCAAGGAAGGCGTCACCACTGCCTCCTCCAGGAATTGTGAGGGAGGTCTGAGAGTCCCCAACAGGGGGGCAGTAGGCACTGGGGTGCCCATCAGGGTGGACAGCAGCCTCGTCAGGGCAGAAGGAGAGGGTGTGGGTAGTGCAGGGGTGGGCAATGGCAGGAGCATGGTCCTGACTCCAGCTGGGGGTCCTGGAGCCCCAGAAGGAGGGCTGTGTCCCGGGGAGAGGGCAGGCCGGCCGGCCTCTGGCAGCAGCAGTAGCATCTTGGGGGGGTGCTGCAGGGGCTGCAGGATGGCGGAGGGGGCCAGCACAGCTTTTGGGAAAGCTGGAATGGAAGCACAGGGGTATCTTGAAGGAGGCAGCAGGAGGAGGCAAGCCTGGGGATGTGGGCTCAACCTCCCCACTACAGTCACTGAACGTCCCTGGGCCAGTTTCCTCATCAGCATAATGGGTTCTAATACCTCCAGTGTGACCCTAAACCGCTGGGGCTGTGGAGATGAGCACACGGGAAGACTGGTGGGAAAGTACCACATGAGCAGGCAAGGTGACAAGGTAGGGGTGTGTCCCCTGCCTCCCATCTGTGTGTGTCTTCCCAGGAGAGCACACTGACATGCTCGGGAGAACATGCCACCGCAGGGGTGTCCAACCTGTTGGTGTCCCTGGGCCACATCAGAAGAAAAATTGCCTTGGGCCACACATAAAATACAATGATAGCTGATGAGCTAAAAAAAAAAAAAGCGTCACCAAAAAAAAATCTCATAATATTTTAAGGAAGTTTATGAGTTTGTTGGGCCACATTCAAAGCCGTCCTGAGCTGCATGCAGCCCACAGGCCTTCGATATTTATACGACATTATACATGTGTGTACCGGCGTCTGTCCACGGAGCCCCGGTTACTGGGACTCCTGTCACGTGCTCCTCATTTTTTCTTTCCTTTTGGGGGAAAACAGAAAGGGCTAGGGAAACAGTGAAGTGCAAAGGGAAGAAGTCCAAGGAGGATGCCGGATAGAAAGAGGAATCAAAAACAGCGAGTGGAAAAGGAAGTGGTTGTGCTTTGGGAGGGCGGGGCCGGGGCCTGGGAGGCGGGGCCTGGCTCACTCGGAGGGCGGGGCCGGGGCCTGGGAGGCGGGGCCGGACGCTCACCTTCACAGGACACTCTGTCTGCGCGCAGCCTGAAGCCTGGTCGGCAAGTGCACAGGAAGCTGCCCACAGTGTTATGGCAGGAATGGTGGCAGACTCGCCTCTCCTGCGGCCGCCGACATTCGTTTACATCTGCAGGAGAGCCATGCTGCTGACAGCTGCCTCGTCGCAGCCACTGAGTTTTTCTTCCACCATCTCACGGCCCAGAAGGCTGGAGGAGTCTCCCTGACATGTTCTTGCGGGGTCCATCCCTGCCCCCGGGTGTGGGATGTGACTCACATGTCTGCGAGTGGGGCTGAAATCTGTGCTAGTCCCCTTGGGAGGTTCATATATCCAGCAGGTATTTAATGGCTGCACCGGGGACTCATCCCCCAGCACTAGGCAGCAACGATTAAGTGCTGGCAGGAGCGGTGAGCCCTGCTGGGCATCTCATCCCCGACCCTTCCACCATCCCGTCCTACCTGCTGGGTTTCAGGTGGTGTGGCCCCTCCTGAAAAAAGTCTCAAAAGTCACTGCACTGCTCAAGGTAGGACAAATCCCAAACTTCACTAGTAACAAGGTCTTTTTTCAGGGTCCTGGGACCTCACCTTCAACCCAAGAGCCAAGCTCAAGCCAAACATGCCAAACAATCCCTTTCTGGAAATTTCTGCTAATCAGCTAGGAAACAGGGGTCTCCTTCTAAACCACAGGAACCAAGACATAACGTGCTTTATTTACCAAGGGGAGCAAAGGCAGCCAAGAAAATGAGCAGAGAGGAATCCTTGGGGTGCATCTGGGAGAGGAGTGGAAGAGAAACAGAACAGGATGAAAGTGGCATGTGGCCAGGAAAAGTCCAGGACAGGGTCTTCCACGAGGAGCCGTGCCAACCCCAGCAACAGGCAGGCTCTGAGCAAAGAAAGGCTCAAGCACTCACGGGCTCCAGGGGACCAGGGAGGGGTCCAGGCTATTCACTCTTCCCTGTCCCTGGCCTCGCCCTGTCCATCTTCCTCATTGGCAGTTCAAGTGTGAAGGCAGTAGGGGCCTCCCAACCTTACCTACACAGGAGTGCCGGTTGCCATGGAGATGGAAGCCCGTTCTACAGGAACACCTGTAGCTGCCAATGCTGTTTTTACATCGCTGCTGACAGGGGGTGCTGAGGCATTCGTCAGTGTCTAGGAGGGAACAGGACGAGGCTGGAGTTCTTTTTCTATGGAGTTTTGGAAATACATGATCCCCTCTGTCTCATCGCGATCTCCTGCCCCACTTGGGGATGTCGGGGACCACCTTAACTCCTCTCTCACTGCCCACAACCAGTGTATCAGCTCCTCTCTGGACCAGCCCACTTCTCTCCAATCCCACTGCCATACCAGAGCCTGGGCCACCTTTGTCTCTACTCTGTCTCCCTGTCTCTATCGTGCTCCTCCCAAGCCATCTGTTACACAGCCTCCAGGATGTCCTGACCAAAGGGCACCTGCAGTCAGGCCACTCCCCCTCCACGGCTCCCACAAGCTCCAATGCTGCAGCAAAGTTCAGGAACCCTAGGATGCCTTTGCCACCTCCTTCCCTGCCCTGCACCTGTGCCCTGGCTTAAATTCTTGCCTTCTTCCAAGGGCATCACGCTCCTGTGGGCCTCCTGCTTCACCTGTGTTCTCCTGTCTGCTTGGACTGCCTTTCTATCTTGTCTGGCTGGAAAACTCACCCTTATACCTCAAAAATCAGCTTCTCTAGCATCTCCTTTGACCAAGTTTCCCCATATCACTATTTGAAACTGTGAAACACTGGAAATAACCTATGTGTTCCTCCATAAAAGAAGCATTAGTATAAACTATGGCATGTTTGCACTGCGGAGTTCCAGGCAGTACTTAAAAGGAACAAGACAGGTAGATCTGTTGACCCTGAGATGGAGACATCTTCAAGGCAGACTGCGGAAGGGGGAAAAGCAAGTAGAGGATTGACTGGGTTCAAATTCCAGCTCCAACACCATCTTGGGCAAGTTAGTTCATTTCTTTCAGTCTTAGTGTTCCCACCAGGAACATAGAAATAAACAGCACCAACTTCATAGGGTAAGATGGAAACGAGAAAACACCTCTGCTGTGCTTAGCATGGCGTCCAGTCATAGTTAGGACTGTGAAGTGCTCATCTCTCAGTATCATCTCAGAGTGTGAGTGTGTGTGTGTGTGTGTGTGTATAAATGTGTGTGTATAAGTGTGTGTGTGAGAGTATATGTGTGTGAGTGTGTGTGTGTGCACATGAGCATGCGTGCATGTACTGGGGAGAGGCAGGCTGGGCACTCCAGCAGATTGATAACCAGGTGGATGAATGAAGTGTCCCCCTCCCCCAATTCCTATGTTGAAGCCCTATGCAATGGAATGGTGGCAGGAGGTGGGCCTTTGTGAGGTGATGAAGATTAGAGGAGTTCTGAAGAGTGGGGCCCTCAGGAAGGGGTTAGTTTCCTTAGAAGAAGATACACCAGGGCACAGCTAGAAAGCAGCCATCACAAGCCAGGAAGAGGGCCCTCACCCGGAACTGAACTGGCACCTTGATCTTAGACCTCGGCCTCCAGAACTGAGGATAAATGTCTGCTGTTGGAATGTCCCAGTTTGTGCTATTTTGTTACAGCAGCCTGAGCTGACTATGACACCAGGGTTATTCGCTAGGGAGAGCAGAGCACAGGCGTGGCACAGAGAGAGTCTGGAGCTAATGGCTTTTAAAAAATGTTTTACTGTCTGAAAATTTCAAAGACACAGAAAATAAACTGTATGTATCAAGGGGGAACTTTTGTCTTAGCTGCCTTTTTAAAGAGAGAGTGTTTCCTTACTTAACTTCTGTAAATAAAAGTCATCTTCAAAGAATGAGTAATTATTTTAAAAGATCTCCCGCATCCTGCTCACTTAGAAGAGGCGATTCCCTTTCTTCCCTGAGTCCCAGCAACACTTACCCGCGGCCGCAACCTTGTTGTTTTGCTCCCCACCAGACTGGGGCAGCTGGAACAAATGAACACCACCGCGACCCCCCCCCCCCGCACCCACGTGCTGTGCTCACAGTACCCCCGCCCCCCCAGGCTTTCAGGCCCTGCCCCTGGCGCCCCCTGGGGCCTCTCCTCCACCCCCACCCCTCCACTCTGCAACGATGGCAGCAGCTGTTTCTAGGGAGTCCTGGTTCAGAGCCGGGGTCCTAGCCAGACCTGCCGGGATTCAAGCTGACTCCATCTCTCACTGGCGGAATGGCCGTGGGAGAGCCTCCGTTTCCGCATAGGTCAAGTGGGGATGATACCAGTAGGTCCCTCGGAAGACCGTGGTGAGGGTGAAATGCACCAACGCAGGCGGAGCACACGTTGGGCCGGGCAGGGCCGCATGGCCACACTGGAGCCCGGCGGCGGCCGGGGACGGCGCCATCTTTGCCCCTCCCAGAGCCGCTCACCTTGGCAGCTGTGGCGGTCGGCGGACAGCTGCATGCCCGGCCCACACTCGCACACAAACCCGCCTTCCGTGTTCACACAGTGGCCCTCGCAAGAGGAGCTTAAACATTCATCAATGTCTGCGAAGAGAAAAAGCAGCCTTGCACAGCCCACTCTGAACATGGTTGGGGTGCAGGGAGAAAGTCGACCCCACGCCGACCCCGTGCCCACAGGTGTCCCAAGAAGAAAGGCCAGGTACCGGGAAAGTCACCGGAGGGGAGGCGGAGGGACCAGGCCCCTCCTCGTTGACCCACCAGACCAGAGGCCCGAGAGGATGGCTGAGACAGCACTGTCGCCGCCGGCCCCACCCACACAGCACATCCTCGCAGAGTGGAGAGCGTGGGCAGGAGGCCTGATTAAATCCCCGTAAATGCTATTGCGCGCCGCCCGTGTGCAGCGGCTTGGAGCGCGGCCTCGGAGGACACGAACGTGACTGAGACATGGCACTGACTCTCCGGGCGGTTCGTGTGATATCGCCGGAGCACGACACACACCCACGAGAGACCACACATGGCCGGGTGACGTGCGTCCCACCAGAGAACGCCCGGGCCCAGCAGCAGCGGGGCGGGAGGAGAGATGGGCTGAGAGGACCGGGAGGCATCCAGAGGAGGGGACCCTCGCGTGGAGAGGGAATCTGAGGGGCTCAGGAAATGCCTGGGGCCCCCTCGGAAGCGTGGTTCCTGTCGGGGAAGTAGAGGCAGGGCTGGAGGCTGTGGAGCACCCAGGAGCGCCGAGGAGTGCCCAGAGCTTCTGCCCAGGGTGACGGGATCCAAGCGGTGCGTTAGGGAAGTTCAGGCCTGAGGGCTGAAGGGGGCTGGGAGACAAACCTCCCCACTCGTTTCACAGCATTTCTTCCTCACCTAGGTATGGTGGCTCGGAAGGACCTACAAGACCGGCTCTGCCCGCTCCAGTCTGCACCCGAGGCTCCCAGCCCCGCCCCCACGCCCGCAGCCCACCTCCCTTCTCCCTCTTGCGCGTGGGCAGGCCCTTCAGGACCACACCCACCGCCCGTGAGAAGCCTGCCCTGACCAACCCCGTGCCCCCTGCCCTGCGCTTTCTCTGACACTGTCCTCTGGCTTTTCCTTGGTCCCGTTTGCCTCTGCAACTAGAAGCGGGCGGGTGCAGGAAGTGCTCCCCGTGAAAGGCATTCGGGGGAGGGCGAATGACTTCAGCGAGCCCCGAGCACCAAGACCCTTTCGTGAGACGCTTTGACCCAACAGTTCTCCTCCTGGGAATAATCAGAGATGCCCACAAGAAGCCCTTTTATTGCAGCATTATTTATAGCGGTGAAACACAGCAGACAAGCTAAATGAGGGGCAACAGAGAACCGGGTACTTGAGTTACAGTAGCCACATACACAGCTGTTAGAAAGTACATTGTGAGGACTGTTTCGTGCTCACAACATAAAGTCTAGTGAGAAAAATAATGAACTATAGATGTGATCCTAATTTCATAAAACACAGATATACAAGCTTAACATACTTTTACAGACAGGTACACACTCAAACACATACACACCCAAGGGAATAACTTCATTTTCATACTTTGGGTAGACCCTAACCTTCTGGGACATGTTGGGCTTTTTTTCAGTTTTCTACTTCTTTTTTTCCTAAATGTCCCAACATGAATTATCTTTTACTTCTGTATTCTGGGGAAGAAAACTAAGTTTTACAAAATCAAACCTCCAAAAAGAGGCTTTCACCTCTCCAAACAGATATGCAAGAAATTGGTCACAGTGGCTGCCTCTGGCAAAAGTATCCAAATCTGCTGGCAGGAATTTTTTTAAAGTCACACTTTTACCATAATTCCTGAGTTTCGCTTCCCTCATCTTTCACACGTCACTTCCCTGAGGGAGCCTTCCAAGGTCAAGCGCACCTCACACTTCACCAGTTACGGGCCCACCCCATGGGCCTGGTGCTGTCTGCGCCCTCAGCTCGGTCCCTGGCTGTGCACGTATTTGTGAGACGCAGGAGGGACACATTGCTTGGGTTTGCACGCCTTTCCTGCCCACTATCCGATGGCAGAGCTCACCCCGGCTCAGCTCTGCTCGTGTGTCCCTCTGGAGACCATGCTGGCAGGACAGGAAGGAGACGCAATTCCCGCCCGCCCCGCCCCCCACAGCTCCCAGGTCTCTCACCGGTGCACCTGATGCCAACAGCTGTCTCTGTCATGGAGAAACCCACAGGACAGACTCGGGCCACCTCCTGACAGCCACCATGGTTACAGGTAAGGTCACAGCCGTACTCCCCACAGGGTCCATGGGCTTCTGAAACAGGCACCGCACACATGAGCATGCACCATGCTAAAGTCCAGGCCACCTCCACCTCACGGGGGGTCCTCTAGGTTCTGTGAGGAAGGTGCCTCTGGGGGCAGACAGGCTGGAACTGAAACCCCGTTCTGCCACTCACTAGCCATGTCACCCTGGGCGAGCCACTAACTTCTGTGCCTCAGTTTCCTCATCTATAAAACAGGAATAAGAATGTCTGCCTAGGCAGTTCCCTAGTGGTGTAGTGGCTAAGGCTTCGGCGCTCTCAACGCTGCAGCCTGGGTTCGATTCCCAGCCAGGGAGTTACTCCCTGCAAAAAAACAAATCAAAACCAAAAAAAAAAACAAAGAATGTCTGCCTAACAGGGTAGTTAGAAGGTGATGTGCGAGGACACAAGTGTCTGGTGTCTGGCACATAACCTCAGTGCTAATGGAGTTCTTCCCATCAGCCATTGCCCCCACCCCCACCCCCAGTTACCTGGGCAGGTGGCCCCTTGCTCTCCGTCCTGGCAGGAACAGACGTTGGGAGCGATGCAGATGCCACTCCCACAGCCGAAGGAGCAGAGGGCTGAGAGGAGAAATGCAGGTGAGGGAGTCGGGGCTGGAGCCCCCAGTCTGCCCCTCAGGCTAGCCCAGGGAATGAGCGCCCTGCTGGGGAGGATGTTTGGGGCACAGAGACAGGCACTTACGAAGGGTGCAGTGCCCACTGCCCATGGAGGGTGCCCAGCCAGGGCAGCAGCCACTCCCGAACCCCGAGAGGCAGACGTGGGGGCCCAGCCGGCGTCTGCAAAAGAGTAGAGAGCACTTTCCACGTTCTGGGCACTGAAATCCTCCCAGTTAGTCAGGAAGTCAGTCAACAAACAGTTCTTGAGGCCCTCTGGAGGGGTAATGGGAAGTTTCCAAAGAAAAATGACCCTGACAGCCTCTCCTGAGACAGATCAAAGACAAAGGCACCAGGGTCCTACAGATACCTGCCCCATGAACACAGAGCAGAGTGGCGAGGAGAAAGGGGCCACACAGTGGCCTCAGCACTGAGGAGACAAGGCTGTCATAGGTGAAAAGCCCCAGGGAAGGCTGCCTCAGGGCCTTGGCACACACAGTCCCCTCTCTCAGGAAGGTTCTTCCTCAGACACTCGTACAGCTCATTCCCTCCTTTTACCCAGGTCTCTCTTCTCATGTCTCCTTCTCAGAGAGGCCTTTCTTGTCCACACTTACCTTGCTTTATTCTGAATACCGTCCAATTGCTAGGACATTAAATTACTTTTTAATTTGTTGATTTGTTCATTGTCTGCCCTACCATTCCATGGGGACAAGGGCTTCATCTTTTTTGTTCACCTCCGCAACCAAAAGCAGTGCCTAACACATAGTAGTTGCTCAATAAATGGCTGTCAAGGGAAAAGTTGAGAAGGGAAGCCAGCACAAAAGAGGAAGGGGGACAGCAGCCCCAGAGGGGCTAGACAGATGTCACTCCCTAGGTGACATCTCTGGGGTGGGCGTAGGGACACCAGCAAGCTCCCAAGGGAGTAAAGGAGAATGCGGTGTGCCAGATGCCAGGTGAGGCACTACAGTCCAGCCATGAACAAGTCACTTCCCCACGTGTGGGGGCACTGGGCAGACAAGGAACCCGGTAATAACAACGTACTGTGACAAGTAGCCCAGCGGCACTGGCCATGGAAGCTGGACTGTAGCCTGGGGAGGCTTCGTGGAAGGGCGGCTTCTCGACTGAGGCAGTGGAGAGGAGTCGGGCTGCTAGGCAGAGTGGAGGAGGGGAGAGGGTGTTTCAGGCAGAGGGAGCAAGGGCACAGGTCTGGAGGGGGACACAGACAGTGATTGGAACTGGTTCTGTGATGGGCTGGGCAGAGGGTGATACAATCCAGCCTGGTTTCAACTCGGAATTCCGGTGCAACAGAATAGGGACAGGAAACCCCTGCCCACCTGTGCTCCATTGTGGAGAGGGGTAATGGCAATGTTCTACCTGTCAGGCAGCCCCAGAGCAGCCGCAATGTGCCAGGTGCAGCAGCAGGGCTGGGGACATGAATAGACAAGACAGACCCACCCTGCTCTTGAGAGGAATAATCCCTGCCAAATGTGACAAGGAGTCTGAAAACGGGAAGCTCAGGCCACATGGCAGTACAGAAATGTCTGCAGAAAATGGTCCCTAGAGCCCCAAAGAGACTCTTCGCCCTCTGAAGTCACCACAGAAAAAGAGGGAGCCTTGGGTGGGAGGTCGGAGACTGGCAGTGATGTCTCACCCACTGCCCCTTGTTGGAACCAGCTCCTCAGACCCGGCTGTGAAAGGGACAGGGGTGCCACCTAAGCGCCAGAGGTTAAGATGCCCGTGTGGAACCACACCCTCAAGTGGGCAGGGGCCCAGCACCCCAAGGAGTCTAGTAGTGCGCGCTGTAACAGGTGGCAGGAAAGCTCTGAAACTACGCGGAGCCCGCCCATCGGAGCAGGAACTGGCGGAGGGGGCAGAACACACGTGCGAGCTGCAAGCCTGGCGGAAACGCCCCCTGGGCGCCCCCTACCCCGCCCCCCGCAGTGGCTGCGGGCCAGGCCGCCCGCTGACACCGTGTTCCCTCGCTCGGAGCATCACGCACACACGCGCTTGGCCGTGGCAGCCGGCCTCCTCCAGGAAGAGATCCAAGGGGAGGGCGGCATCCATCGGGAAACAGCGAAGGGACAAACACCCGCCCCCGCCTCTGCGTGCACACACGCGGCGGAAACCGAAACATAACCTGGCGAGACCCCGGCAGTTCAAAGGTCCGCGGCGAGCCCGGAGCCCGAACACAGGGAAAGCCCCCACCCCACCGCGAAGCGGCCAGCGCTGCGAGGGACCAGGCCCTGGCAAGGCAGAGCTATTGGCAGGTTTTCGAGCAAAGCCTGCTAGTCTGAAGACCAGGTGGCACTTTCCGGGCTCCCCTTGCCCAGGTCTGCGCTCCAAGGTAGACTCACCCAGTGCCTGGATCTCCGTCCCCCCAAGTCTCAGCCAGGTCAGCCCGGACATTGGGCGCAGAACAGGCAGGCAACCACCCCGAGGTACAAGCTTCTGTCTCTTTGTCCAGCCCCCACGGGCTGCGCCCGCACGGACAGAACCCAAGAGCTGCGTCCCGATCCACGGCTGCCGGCGGCTCCAGATGCCGCTCCGCGCCTCCCCGCTCCACGCCGGGAGTGCTCCCGAGGTGGGGTAGAGGAGGGGCGCAGGGCACTTACCTCTCTGTCGCGAAGTGCCCGGGTGGCTTCTTCCCGGTGTAGCCGCGGGCCCGGACCCGCGGCAGCAAGAGCACTACGCAGGCGGCCCGGAGGAGCAGTCCGGCCCACATGACCGGCGGCGGTGCGTCCGCCCCGGCTCGGCTGGGCTCCCGTTCGGCGCACGGAGGAGGGGGCTGCCGGCCCTCGCCCCTCCTCCTGGCGCCTCGGGGAGCGAACCAGCGAGCCCAGAGCTGGCACGCGGAGCAGAGCAGGGGGGCTGGGGACGCAGAGAGGGGCCGCGAGGGGACACGCGCAAGGCTGGGGGGTGGTCTCTGGCACCTCAGAGGGAAACACAAAAGGCAGCGCCGCCAGCCCGCCAAAGTAGCCTCTTGGGGCGGGCACGGAGCCCTGGGCGGGGTCAAAGATCAGGGACCCCTGGGGGCGGGGTTTTGCCCTCGGCCCACCCTTTGCCCGGGTTTGGGAGTCGCCTCCTTGAGCAGTGCTGTGGGCGTCAGACTGAGGCCCAGGGAGGAAAAAAACTTTGGGAATAAGGTTGGCGCTGAAAGCGGTGGAGCCCAAGATGCGTGTGTCATTAGAAGGTGGAAAACGTGGAAATCCGCACCTAGGACTCTGGGTACGTTCACTGCTGGGCAGTTCTCTCTAGGTTGGCCCCCAGCCTGCCACCAGGTCTGCACCCTAACCCTGAGTGTGGGGGTCAGTCGGCCTACCTGCTCCCAGGTCAAGGGTTACTAGGTGGTCTTGGAACTCACAGGCTCTTCTCCGCCCCCCAGGCCAGTCAGAGTGGGAGGGAAGTGACCAGCAGGTGATGGATGGACAGGATCCTCCCACCCAAAGAAAGCTGCCAAGATGACTAGAAAGCTTAAATTCCACCCGCTTTGTGCAGGAATCTCTCCCAGCTGCTGGGACCCAATTAGTTAAGATTTGCTTAAACACTTCCAGGGATAAGGAACTCACTACCTGTGAAAAGGGAGACCAATCCAGTTTTTAATTAATACACTTGTTAGGAAGTTTTTACTTCCCCCTTAACCCCAGTTCCTTTGGTCCTGCCTCAGTTGCCCTCCTACTGGCCACCTTAGCCTGTCACTGAGGTCCTTAACGCTGGTGGCCAATGTTGGCTTTTGGGGCATGCTGCTGTTAATTCATAATACAGAGCTACAGGAAAGGAAAATCTCAGGGGTTTTCGTTGTCATGTTTTTATGTTGTTGCTTTTTAAACAAACTGCTGAGCCCATCTCCCCACCTGAACGCGTTTTTGCTGATGTTCAATGTTAGCCAGGTTATCTCACCTGGTTAGTTTTGTTTTTTGGGTTTTTTGGTATGTGGGTAGTTCCCTGGCTGGGAATCGAACCCAGGCCACAGTGTTAACAGCGCCAGCACTGAAGCCTTAAGCCACTACACCATCATCACCTGGTTAGTTTTGATCCATCTTTTAAGCTAAGCAAAGATTCTCAACAAGTAGGTTGCCAAAATAAGCCTGTATCCTAAGATGAATGCATCTTCCATTTTTATGTCCATGTCCTAAGGACCCTCAGAATCCTAGGCCATCTTTCCCTTTTGCCTCAAACAACCAAAGGTGCATTTTCCCTCCACCACTCTCACAGCAATCCTGTTACTTCACTGTCCACTGTCACAAATCTAGCCCCCAATTATTCAACAGGGTTAAACATAAAGCCCTTCCTTCACTTGGGCCCACAAAATGTATCACACCCTGCCCTTATCATGCCTACCTAGACCACCCAGCACTGAAAGTCAAATAACGTGCCAGCCCTTCCCACACTCCAGCACACTTCTGAGCTCTACTGCTTCATGTAGCCCTGGGTCATCCATCAGAGCCTTGACCTGGCAGGGTCTGCTCCATATTGGCCAATGAATAGCTAAGAAGCAACTTTGTGCTTAAAGAAAATCCTCTTCCAACCTCAGGGTATTTAAGAGTCACAAATTCCTGGAGCAGCATTTCGAAAAAAAACAACTTTGTAAACAGCCCCTGACATTTCCCCATTTTTTTGACCTTATGACATTCATCTTGATCCTCTTATCAACAGTTTTGCTTCTTCAGTTTGCTTTCTGCTGCTTTCTTTATCTTGTCCTTGGGTTTGTTTGACCTGAGGCTCAAAGTTTAGACCCTGAGAATATATCTCTAACTTAGTATCTGTCGTCTTCAAGGACTAGTTTGGGCATATCCCTTAGTTTCCTCCTCACTTCTGTGGCTTGTGGCTTGAGTAACAAAAGGGACCCTCCACCGAGGGCGGAGGAGCCAAGTTGTTGTTGGCTGCAGAAAGAAGGCCTCTCTGGCTTGTGACCCATCCAAACGGCCATGTGATGAGTCAGATTTTCTATTATTCTCCCAAAGGTCCATTCGTGCAGAGGCCTGGAGTGGGGCTAGCTCATCAGCGCCTACATGGAAAGGATCCATGCCAGCTGGCCAGCACCAAGTCCCACAGGCAACCTTTCCCCCCTGCAGTGGTAATTAACGGTGTTTGGGGGGGATGTGGGAGTGTGGCAGTAGAACGTCAGTTTCCAAAAGATTGCTGGAACTCAATTGTGAAGGAAGAGATCCAAGATAGTAGGAAACAAAAACTGCAAGGAGTCCACAGCTTCCAAAGTAAGACTAAAGCCACTGACACCTAATACTCAGTGTAGCAGGTCTCCTTGGCTGCAGGTCAGACTGCTAAAAAGCACCAGAACACATCACACTCCATTCCGTCTTCCCGACCCTGGTACCTTACAGTCCATCCTCCCATCTACAATTAAATATTTAAAATAATCACCATCTGGAGACTGCTGCTTGCTTGTCTCATTGAAGTTGGTATCTGGCATGGGGGCAGACCTTTTCAATTCAAACCATGACGTGAAGAATTCAAATCACAGTGTTGAGTTTCAACTTCAACTGTGGTTTTTGAGAGATGATGATTGTTTTTTCCCTTAAGACCCTTAACTCCCACCCTCAGAAATCCCTGGAGAATAAGGGAAAACCAACAGTAATGAAACACAAGGAATGCCTCCAGGGACGGAAACTCACTCCAGAAGACCCCCAAAGCAGAGATGCTTCTTTGCCTTTTTCCTTTTAAGCTAAAATCTCTCAAAACCACAGTTTGAACTTGAGACCACAACGTTCCTGACACCGTATCAAAGGCTGGTCTTAAAGGAGCCAGCCAATATGCCTAGGATCAACCCAACTCCACTGTTGGGACAGAGCAGCCTTTATTCCCACCGGGTCACTGGTGGAAATGTGGGCCCAGACACTCCAACCCACTGAGCTGAAAGAAGACGGGCTCTGTTTGCTGCACAGAAAGGTGAACCCAAATGTGCCCTACTCTTGTATTTTCAAACCAAAGGCACCAGGTTTACTGGATTGAAACCAGAGGAAATAAAACCAGAAACCAAAGGGCATGTGACAACAGGAAGCAGGGAGGTGCACCAGGAGCATCTTGTCAGGCGGAGGAGCAGTGCCTGGGGCAGGCTGGCAGGAGGCTGCATCTGGTTGCAATATGACGTCAGCAAAGGCAGCCCAAGCAGCCCCCATGCCCGGCAGGTTACTAACAGAGGCAACTGGGAAACAAATCAAGGGCAACCAAAGACCACAGAGTTTCAAAAACCTGATGTCCATCACCCCTGGGATCCTACCAAAAACGATCACATGGCAAAGAGAGGTAGACATCATCTCACTATTTGAGAGAACTTGTTCCAGCAACAAGGACAAATGACTGCAGCAGCTGTCATAAGAGAGGGAAATGAGTTTGCAGGAAATTGGGCACATTAGGATGCTAGAGTGCTGAACAGTGGGAAGAAAAGCAGAAACAAATGGATCTTTCTTCTTAGATTCTACTTTATTTGGTAAAACTCAGAAACTAACCACCAATGCATGTCCACCCACCTCCTTCTCTCTGAAGATGGCAGTTCCCCAGAGATAAAAAGGCTGTGGCTTAGGGATCATCCACCATCTCCAGATTTTATACTCAGGCAAGCCCATGGCCTGGTGGTCAGGCCTCCAGACCCAAAGCTCTCCAAGGCGACAGAAGAAAGGAAAAGAAAGATCTCACTATAGAGACAATGAACCCTTCCCACCCCTCTTCCCTTCTGCCCACAACCTCCCCACACCCTCAACCTAAATAAAAAGATAGCAGAGGGCAATGCGTGAGTGTGAGTGTGAGAGACACACGCACAGAGCTTCCTTTCAGCCAGAGCTGCAAGTCCTCCCTGGAAGAAGGACTGGCAACACCAATCAAAGCTTGATGGCCCAAGGGGATGGCTGGAATCATGTGAGACTGGTAAAAATCCAGGGAGAAAATATTTCACCGTCAGCCCACTGCCAGGTCTCCAGTGAACTGGTTGTAGTTCTAAGAAATCCCCATTTCCACACAGGTGACAGTGGCTCTGGGGCAGGTGGCTTAGAGAAAAGTTTCCCATGGCCAAAAAGACAGTGGTGGGGGAGGGGAGATAGGCGGGCAAAGCCTTGAGGGAAGGGCTGGGAAAGGGATCCCTGCCCTTGGCTAATGGATCCGCGTCAGCTCCTCCACAACCTTGATCAGGTCGTCTGCGGTGGCCTCTCGCTTCATTCCGCTGCCATCATCATACTGCAGCAAGGAAAGGGGAGGGTGGTGAGGGCCAAGACATGCTCTCCCTCCCCTGGGGAAGGGGATGGCCACATCACGGGGGCTGGGGGGGGATCCTGCTCCATCACTGCCATGGCAGGGAGGATGTTCTCACCAGAAATCCACCCCTCCCCTTAGGAATACAGGTCAGCAAGGTCTGCTGATGGCAAAGCTGATTCAGAGGCTGCCACCTGGCACACATTTCTCTCTTCCAGGATGTTCTTCAGAGGCACCATCTCCAGTGAGCAGCACCCCAGACTCCAGCACTGGGAATCTCCCTCCCAGGGACCCTGACCCTGCCTTCTTCCTGTGGGACTGCCAAAGGTCCCCAACAAGACATGCCCCAACGTGCCCTCGTTGCTAAAGTACAGGGCTCACAGGGGTAAAGTTGCTAGTACAGTGCTGGGTACCTGGTAGGTACCCACAAGCCTCAGATTTCACCTTCCCAGGTGGCAAGAGAATACTTAAAGGGGCTGTTGGCCTCTGGGAAGAGTCAGGAGGGGAGGCACACAGCGTTCTGATGGGCTCCTGGCGTGCCCGCCCTGCGGTGGACTTGTGGAACTGGCCAGGACCTGAACACCGCACAGCTCACCTGCAGGTTTGCCACAACCTCCTGCATCTTGGGCCTGCTGATATCCAGGAAACTCTCAATCAAGTCTCCGTCGATGAAGCCGGTGGCCGGTTCTGTCTTTCGCTCAGTATGAAAGGATCTCCAGGTGGACAGGCGAGTTAAGGAATGTGTGATGACTTGGAAATACCCTTACTCTCAGTCATCCCCACCTCGGCACAAGACCACAACGTGAAACAATTATCAGGATGAAAACGGAAAACAACGGATTCAACTAAAAAAATCACACTGTTTTTTGGACAGTTTTGCAATTGAAAGACACGTAAAATTATTATCCCTCCAATGGTTCTGAACAGGGTGATCTTCAAACTAATGTTTTTAAAAGTACACATCAGACTTTTAGTGCAGAGCCTAGGGGTGTGTGGATATTTTTCACAAGTGTTCCAGGTGACATGGATGCACATGCCTGGGAGGAACCACACTTCAAAGTCTAGCCCAAATCCTCACAGATGTATAAACTGAGGCTCAATGAGGTTAAGGGGTGTGCCCGAAGTATGCTGGTTAGCAAAAACCCATCAAACACATCAGTCCCTCTCCTCCCTCCCGGGCTAGAGCTGGGCCATGCCTGGTAACAGAGTGATGGACCTCACAGATGTACAGCAGGAGCCCCTCACACCTCCTGCCTGGGGAGGGCCCTTTATGTCTCCCACAGTAAACAGACTTCCAGTAGTACTGGGTGTTCTGAGGGGCTGATCCTCGGGCTTCTGGAGTTCTTGGATTCTTCACTTTCCCCACTTTGCTGCTAGCCCTCTAGCAAGGGTCCTCAGACACTGCTATCCCCAAGACCTCTGAAAGGATGTTCCTACATTGTCATCTGAACTGACTGACATGCAACACCAGAAAGGCCAGAGGCAGGCACATTTCAGGAACAGAAATGTGAATTTCCAAGATGAACCAGCTGATGCTGGGTGGTAAGTACATGGGGATTCATTGAACTATTTTCTCTACTATTGTGTTTCAATTTTTCCCTAAGTTGGAAAAAAACACCCCAACCCGTGCCCCACAGGAACCTAGTTAAGACATTTCTTAGACAGACAGCACTTTCCATGCAGCGATCTCTGCCTGTGCCAGGACATGCTGCCCAGCAAGGGGACACCTCTGGGAAGGATATAAGGAGTGCTCGATCTTGCCCACACTCTTGATGACTTTATTGAGTCGATTCTGCATGTCCAGCAGGAGGTTGTACCAGCTCTCGGACAGTGAGGTCACCAGCCCTGAAGAAGCAAGGGGAGCAGTGAGCTGCAAAGAGCTCCGGAGCCCACAGGACAGCCCAGGGAAGCACGCGAGCGGGGCCCAGCCTCAGAAGCCTTCTCTGTGAACGCCTAGCTGGCATCCAGTTGATCTCCCCCTTCCCTCAGAATGGTGACCCCAGGAATGAGGCCGCATGGCACGTACCTAGAAGGGATGACCCTTACCAATCATGCCATTGACTGTGCCAAAGAGCACCGAGCCCTGGGTGGGGGTGGAAGTCTCGCCCAGGTTCTGCATGACCAGAGAGCCGTGGCAGAAGACATTGACGAATTCGCCCAGGTGGAAGAGACCGACCTCCTGAAGGTGCTGTCGCTCCTCATCAGTGGTGGCAGCGCTGAAAGGCAGTGCGACAGACTCACTACCCAAACCTCCTGCCCCGAAGGGAACCTAAGGGCCATGGACACCACCTGCTGAGCCTCCTGATGACCCACACGCCTCACAGCACAGGTGCGGGTCTGAAGAGGTTGATTTTGGGGCTTCGATTCCCTCATGAAAAACTCAACCTCTGTGAAGAGGAGCACCCAAGCCTGAGAAGGGACCCAATGTCCTCATCCACCATGGACCTGAGGGCTCCAGCCACCTCCCCACCATTCCCACAGCTGGTCACTCACCTATCCTTCTGACACACAAACAAGTTAAAGGCATTTTCAGCCCCAAGGAAATTGTCATCATCCAAGATTTCCACAGCACTCATCCAGTTGGGATTAAAGTCTCGAGCGATCTTAAAATAAACAAAGAGCAAACAAGAAAACACAATCAGCAGTTTGCATGCATCTACAGAGCCCATTTGGCTGCAATTTCCCAGAAGTGGAGGCTACTCAGGGTGCAAGTTCGTGGTGTGTAAAATTATTTAACTGACACAGACCTATCTGTCCCCGCCGGGCCGGACTGTCCCTCCCCAGCAGAGAAACAGGAGCAGGGGGTTGAAGCCTGAGTGAGAAGACTGCCCCACCCCGAATACCTCTTCGAAGTTGCCCTCCATGGGCTTGTAGGCGAGCAGCAGCACAGAGCGCATGAGGTCGCCCACCAGGATGAAGTCGCCCTTCGTCTTCAGGTAGAGCGCCATGATGTTGTTGTAGTGATTGCACTCGGTGCGCAGCTCCTTCTCTGCTGTCCACTCATAGAGCCGCACCTGGGAGGGCACAGTGTCTCTCATCCTGAGGGCCCCGAATCCTCTCAGAATGACCGCCCCCGCTTGTCCTCAATCCTTCCTCTGCAGCACCAGGTGCCAAACGTAATGTGGCCTGTGAAATGGTCTGACGTGATACTTGCATGAACATTTTTTACTTCAATTTTATATACTGATGAGCCATGAAATTCGAGCTAGCACGTCAAACTAATAATACAGTCTTCTTTGACATAAAAAAATGAGTCAATTGGGGTCCCCTGGTGGCGTAGTGGCTAGGCCTTGGCACTCTCAATACCACAGCCTGGGTTCAATTCCCAGCCAGGGAACTACCAAAAAATTTTTTTTTAAAATAAGTCAATAGTCAAGCAGTACTATGAATATGACAAAAGATGGTTTCTTGTAACCCAAGTTTGGTGACAGACCTACAGAAACATCTCTAGAAAGAAAAGATCATCTCCAGTTTCCTGATCAGAAAGGAAGGTCACCTCCCTACAAACCACCTTTTCCAAACCCTTCTCAGCCTCTGATGTGAGCAATGAGTAGAGAAAATGAATGGGAAAGTCCAAAAGAAATGTTGTCACATAACAAAAGACTCTAAAGCACTGGAGACTTCAAGAGGCATTCCTAGTAATTACAATGGCTACCACACCTCCATTAGCAGGCTCAGGGGTGCTCAGAACACCCCACCTTTGGGTAAGCCTAGCCTGGACTTCCATATTCCCAAGAGTAGGGTAAGGAAGGCCAAAAGCTCTACACGCTCCTGGCAACGCAACCCCCCCCACCCCACTCTCAGCTTCCCCAGCTGCCGACCGAAGTCAAACACCCCCAAAATCTCAAGACTTCCACTCTCAACCCAACAAGCTCTAGACCTCCACTGTGAACTTGCCACTTGTGGCTGCAAAACACCTGAAACACAGCTAGACCAAAAGGAGATGTGCTGTGAGTGTAAAATACACACCAGATTTTGACGTCTCTAGTATGCATGGAAGTATCTCACTAATCATTTTTATAGTGATTACGTGTTAAAATAGTATTTTAGATATATTTGGTTAAATAAATTACTAAAATTAATTTCACCTTTTAGTCTTCTTTTATTCACGTGGCTACTACAAAGTTTAAAATTACACACGTGGCTCCTGTTTCTACCTGACCTCGCATTGGACCCTTCCCTATTCTGGCATCAGTTCACTGTATCCTCTGGAGTACACTGCCTGCTCTCTGTGGTTCACAAGGGCCCTAGGGCCCCTCTCAATTTCGTGATTTTCTCTCCCGGTGTCCTTCATACTGTGGACTGGAAGCAGGACAGCCTTCCATGCACCTCCTTGCCTGCCCTTTTAGACTTCTATCCCACCTTCCTGCTAAAGGTGCCAGCTATGAAGGTCACACCACCAGTTTACTCCCACTATCACCCCATAAAGCAGTCATCTCTACCCCCATCCCATCACTCTCTCCATGCCACACAGGGAAGATCCTTCCAATACCCTGATCTCTAATCTTTTCTGACCTCCTCCTCCCCACCACTTATCTTGTCCATTCCATGGTCACCTTGAAAAGCCTGTCATTAACAGTAACTCCAGGGACTTCCCTGGTGGTGTAGTGGCTAGGCTTCGGCACTCTCCACGCTGCGGCCTGGGTTCGATTCCCAGCCAGGGAACCACCCACATAAAAAATAAATAAATAAATAACTCCAGAGTGCCATGTGCTCAGTTGCACCTTCTCTCAGAAGCCCAGAGGCCATCACCATAACTCTTCTCTCACAGATGCTCAGCTAGCTCCCTTGCCCTCTCTCCCTTGATCACACTCATTCTAATCTTCAACGACAGCTGAGGAAAAGCCACTGCCCAAGATAAATGGTCTCACTTTAAATTCAAGAGCACTCACTGGAAGTGGCTCTTACACTTCCCAGTAATGGTGCATCTGAGACAATGAGTTTTCCCTTCCTCTCTCCTCCAGCCTCTGATACCTCCTTTTCCATCTGTCCTCTCCACTACTTCACAGAAGACAGACACACAGAGGAGGACTTGCAAGGCTTCCACCCCTCCCTCTTGCCTATTCAAAACATGGCTCAAGCAATCTTTCACCAGGCCATTTGCATCAGCACAGAAACATGCAGCAATTTCCTAGTTTGAAAAGTTCAAACGTTCTTCCTGATGCTCCCCTGCAGTTACCCCATTACTCTCTTCTCCTTCACTACCAAACTCCTCGAAAGGTTTTCTAGTACTAGCTGTCCTCTCCTCCCAGCCCTAGCCGAACCCTTTTCAATCAGGTTTCCTTCCATTCCTACCACTGAACCAGAAGAGCTCTGGTCAAGGTCACCACTGACTGCCATGTTGCTAAAACCAATGGCCACTTCTTAACCCGTATGTTCCCTACCCCACTGGCAACACTGCAGTCTATCAATTCCCTCGTGACCTCAGGTGATCACCCCAACTTTTCGTTTTATGTGCCTCTGAGTAACTGCCACACTGCTACCTCCAGCCTACATCTAGCCTGAACTCCAGCTGCCCAGACCTCCCATCTTTACTCAGATGACACTGACACTTAGCATGTCCAAAGCCAAACCTCTGCTTCCTCACTGTGACATAAGGAGACATATACATTTGGCCTCTGCCTCCCGTTCCTGACAGAGACCTTCTAAAGCCCTTGCAATTTGAGTGATATGGGTGATAGGAGCATCCTAAATCCCTTAGAATTTCATGGGTGACAGATAGGAGTGTCTTTTGTTCCCATGAGGCCACTCTAGGTGACTCCCGGATAGCCTCAGGATGGGGGCTGGTCACCAGAAAGACCAAGCCAGGATTAGAAGCCTGGAACTTTCAGCCCTACCCAGCCTCTGGGGAGGAAAAAGGGGTTGGAGACTGAGTTAATAATCCATTATGCTATGTGGTGAAGTCTCCATAAAAATCCCTAAACTTGGGAGTTCAAAGAGCTCTCAGGGTGGTGGACACGCCCACATCCTGGAAGGGTAGCACGCCCCAACCACAGGGACAGGAGACCCAGCACTCTTCCAGAGCAGGAACCCTAAACTCCTGCCCTTCTCAATCCCACAAGCACTGACGATCTGATACACAATGCTCACGTAACCAAGTCCGACTGCCGGTCCAACCCTACCCTCCATTCCCACTACTTGGGTATTAAAACTGGACACACTGGACACAAACACCGCCCCAGGAAACCTAAGGGAGATGCGCTCTGTGGGCAGTGCCTCTGGCAGCCTCACGTGTCACGGACGCGGGGCGGGGGGGGGGGGGGGGGGTCCGGGCCTCACCGTGCTATTGATGCTGGCTAACAGCTTCCCGTTAAACTCCACCATAGAGTACACGGCCCCTTTCACCTCCTTCTCAGCCACCGTCTGCAGTTTTCCTGGGGGAAAAGCACACTTAAGTCTCTTTCATAAGCCTGCATTATAACACCTCACAGTCCTGATTTCCTCTCTGGCTCTAACTCCTGCCCCAAAAACCATTCATCTGAAAGCAGGAACTACACAGTCAGTGATTGCTAGGGTTAACCACCACCAGAAATATGGGCCAAAGGTACTGTGCAGTGACTCCAGACAGTGTCCAGACCTGCCCCCTCACCGCCCCAAAACTCCAGATCTGTCTCTCAAGATGGAGACCAAGTCCATCTCGGCCATCTGATCTGAGATTTCCAGGCTGACAGCTAGTCTTTAGAACCATATGGAGCAGGGAAAAATGAGAAGACACAGAAATAGGGTGGCCATACGTGGAACATGTGGTCAGCCTACTGACACCTTGAATTTAGCCCAATGAGACAAGGCTGATCGTACGTACCACTTTAAACGGGACAGAAAAGAAAGGTACTGTCCAGTTTAAAACTGTACATATGGTCAGCCCACATAGAAATGAACACGAAATGCTGAAACTAGAAAAAGGACCAGAATGGCTGATTAACAAAGTGGCAATCAAATCCAGGATTCCGGACACTGGCCACTACATTCTCTTACCCACCACTGACTTTTTTTCTGCCTTTCAAAGAGTAGAAAAGGAACATATACTAGATTGTACAGCCCTCTGCTCACCAACTCCAAAACACATTCAGACCATCAATAGCTTGAGAGAAAGGAACAGAATCTCATGTCACATCAATTAACTCAGGTTCTGCTGCTACAGTTTAACTGACGCTCTGAAACCTAAAATGCTATGCTTACTTTCCCAGAATTTCAGATCTCCCAAAAGCTGGAGACTGCCTACTTACCATCTGAATACTGAAAGACCACAATCCGACCTTGCTTGGGCTCTGCCTCTTCCGGATACACCATGGCTGTGCCCACAATGAAGTACGTGTTGGGGTCTTTGCCCAACTTGCAGGAGACCAGGCTGAGGGCATACTCGTTCTGTAGAAACTGGTGGGCATGAAGCACTAGAAGGAGAGTGGAGAGGGGTGACTGGCTGATGACCCCCATGCACATATGATCCTGCACTTAGAGGCCTACTGTTAGGTTCCAAAGAAAACACAGGCAGCAATAGGCAGTCACTTCCTGCTGCTTCTGTCTCCTCTAACTGTCCCACACCAGCCTATATTGACCTGAGGAGGCCCTGCACTCCAGACTCACAGACAACTCAGAGGTCCCATCCCTCTTCCTTCTCCTCCTAGGCTATCTGTCACAGTGTCTATCACATTTTAGAGTATATCAGAACCCACAACAGCCTAGTTTAGAGAGAGCATAGGTACAAATTGGTAGAAAGAAGAGTTTATCTGCACCTTCGAAGGTGTGCTGGTCAATGATAAGGAGGTTGTGCACCTCCACCTCTTCTCCAAAGGAGGTCTCGTGAGGGGCTGTGCTGCTGGAGAACAGCTTGCTGGAGCTGACGCTGCTGGACAGGGCCTGAGAACAGAAAGAACACTCAGCACCCCTCTCAGAAGCAGGACGGGCGCTGGAACATCAGTGCGGGGATCAGACAGGATCAGGAAACAGAGACTGAGTCTGAATGAGGAAAACTCTGAAGGCTGGCAGCCCGAGTGGAGCATGAAGAACAGAGGGCTTCAGAGAGGGCATGGGGACCGAGGATGTGGATCCAAATTCCACATGGAATTGACACAGCAGTCCAAAACACTACAAGGGCCTGTGGGTCTTTGAAGATCATTATAACAGCAACGCCATGTCAATCAAGCAAAGCTAACGAGGAAGTCAAGAAACCTAATAAAATGACAGACTCCATCACAATGGGAACAGTAGAGCACTTCGAGTAGAAAGAAGAGAACTTCTCCTCCAGATTAGGGAACAAATCCTCTCACAGATGTCTGGGAGCAATAATGGCCGAGAATACAAGGAATAAAATAATAATCTGCCCCTATTACGTGGAGCTCCAGGTTGTTCTATTATCATTTGCAGATGAGAAAAATTGAAGTATAGACTTGCCCAAGGTCACACAGCTAGCAATAAACTTTGAAGCTAGTTCCGTCAGACTCCAAACCCCATGCTCTTACCTATCACGATACGTTGACCCCAAGTACACACACCCTACGAAGTACTGATTACCCCAAATTCTTCTTAACCCCCCAAAAAGCAGGGGTAGGTGTGTGTGCACGGGCGCGCAAATCCAGCTTCTACCTGTTTGTGTAAGTAAAACCGTGCTCACCTGTTGTCCATGGATGCTTTTGTAACGGTAGAGCTGAGTAGTGACTAGGAGCCTACGGCCTGCAAAGTGGAAATTACTATCTGGTGCTTTACAGAAGTCTGCCCCTGCTCTAATGCCATCCTTTTTGTCCACTGCCCTCACCTGGGTGCTGGCACTGGGCCTCAGAGCAGTCGTGCCCCCACTCGTGTCCTGAACTTCAATACGGCTGGAGAGGACCCCAAAGCACTGGGACACTTCCTGGTAGCAGATCTTCCTATAGAACAAGCAGAGGCACAACGCCTCTCAGAAAAAGTCCACCAGCTCGCAGGGGACCCTCTGCAGCTTCCCTGCCTTTGCTCACCTGGGAGACTCATAGAGGGGAACCGTGCGGATGTGCAGCTTCTGGATCTCGTCGATGGTGCCAATGGTGAGGGTGCTATTGTTGGCCAGGGCCAGGCTGGAAAGAAGGGTCTGGGTTTAGATTGAGGAGACCCAAGGAAGAAAAGGATTCTAGGAAGCAACTCCACAGGGGAAGAAAAACAAGGCAGAATTACACCAGCTTATTACAGGACAGTGGTTCTCAATGCCAACTCTACACTTAAAAACCACCTGGGGAGACTTTAAAATTCTGATGCCTGGTCCCACCCCAAGATTTTCTTATTTAATTGGTCTGAGTGGGCTCAGGTTCAGATTTAACAGCTTTCAATTTAATGCTAATGAGCAGCATGAGAATCTAGAACAGAGATTTTTCAGATACAACCATCAAACTATCAGGCGGGCTTATGAGATTGCACCGCCTCGTGGGTTCCCAGGTAGTGCTGTGGCTGCTGACGGGGGCCACACCCTGAGAACTCCTACTCCTGAGGAGTACAGAACAATCTCCCAGTCAGGAGTTGAAACATTTGAATCGTCTGAGGGGTTTTCTGAAAATACAGATACTGGAACCCAACTTCTGATCTACTGAATCAGAATCTAAGAAGAATTTTTAAAAAAAAATGTACTTTAAAGAAAAGCTTCCCAGGTATCTGTATGGGTGGCCAGATTTAAGAACCTCTGCTCTACACTTCCCCTCTCGGCTTCTTACTGTGACACTGGGAAAAGAATGGAGGAGAGGGGTCTGAGGAACATATCACAATGCCCCAAACCCACGGCCCTTCCAAAGAAAAAAGAGGAGGCTCACCTGTCAGGATAGCCATCTGAGTTGAGGGGACACATGTAGTTCACTTCTTTGAGGTTGACATTGGAGAAGACCAATTTGTGGTTGCTGCTGTAGATGACGGTGGGGCGGTCAGAGCAAGCAAAGACGTTGGTGGTAGAAAGAGAACGGAAAGTCCTCAGTACCGTGGGCTGGGTGCCCAGCGTCACCTTTTTTCGATCGCTCAACAGGCCTACAGAAAGAATGGCATCCAAAAATAAAGGAGGAAACAGGACAAGCAGCTGGATTGTGAAGGTTCAAAAGCAGCACCGTGAGGCTAAGAACTCTGCAACTCCAACTCTCCTTATTTTTTAAAAAGCCCCTCACTCGAAAGTGCTACTCTCACCCGTCTCGATGTTAAGCCCAAAGTAGAAAAGTGCTCCGTCTCCCAAGGCACAAAGGAGGTAGTGGCTACTCTCAAAGGTGGTCATCAGGATGGAACGAGGAATGATCTCTGTGGGCAAGGAGTACATTAAGTTCTCGTTCCACATTCTGACTCCCATCCCAACCCAGGTCCTTAACAGAGCCATACCTCCACCCAGCATCTCTTTGTGCAGCAGCTCAAAAGAGGGCAGCTTCAAGATACGGGCCGAGATGTCTGTCCAGAGGCCAATGGCACAAAGAGGGGACAGCCCATTGGTGTCTCCTAAAGGGGTGATGTCCAAGCAGGCCACTTCGTGTTCCATCTCTGTGTGGCTGAACAAAGAAGCATATGGCAGAGGAAGGAAGCCAAGGATGAAAGAAATCCCAGAGAACAGGGGAGGAAAGGAGTGCAGACAGGTCAACACACACCTGATCTGCCGGAGCTCCTGAGGGTGGATCTGCAGGTAGTAGAGCGCCCTTCCCACAGCCAGTACCACCTGGCTGCTGTTGCAGGAGGCCACACTGATATTCTTACCCTGAGGCTCCTTCCACTCACTGACTAGAGCTTTGGGTTCTTGAGAAACCAACCTCACAGATGCAGAAGTGATCTAGAAAAAGAAAAGCTATGTCTACAAACAAGTACCACAGAGACCTATACAGGAGTGGGATGGTGCTAGTAGCTGCCCTAGTGGAGTCCCAGGAATAAGCTACGTTAAGTCCTTATACGTATACATCTGCCATATATACATATTTTTCCAAACTCCCACAATGTCATGTTGAATTGAAGCCCTCAAGACTGGCTTATGGCAGCTCACAGCCTGCATACCTACAGCCAGGAAAAAAAAGGCCTGCTTCATTCTGAGTAAGGCTTGGGTAACTCAAACCACAACCTGTGGAAAGGGATCAGTGGAGTAAGACCCTGTGATCACTAGTCCCGTAGTTTTTCTCAACCACAGAATGAGACCTCTAAAACATCAAAGTTCGGGAGTCCCCTGGTGGTGTAGTGGCTAGGCTTCGGCGCTCTCAACGCTGCGGCCTGGGTTCGATTCCCAGCCAGGGAGCTACCCCCAAAAACAAACAAAACAAAACAAACAAACAAACAAAAACATCAAAGTTCTTCACTATGCACCAATCATTAAAATTTCAAATTCTTTAGTAAAGGTAACAAAACTATATTGAAGTATGTCATATATTTATTTCATCACTGAAATATAACAAAAAGCAGGTTGATGACATTGTTATGTATTGATTCATCTCCAATCAAAATTGAGTTTATATTTTAGGAGGAAATAGATTTGTGAGCTATGCCAGTCTTCAGGCCACTAGTTGGAAAATACTCACAAAGCAATCAATCAGTATCAGCCCCTCCCACACTTAGTCCACAAACTGACAGAACCTTCCCTCCAGTTTTTACCAAACCCACCACTGCCTGTTGGCTAAAACAAAGACCAAGTGGATAGAAAGATGGAAGCAGTTCAATAATCCTCAGGCACTCAAGTGCTGCACCCACCACTGGCAAACACTGACTTGACTCTGGCCAGAATGGAGAACAGTTCAAAAGGTGAGAAGGGGGAGTTCCCTGGTGGTGTAGTGGCTTAAGGCTTCGGATCTGGCGCTGTCAGCGCTGCGGCCTGGGTTCGATTCCCAGTCAGGGAGCTACCCACATACCAAAAAAAAAAAAAAAAAAAAAAAAAAAAAAAAAAAAAAAAAAAAAAAAAAAAAAAAAAAAAAAAAGGTGAGAAGGGTGTGCAAAAGCCAGAGCGTCAGGGTCACAACCACCATAACATGATTGAGGGTGGGGCTGGGGTGCTTAGAAATCAGGTTCTCATGGCAAACAAATACCAAAAGGCTATCTGACCCCCCTTATCACAGAAAGATTTAAAACAAGAATCCAAAGAGTTAGAGCTCTGGTTATAAAAATCAGTATGTGGGAAGTGTTGCCAAGCCTCACGGGGGGAACCGAATTATCTTTCTTTGATGTGAGAGGGATTGTGCAGTCGGAATTTGTTTCTCCAAGTCAACTGGTCAACCAAAGTTTTTATCTGCAAGTTCTGAGAAGACTGCGTCAAGATTTGCAGAAGAAACATCCAGAGTTAGGACAAACAAATAACTGGTTCTTCCACAATGACAATGTACCTGCCTACACAGCACATGCTGAATGTTCAGCAGCTTTTAACCAAAAAAACAGAATGATCCCCGTGCCCCACCCTCCCCATTCAGCCAATCTCGCCTTGAGCAACTCCCCTCTCCATCCGCCCATAAAAAGTCCTCAAAGGGAAATGCCCATAAAAAGTCCTCAAAGGGAAATGTTTTTGCTCATGTGGAAGAGGTAAAAACAAAAAACAGTTGGAAACACTAAAAGCCATCAAAATTGATGAGTTCAAAAATTGTTGTGAGCAGTGGGAAAGTGTCTCAACATATGTATCGAACTGAGAGTTCTGTGAAGGTGACTGGAGTGTAAACATGTAAGGGTACACAGTATTTTATACATAAATTCTAGTTTTGGGGGATCCCCCATAAGTGAATGAGAACATTTTAACAAATTTTTTCTTCTTTGTGCTTTTCAATATTTTTCCAGTAAGTACATATAAATATTATGTAGAGGTGAGGAAAAAAATGTGCCTCAGAAGACAGAATATAATTAGTACTAAAATGGTGCCCTCAAAATATATCCAAGATCCAGCAGAAGTAACACCCTTTTTTATGAACTGGTCATCTATACCAAATCTTTTATTACAAAACTATAAGCATGTAATTCTGTAACACAACTTTTTAACTAAAGAAGAGCATTCCTTCTGCCAGACCCAATATATAATCCCAGTCTATTTAAAAAACCGTGAATATACATATATTTGCAGAGGAAAATAAAGCTAAAAGCAACAACTCTCAAGTTAAGAGTTATTAAATTGTTATCTCTGAGTAGTGGGTTATCAGGTAATCAGAATTTTTTTTCTAGCTCTTTCCCATTACTTTTAGAGCCATAAAAAGGGGTTGTTTTAAGATCCAGTTGTGCTCTGTACTGCACTCTAGGTCAAATTCACTTACATGGGGCCTGCCCCTTCTCAGCAGTTACCTGGATAAGTTGCTGATGAGCCACATTGCCACAGAAGAAAGTCTGCTGATCGTCCACGAAACCCATCAGTTCAGTTTCTTCCACTTCCTCTCCATTTAACATGAGAACTCTGTAGCAGAACGAAAGGCTGGGTCAGCCGGACCAGCTTCCCTACCTTGCACCCTTCACGTGAGCACCTGGAGCTGGCATCAGACTCATCTTACCTTGTCTGGCCCACAAAAGAGAGCACCAGAGTGTCATCAGTTTCCCGGTTAGGATCAGACCGTAGTGGCCACAGGCCTGGAACAAACATCAAGAATTAAAGATGCACAGCACAGACCAACACATCTAAGGAAGGGCCCGCCTGACCCCACAGGAAGAGCAGGAAACTTGGAGGCAGTCCTCAGCTCAATAACACACTCAATTCCTTTCTCAGATTTAAGACTCTGTTTGAGCCTGATATTTTAAAGTTTTTCATTTGATTTCAGATAATAATGCACTTCCACAACTCAAAGTCAAACGTAGAAGTCTCGCTCCTATTCCTCCCTCTCCAACCTATCCCCCAAGTAGTTTCTAGTCTGTCCTTCCATTTTTTTATTTAATTAAATTTACTGGGATAAACTGGTTAATAATCCAACTTAGTTTAATAGAAGCAAACAGGTAAACACTGTATTATAAGCAATACAATATAAAATAGCCTATCACACATTGTTTTGCACCTTGCTTTTTCATTTAACACGCTCTATATGCCCGAGCCCTTATCAAAACAGAATAGTTCCTTGTTTGTGACATCTGCACAGTATTTAACTCTATGGATGTACAGGTCCATTAGTAAGTCCCACTGATGGACACTTTTTCAGTATTTTGCTATAACATAAAATGCCATAATGGGGTTCCTTGGTGGCGTAGTGGCTAGGCTGTCAATACTGCGGGCTGGGTTCGACTCCCAGCCAGAGAACCACCAAAAAAAAAAAATTTTAAATGCCGTAACAAATAATCTTGTGTCATTTTCTACATATGGGACAGAAGCCCAGAATAGGGGCTGCAGGACAAGTCACTACATACAGCTGCAATTTTGGTAGCTGTTGTCAATGAGCATGCCTACTTCCTCAGAGCCTCACCAACATGTGTTGGTCATGTGGTAAAGAATGATACCACTATTTTGTTTTGTTTTGCATTTCTCTTAATACAAGCGAGGACTTTAACCTGTCTATTCATGTCCTTTGCCAATTTGGAAACAGGAAAGTTAGTGATCTTCTTTCTAGGAATTTTTTTTATAACTTAGGGAGATTAGGCCTTTGTCCAGAAGATGAACATGTTCTAATCCAGTTTCCCATTTCCGCTAACTTAGCATACAGTGTTGTTTTTGCCATGAAGAAGTGTTTTACTTTTATGTTGTTGAATTTATCACTCTTTCTTTCTGGCTTCTGTACTTTGAGCATAGTTTAAAAAACCTTCTCCATTTCAAAATTAGAAAAGAATTCACCAACTTTTTCTCTTAGCTTTTATAAGGCTTCATTTTTTACTCCATTTCAAAAATTAGAAAAGAATTCATCAACTTTTTCTCTTAGCTTTTATTAGGCTTCATTTTTTACATTAAGTCTTTGATCCATTTAGGTTCTAGCCCGGTATATATTGTGCAGTATGGGTCCAACCATATCTTTTTCCAATGGCTGTTATCCTGGTATCCCAACACCATTCATTAAAAAGAATCATCTTTATCTCACTGAATTATACAATAAATTCCTTGTTTGTGACATCTGCACAGTATTTAACTTTATGGATGTACCAGTTCATTAAATAAGTTCCAATGATGGACATTTTTTCAGTATTTTGGTATAATATAAAATGCTGTAACAAACAATCTTATGTACTTTATCTCACCAATGTACACCAAATTCCCATATATAATTGTGTCTACTTTCAGACTTTTGAGGCTGCCTATTTGTGCACCAAAATGACATGCTTAGTTAATAAGGTTTAAAAGTATATTTTAATATCTGGCAAGTTCCGTCTCACTGCTCTGTTTTAAGTTTTCCTGGCTCTTCTTGTTTCTTCCTTTTTCCATTTGGACTTTGACTTCTCTAGGTCAAGAAATAAAACCTACTGATATTTGTATTGAGATATATTAAATATAAAAAGTCAAAGAGAGAGCAGCTTTATAATGCTGATGTGTAAGACCTTGGTATGTCTTTTCCATTTGATCAATTTCTCCTTTTAATCCTTTAAGAGTATTTTAAAGATATCCTTATATATATTTTGCACATTTGTTAAATTTATTCCTTGATATTTTATCTTTTTATTGCTATTATAAATTACCTCTTTTCCTTCTACTGTACCTTCGAATTCTTTTTACACGCAAGTTATCCATTTCAGTACATTAATTTTATATCCTGTTACCTTAATGCATTATTGTCTATAGTTTTCCAGTTGACTCTCTTGGGTCTTGTAGTTACATGATCTCTTCCTTTCTAAATCATAAATCTCTACTTCTTTTTCTGTTCCCATCCTTGTTTTTTTATATCCTGAATTACTTTATTTTAGATATGCCTCCTATATACAATTTTGAACTGGTTTTGCGGTTCAATCTGAGCACTTTTTTCTTACAACAGGTGAGTTTAGCCCATTTACGTTTACTGACATGATACTAGGTATCTGATATATCAGATACAGACACCCACATGGATGTTTGATAACAGTTCTGTCGTATTATTTTTGGTTACGTGTACTGTTTCTGTACTGTAGAAGTCTTCCACTATGTAGTCTTTCTTTGATTTTTTTAAATTATCATAGTTCTCCAGGAATTTAGAAGATTCATATTTTTGTCCTAGAAGTTACTTTAATACTCATACCTTTATATAATATCCTGAGTCCCCACTTTCTTTAGGGATCCTATCAGTTCCCTATAAACAACATTAAATTTAATCTTTTCCTCCCCATTCCTCTACTCCAATATCCAATTGTGGTCAACTACATTCTTTTTTTTTAAGTTAATTTCTGTATGTTTAAGCATATTTAAGTTTCTATCACTTTTCTCATCATGACTTTCTTAACTTTTCATTTCATCTACTTTCCTCAATCTTCCACCCCAGTGCCTTCACGACATGTAACAAAGCCAAAGGCCAAGGTCGCTCAAATAAGACCTGCATCCTATGTCCACCAAAAGACTACCTTTGATGCCTGGTAAGTCAATGCTGGCATGCTCGTGGATTCCAATTCCATTCCGGATGATCCGTAAGGAACCCTCCTTGAAAGCCCCAGAGCAAGTGACCAGCTGCAAGGAGAGAAAAGGTTTCTAAATACCCCCCTCCAAAGCCTTGGGACATCATACTGATGCCCAGAAAGTCAACTAGCTACACCAAGGACCTTTACTGTGGAGTCAGGTTGGAGACTTAGTGGAGGTTGATCTCCACAGTCTCTCAAATTTTCTTGTACCAAGCAGACAGGACATCCTAGTCCAAGAAGCGAAGTACTACTACCACTTCTCCTGGCAAGCTTGCTTCCACCCTTGGAACCTAGTTTACTAGAAAGATCATGGGATCTGGAGTCAGACATATCTGCCACTTAGTAGTTACGTGACTTCAGACAAGTTACTTCATCTTTCTCAGCCCTAAGTTTCCTCACTTCTAAAATGGCCAAGAATCCCCATTGAACAGGGTGCTCATGTGATTACAGATAATGTATATAAAGTGCCTGGCAGACCAAGATAGGCAGTCAATAAATGGTAGTTATCCTTCTATCATTGGCATTATTGAGTGAAGCTCTTAAAAGTTATCTTCAGTGCACACTCCCCATTCTAGACAGGCAAACCCAGGAGGGCACAATTTGAGGGGGCACACTAACTATCCATTTCCAGGTCAACCCCCTTACCTGTCCCTGCCCCTGCCTCTCCAAGTCCACCACGCACATGTCCACGATGGGTCCTAAATTGGTAAAAGTTTCCATGGCCACTACATAGGAGCCTTGTTCATTGCTGTCAACATTGAGCTAAGAAAGAACAACAACATTAGCCCTGCAATACTCCTAACAGACCCACCCCTAAAGAGATGGTCTTCATTCAAAAGATCTAGTCCTACTAGATCTGCCCTTCTTGTGTTCCACTGGAGGCTTCTAAAAGGGGACTGTTGACTAAGGAACATGGTTGTCCTATAGGTGACCTACTAACCAGCTAGGCATTTCTAATGAAGCAATTTGGAAGTTAATGTAAAATATTTGCATGCATTTTTCTGCAGAGAAGGTCCACAATGTTTATATTCTAGAAGAAATCCAGAACATTAGACTATGACCTTCTGCAGGAAGGAGCTGTGTCTTGTTCATCTTGTCCACAGCACCCAGCACCTTGCCTGGTACATTTGCTGAATGAACCTTTAGGATAAAGAGCTAGCTAGTTAGGGCAGGATTTTAAATCAACCAAGTAAAAAGCTGGACAGTAGAAATATGGGTGAACTGAAGAAATTCTGGGAGGCACTAAACTCAGGAGAAACCTGATAAAGCAGCAGTGAAGACAGTGATAAAGCAAGGAAGAAGAAAATGTCTCCTCACCTTCACCAGCTGGGAGTCACCAAGGCGAGACCCAACAAACACAACACCATTATCGAGATACGTCAAGCATTCAGCAATAGAGGTCTAGGACAAAGTCAATAGCATGAAAGACATCAGAATGGTCTCCATGGAGGGATCCAGACACCGTCCCACCCACTCGCAGACTTCTGCCGAGAAAATCCACAAGTGTAGCACTGATTCCCAAAACGATTCTCCATTTTCAAATCCCAGGTCACACCACCCAATGTTCCTAAATATCTCCATTCATCACATCCCTAGTCAGAAAAATCTGTAATTTATTGTGCAGTTGCTTGTTCCAAATGACAGTTTTAATCCCAACCACTTCAGTATCTACGAAATAATTAGAAATCTCAAAAACTCACTGCATAATTCTTAAACTTTTTTGGGAATCTTCTCCCAGAATTGAGTATCAGCATTAGATTAATCTAATTCTAGCTTGTATGCTCCATTTCTCTTTCCTTTTATGCTTGAGGTAGTGCCTGGCTGACTGCCTGTGAGATTCTCCAACATCTAACTTGTCCAGAACCAACTTCTACAGTGGGTGTGACCATTTGTTGCTGGGTAATATAATTCAGTCACAGTGTGGGACCACACATCTCGGGTCAGTAGGCCCCTGGGAAAATGCAGCAGAGTAGGAAGAAGCCGCACCTCTCCGAGGAGTTCCACACGGAGATCCTTGAGGGTAACGGTGCCATCCATCTGCTCCTCCTTCTCCAAAAGCAGCATGAAGAGCCGTCCTTCCATGTCTCCTAGCAGGTAACGGGAACCATTGGGGTCCACGCGATTGTGACACACAATCGTGCTTTGCTGCCAAGAGGGAATACACAGCCATTAGAGATTAAGCTTCTTCCAAAACCAGAAAGCAAACCACTCCCTTTCCCAAACCCAGTAATTTCACACGCAAAGAATTCACTCAGCTAACATTACATGTGATTAAAAACAAGAACATATTTATTTCAAAGATCATTTTCTAAGGCACTCAATATACCTTAAATGTTAATTCATGTATCATTCTACTGGAAAATAGAAATATACAGAAGCAGAAACAGCTGTAAGTGTTCACGGACGATAAATGCTACCACAAATTTTGTTATTTATCCTCACTACCACTAATGCTACCATAGATTTTGTTATTTATCCTTAAAGGATTAGTTTTTATGACTTAAAATTTTAAGGTTTAAAACCTTTATGACTAATTTTTTAAAGTTTATATAATTTACCACTATATTACTTTATATGACTTGAGCCCTGAAAACATTCAATAGAATTTGCAAAATTTTTCCTTTCTTAAAGTTGTCCCAGTCACTGGAAAGAGTAAACCCTTTTTTGGGGTGGGGTGGGGAGGGTAATGCCATTTTTATTATGACTAGAATCACTTCTTATATTTACACAGCACTTCTTTTTTCTTTTCACTTTTGGCAACCATCAACTTGTTCTGTGTATCTATGGATCTATTTGTTTCTTCAAATTTTTTAAGATTCCACATGTAAATAAAATCATGCAGTATTTGACTTTCTCTGATTTATTTCACTTAGCACAATCCTCTGTAAGTCCATACATGTTGTCATAAATGGCAAAGATTTCACTTTTTATCAATGAGCAATATTCCACTGTACATGTGTATATATGTACACACATACCACATCTTCTTTATCATTCATCTATCAATGGACACCTAGGTTGCTTCCGTATCTTAGCTACTAGAAATAATGATGCAATAAACATAGGGGAACATACATCTTTTCAAATCAGTGTTTTTGTTTTCTTCAGATAAATACCCAGAAGTGATACTGCTAGGTCATATGGCAGCTTTACTTTTAATTCTTTGAGGAATCTCCATACCCTTTTTCATAGTGGCTGCACCAAAGGGTAAACCTATTTTGATTATTTCTCTCTCTTAGTGACCAAGTAAGCTCTTTGTAAGCCAAGCCCAACCAATCTCTCTTTATATTCCCAATGACCAACACAGTACCTTATATACTTAGTGAACAGTGCAACAAAAATCTGTGAATCTCCTTTGACAAATGGAGAGAAAGGAACAGGGTAAGAACAAAGGAAAAAGAGGAAGAAAAAAGTGAAAGGCAGCTGCTCACCTTGATGATGGGAGGTGCAATGGCTAGGTATTTGTCACCATTGTGGTATGTAATTGATTCCTGCCCAATGATGATGGCCCCTCCAAAAGGCTCTGGGACTGCAGGAGAAAGGATATTAGAATGCCCTGCACTTTGGACATGCCACACAGCAAGGGCAATGATCCACTTATCTGAGGCAAACTTTAACATAACCATTATTTTTAAAAAGACACCAAAACCCAGGGAATATGATAGCCTTTTTCCGAGATTCGCTGCAGAAATCTGAGGCTGGCATTATCTAATCCCGGTAGCATTTCATTCTGCTCTTGGTATTTCTGAGCTCCAATGGTAGTCTCTTCTCGGTGTTCTTCCACATGCATTCTTCCCATCTTTCTCTCTTAAACTTCAGATTCTTCCTAACTAAAAGCTTTTACGTTTTTCCTTATTCCTTAGCTTAATTTCCCGCATTATCAGGGCCACCATTTAGAAGAGTCAATTTGCACTTAGGAGTTTTACATTTTCTCTGCTAGGATGAGACACACAACACAGTGCTGGTGCAAGAGTACAGATTAGGTACAAGCAGGCCCGGAACGCAGCCCGGCTCTGTCAAGGAGGTAAGGCACGGGCCAGTCCCTTGCGCCCTGTTTTCTCATCTATGAAATAAAAGAGTCAGATTAGATAACCTCTACTGGTCCCTTTCAGTTTTTTAAATGTTCTGCCCAACAATAAAATGAGTCTAATTTCCATATGCCACTCTGTAAATCAGTCTCAGTCAGTGTTTTACAGTTAACCCCTCCCCCGCAAGTGAAGGAAATCCATACATTTGGGTTGGGAGGTGGGGGATCTAAGAAACTAAGACAATCCCAAAGACAGAAGTGGAAAAAGCCAAGGAAAGCACATTTAGGGAGAGGAAATACAGGGAGTGCTGAACAACGCATACGCTTAAAAGCACTTGAGCAGTGAAACGAAGGGGCAAAGAAGGTGAGGAAGAACAAGAACAGGGAATTGGCCCAGACCTGCAATCACCATGGAAGCTTCAGCTTCCACATTTTCTTGTTTCCAAGGGCCCTTGTTGAACTCCTTCTCTCGGAGAGACACCTCGTAGGTTTTTACGTGCCGCCCCTGAGGGTCCTAGGTGGGGAAAGGTGGAATGATTAGCCCTTAGGAATGGTGGACCTTAGGCTAGAGAGAGGCCCTGAAAGGCGCAGGCCACCACTACCCAGCATGTGACAAAAGCCTGTCATGTTTGCCTTCCCGTCCTTATCCATAAGCATGCTGACAACCACCAGCTAAGTATGTGACTATCTGGGTAGACTGCCACTGAGGCCTACTATTCCCAACGAGTCAATTAACCAAGAAAGTTTTAAGAAGTAGAAAAATGAATTTGTCATTATACTAACCACTGTAAGATACAATATAAATATATTCATTTGTGTGTGTCGCTATATCCACATATAAGGAGTACATACACCCTACATTCCTTGGCCTCAGGAACTTACAAAAAGCAAGAGAAAAAACACACTGAAAAGCTAAATACACCTGAGTTTTAAAAATCTATTTGATACAACTCTTCAAAGCATTCTGATAGGGTGACTGTAGAGAGATGACAATATATCATTCCTAACGTCAGTCAGAATCTCTAGCCCTGCCATTGTCAACACCATCTCCCCCTCCTTTTCCTGAATCATGACTCACTTCACCCTGGAGCTGTAAGTCACCTTTAGGAGATAAAAGGGCAGGGGGGAAAGGCTACCTTCGGCCAGTGGGGGATGATGGCCTCAACAAAAGCCAGGCCAGAGCTTAAGAAGTTATGAAAGGAATTCAACAGGTCTTCAGGGCAGGGGGCCACAGCTTAATCACTGTGACAGTTCCAGAAACACTTAGCATAACTACCTTTCATATGCATGACAAATATTTGTCAAATTGAATTTTTAGCAAAAAAACAGGAATAAAGCAATTTTTAGTTGATAAGAACTTTTTTCTCTCATCAATGACTGAGGTAAGACTCAACTTCACCAAAAGTTCAACCTGGGGTTTGGATTTGGGCCTCCTGAGACATGCAAACAGAAATAAAGGATCGGTAGGTCACACTCACAGCCCTGAGGCTAGGAAGAGTCAGAATAATCAACATCAATGTTTTAAGGACCTGATATTTACAAAACTGAAGAAGGGAGAGAAATTCTAAGTAAAACAGATCAAACAAAACCTCTGAAATAGTTTTAGCCTTATTCAACAGAACTCCAACCAGCCTCAGAACTCACAACACTTAATGGCGATACTAAGAAATCTACAAATGTACATCAATATTTCCAATACTTAACACAATTACCAAAGTGTTTTCACACAGTACATGGACTGTCTTTCCTCTGTCATTTATTCAACCACAAGCTAGTGAAATGACTTCATGCTGTATGGCCCTTTATTAAAAGGCTGAGATTTTACCAAGATGCACCATGTTAGTATAGTGCTCTGCTACTCTGTGCACCCCCCTTAACAGATCTGGCCCAGAGAACAGCTGCCCACGATCAGCTCTGCTAGTTCTAAGCACAGACTAAAATAGAAGTCAAGAGCCAGCAAGTCACCAGAAAGTAAGTGCTAAATAAAATGTCAACCTCATCTTAGAAGACATGTATAAAGCATCACTAAGACATTTTTCTCTTTGCTTGTAAAGGCAATTTTTAGCTAAATTTTAAGAATCCCCTGGCATGTCAGTAAGAGACTAAGACAAAGTATAAACTGGGTCACCCTATAAAATCGCCAAGGCCCACAACTAGAGTGTAATCTCAGGATTAAAACCTGCTACAGAGCTTCTTGCCTCTACAGTGAGTACTATTGCACTCAAAATGCAAACGAGAGTTGACCTACACTAATACTGTTCAAAGCCTTTCAGGACAAACACATTAAACACTTCTGCCCATCCCACTATGAAATCCAGGCACTTCAGTGAACTAAAATAAACACCTACTATGCCACGCCACATTGCTTCTCCCTCTCTCCTCCTGAAGTACCTGGTAGACAAAACAGATGGTAGGTGCTTGGCAACCATATAGGAACTTGACGTCAATGACATGCAACTCCTCCAGGCGGATGTTAAAGGCCTTGAGCTCTTTATTGTCCCGGTCTAGAGGAATGACCTTGAAAAGACCATCATAGAGTCGCAGGCCAATCATCCGGCACTCGGGGTCAATGATGCCAATAATGCCAGTCTCCGAAGGGCGGCCAATACGGTCCTAAGAAGTAAAACTGGGGTTAGGGAAGAACCTCAACACCCAGAGTAACAGAGGACACCAAGCACCACTTTCCCAGGATGATTTTAGGAGTAGGAGTAGTATTAAAACTAGTGGCATTTACTAAACATGCCAGGGAGCCCAAATGTCAGTGTATTCCTTTTAGCAAAATAGTATTTACTATTTACTCTGTCCCTTGGACTCTCAGTAAACTACAGAAATCCTTTCGTCATAAAAGCTCAAGCCCTTAGTGTTTTTCTTCCTGTTTCTCTGGTCATACAGAGAGCTGCCCCCAGCACTTCAATTTTCATTGAATCATTATAACCCTACCTGGAAAACTCTCATCAGCCTGAAGCAGCCACCTCACCTGGACATTGCCATGGGCTCGCGTTATAATGTCAATGCTTTCGCCACTCTGCTTGTACTCCAGGATACAGGCATTGTACTTAGCTGTCAGGATAAAGAGTAGGTCCTTGCTCTCCCCCTGAAACCAACATTATACTATCAAAAAACAAGTTCTTTTTAAAACAGCCTTTAAGCATCATTCTTTAAGCATGCTAAGTTAAGAACTTTCTTTCTCTGGTAAAGAGAAAATCCATGGTGAATATATAACACATGTAAGTGCACATACACTCTAAGGGTGTATACAAAAGGCCAGAACTGAAGCTAGTAAACATCTAGTCCTCACTTTCTTGATTCTCTAGCTATATGCTCCACATATAATGTCTTCATGTTTCCAAATCAAGCTAATCTCAATCATTCCATTCAAATACTAAAAGATAAATGTTATGACTCCTCTAATCCTCTCCAAGTATTTGGAGAAAGAGGGAAAAAATGTGACTAACAATGGAAGCTAAAATCTACAGTCTTACTATTAACACAGAACCCCAAAATGTATTTTGTTCAAAAGGTTATAATTACAATTTTGAATCCATTACTTGTCAGATTCAATTAATATAAATGAAGCAATGTGGTAGCTAAATAAAAACATTTCAATTATAATAATAATAATGATAATGATAATAATGTGAGGATAAATGTTAACAAAACAACAAATGCCTTGTGCTAGGCCCTGTGTTATTAAATCATTTAATCTTCACGATAACCCAGGGGACTGGATACTGTTATCCCTGTTTTGCAGACAGGGAAATAAGGCTCTGAAAGGTTAAGTGACACCCAAAGTTAGAATTAATAAGGAATGAAGCCAGGACTGCCTTACTGCAAAACCAATGCTCTGAATCACTAAGACGATCCACAGTATGGTGACCCACATTTCAAACTGCTTTAATTTCCCCTTCTAAAGAAGTCAACTTGATCAATTTTTTTTCCCTAGTCAATCTCTCCCGCTTTTAAGGAAGTTTGTTCAAGAAGAATATAAATTAAAAGTCCATCATTCAAAAACAGTAGTTTCTCTCCTAAGCCTTATTCCACCCATTCTAATCAATGATGTAAAACAACGTTATAACAAAACCATCTTTGAAGCTGGGCCCCACCTAGAGCGCTTACCTTGGGCCTGAAAAGTTCCATGACAGCGATCTTCCCATACATGCCCACCTCTTTAACGGGCCGAAGCCCCTCGGCGGTGACCACATAGATCTCTAATCTCGTGTTTTTGGCAATCAGCAGGTTCAAATCTTCGGCTGAAGTAAAATGTCCTGAAAGAACAGATCTTCTAACTTTTGAAGTCAGAGATGTATGTAAACAATCCTATCACTTCTACCTAATACGTCCAGAGTTCTCATTTAATTCATAGATTTCTGTGGCTCCCTCCATTCACTCCCTTCTTACCAAATCCAGCACCTCAGAGTCTCACTTCATGCATTCACAAAAGTTACTTCTCTAATCAGACTAAGAAAACTCAGACTGGGCCTAAAAGCAGCGTAAGTCCTTCAACTGACAATGACTGTAAAAAAAACCCTTCAGATGGCTCTGTGCCCTCAAATTTTTTCCTACTGCAGTGGCAGACTTATCTGCTAAATAAGGGATGCTAAAGAAAGTGTTCATCTCTGTTCAGTCCTTATCTAAAAATTCACAAAATCTTTACCAAACAGACCAGGACAAATGAAGAAAATTCTCAGAGCTTTATATTAAAACGCTGTTTTATCCACATCTCCAGCCCTCTCAGCAGTCTACCAATACCCTCTCTTCCACCGCCTCCAACTCTCCAAACAAGTTTTGTTTTGGAATCAGAATTCGTATTTACACAAACACACACGTTTGAGGTCTTCATATTTTGCTGAAAACTGGTCCAAGATTATTACTCCCGGATTCTGGACATCTGTGTCCTAAACAATCCTTGCGTCGTCAACAAGGCAAACTCAGCACTGAGTTGGGGAGTCCGAATCCTCTGTTCCAGTAGCTCCCTCGCGTAAACAACCGCCCCAAGCAAAGAGAACTCTTCTCCTGCTTTGGATAAGTAGGGGCATTCCTCGCGTCCCTCCACCTCCTGCGCTCCCCAGGCTCTCCCATAAGAAAATTCTAACCCCAAAGTCGCCATCACCTCCGCCCCATCCCCTGATCACACGAGGTCAATCTCAGAGCCCAAGCAACACAGCACAATCAACTTACACTTTGCTTTCTGTCCCATTGGGCCAGTCCCTGTTCCTCGAGGCCAAGTTGACCTCCCAGAACGAAAGAGGATCCTCGAACGCAGCTTTTAAGCCCCCCACCCACCCAAAAGGCGCTGTGGAGACAGCTGCTTTGAAGCCATGGACTAAGTCAGGTTCCTCGGCCGCCAGAGCCTTCCGCTCCCGGAGCCCAGTCTCGCCCGGCTGCCCCAGAGCCCGCGAGCCTCCCTAGGCCTCGACTCCCCCTAGCTCCCTCCCTCGCCGGGGTCTCCGGCCCTGTGAGCCTCACCAGTCACGCAGCCGTTCACGGCGGTGGGCTTCTGTGCCGTTACCACGTAGTTGTACGACATGTCGAGGCCTGAGCCGGCCCGTCGGGACCCGAGAGCAACGACAGAGAGATGGACACCAGCTAAAAGACACCAGACCCTACCCGCGCAGCGAACTCCACTGCCGCTGCCTCCGCCCCGCAGACACGTTGCAGCCCAGAGCGGCCGGGACGCGGGGCATCACGGGACGGCCTCACCTGGCCTCTTGGAGGACTCACGGCGCCCGAGGCGGCCAACCAAAGGAGGCCCCGCCCCCGAGGCCCCGCCCCGTCTCTTACCGCCGGAGCCCGGAGTACCCGGATGAAGGCGCCTGTTGAGGGTCGTCGTAAAGTGGCCGTGGTACAGAGCTTCCTCAAGCGGGCTTGAGCGGGTGGGGAAGTTGCCCTGACGCAGCCTCCGCCCTGAGAGCTGGCCCGCTGACCTCAACGCCAGTCCGCGCCCCGCGCCCTGTCACCGGCCCCGTCCTCTCCCACTTCCATTGCTCCAGAGACCTCTGGGCTTTTCATTCTTTTGGAACCGGAGGAACAGCAAAGGCCTAGAGAGGGTAGGGAGGTGACAGCAATTTGTGCACGTCCCAGCCTAGAACCAAGGTCCGTACCTTCCTCTCCTTAGTCCTCCTAGTTCCTCCAGACCCAGTCGGTACCCTCAACCTGACCCTCGAATCGCCTGTCACCCCACCTCACCAGGGGTGGGGGGAGTGGACACCAGGAGGTTGACCTTTTCCTTTGAACTGTGTTTATTCTTCAGACTTCGAAGGGCCCACCGGGCCACTCGCCCAACGTTATTAGTGCCCCCATTGCTGTACAGATTCTGATCTCAAACACAAACTCGGAATTTTCCCAGTAAGGAAACCTTAACAACCCAGGAAAGCAGTCTGTGAACTTCAAGGCCATGCCACACCAGACAGGCTCTGCAAGTAGAAGAACGCTTGGCTTGGAGCACATGCGCAATGCCACAAAGAATGCAATCCCCATTTTACAATGGAGGAAGCCTGAGGCTCAGGGAATTTGTTTTACGTAAATTCCCCCAGTAAGTCAGAAGCGGAGCTAAGTGCAGAGGCAGCTGTGTGTTCTTTCCATTGCAGACACGTACAGTGAGCCCAAGACCCTGGATGACCTCAAGACTCCTTTGAACCAGGCTAAACTGCGAGGAGCTAAAACCGTCCTTGCGGTTAAACGTGTGTGGTTCCCCACACCAGGGACTCTGCCTGCGCTTGGAGGCACGCAGTTAACTATCAGAAAGAACACAGGCTTTGTAGAAAGACTAGACGGGTTTAAATCCTGGCTCTTACTGGTATGACCTTGGACAAGTCACTAGAGCTCCCAGAGTCAGCTTCCCAGGCATAAAATTTGGTGACTGCCTCAGTTGCCTCCCTCCTGGCTTGGTACCCACACCAACAAGAGCAGGTGTGTGAGGATCTCTGTTAACTTATCCACTGAATATTTATGATGCCCATGTAAGAGATGAAGTTACACTGAGGGTCACTTCACCTCTTGGTGATGAGGTGGTGCTGCACCAGGGTACCAAGGCAGCCCTGTGCCTAACTTGGATAGATCTGTCTCCAGGCAGCCAAGTGCGGGTGTGAACCTTGGTCAGCCCCACTCTCCTCTCCATCCCCAGCCCACGTTCTGGAGTTTAGACTTGGATCAAAGTCTGGGGAAGTTCCCTGATTGCTAGGGCCCTGGAAGCGTGATCATGTTAGTAGGCCGTGAGTGCCTTCAGCAGCCTGTATTCCTTACCCCTCCTGCAGGTCCTGCTGCCTGCACTGTGCTCAGACCCAGGTAGCACCCACAGGATCGCCCATCCTCTGGCAGCTCAGTACAAAGGTGTGAACTCGGCTTGCTTCAGACCCTCTCCACCATGGTGAGCCTCATGAGGGCCAGGGCAGGGGAAGGACACTGTAGGCTTGGAGCAGTGGTGGGGGAGCGCTGGCACACTGGAGTTTCTTACATTGTGACCAAGAGAAGTTGCTGCCTCCTAAGGTTCAGAGGGGTTAAGAGAGGGTCCCTCTCAGGCCCTAATGATCCCTGCTTCCCTCCATTTCGCAACTGGTCCCATCCAGGCCTGGGGCTGCAGCCTCTGAGTCGCTCCAGGGCCCTTCTATCCCCAGCATGGGTCACATCTTTAGATTAGTACATCAACAGTTACCTCCTCTGTAATAGACACTGTACCAGTCACAGAAGGAGCCATGAAGGACCGGGTGCCTGTTCCTGAGCCTGGGGCCTGTGTGGGCTAGTCCCAGAGGTGGGGTCTCCACTAGGGGAGGCTCAGGGCTGAGCACTGCTCCACTCCCAGTCTAGAAACAGATAGAACCAAAGTAGGCCTTGGACAGACCTAAGTTCAAATTTCAGCCTGCCAGCTATGTGATCTTTACAGAAAACTTGACGTCTCTGAGCCTCTTTCTCCGCATTTGCAAGATGAAGCAGTTGAAGGCCTGCCTTTAAGTGCCTCTGAGGCATTTACCAGACCGGAGACCTGGGGCCTTGCACAGCACCTCAACAACTAATTTCCTTTCCTTCTCTGTCCTGTCAGGCCCCTGGGAACCAGGGGTGGCACTGGTCCCAAGCCCTCCTCTGGCTCTGGTATGGGAGTGGTTGCAAATCCCAGGCAGAACAGGCTGTCGGGATGGCAAGGGGGCACTGTCTTGGAGGGTGGTGGCACTGGAGGCTGGGCTTGGACTTGAGACCAACTCGCACCTTCATTGTCCTCCATTCCCTGGTGGGGCGGGCTCTGAGAGCTACAAGCCTTCCTCAGGCAAGACCTCTGCCACTCCGCCCTTCAGCCTCTGGGACGGCAGCATGACAAGGACAAAATGGAACCAGCTTTGGAGCCAGGCAGACCTGGACACTTGCTGGCTGTGTGGCATTGGGCAAAGTCATTTAACTATGCCACAGTTTCCTTACCAAGCTGAATTTCCTCCATAAGACTGGTGGGAAGATTAAATGAGACATGCTCAAAAGCACTTAGAACCAGCCCGGCTCGCAGTCACTGCATGGGAATGGAGCCAATCCTATTACTCTGTTCTCTCCCTACTGACCGGGGCTGCTCTCCTGAGGCAGGTGGCTCCTGCCAGACCCAGAAAAGGCCGAAGTTTGCACAAAGGAACCGCTGCCCCCAGTCTGGAGGGTGGAGCCCCGGGGGAAGTGCACCTTGCCAGGACCTGCTTCAGCTGCCCGCTGCCCTGCCCGCCCCTGCCACCGGGTGGCGCTGCGAGCTGGCCCTCTGGGGCCCTCTGGGGCCCCTGCCCCATTCTTTTTGGGACAAAAGCAGGAGCTGCATCCAGTCTGCAAACCTCCTTCAGCTAGCTCCAGCATTTTTGAGCCTGTGTGGAAAAGACAGTAGCTTCCTTTGATTCAATTTTTACTACATAACAGGAAGATGCTGTATAAATCTCCATCTTGCAGAGGAGAACTTGAAGTTCAAAACAGTGAGGTGTCTTTACTGAGTTCTCACAGCTGATGGAGGCAGATCTGGGATTTGAGCCCAGGTGCCCGTGCCTGCAGGACCCAAACCCTTAACAGCTCTAGCCAGCCCTCATGCCTCCCACTGTTGCCTCTACCCCCTGTGTCGGCCCAGCTCTCAGGCCCGCCTGCCCATGAGCCTCCCACCTGAAGCTCGGTGTAGTTGGGTTCCTCCATCTGCTTCTGAGGCCCTGCCACCTCTCTCTGATGGTCGCTGGTAGCTCAGGTCGTTCCAACTTGCCTCCTAGCCTGGCCACCATAATTTTATTTCACACCTTCAGATCCTGGCATGTGTTCTCCCCCTGCCTGGAACATCCTCCCTTGTCCTTCACTCCCTTCTGCCTACCTAACTCCTCCTCACCCTTCACAAAGACCTCCAGGGTCCACTAAGGAGGCTGGGGTCCCTCCTCTGGGCCCCCGCTTGTGCAGCACTTTCCGCAGCGGGTCGATCTCTGCACGGTGTGATCTCTGCACACCGTGCCTAGCACTGGGCCCGGCACTCCAAGACCTCGGGGGGTGTTGTTTGCCCTCCTCAGAGCCCCAGTGGGAACACCAGATAGGTGTGGGGTCTGTCTGGCCTTTTCCCCTCACACAGGAGCCTCAGCCTGGGGCTCCTCCTCCTTTGACAGAAAAAAAGCTGTTGGTCCCCAATTTTGTTACATGTTTTTATACTCAGGACTCCAGCTCCCCCATTTTCTTTGTTTTGAAACCATTCTTCAGGATAAATGCAAGCCATAGTCCAAAACACTTAATAAATTAGGGAAAGGATAAAAAGCGACACATTGAGAACTCACAGAAACTTCCATGTGATAAAATGACACCCAGTTCTGTGTGTCCCTGGAGTTCCTGAGTGGGCGTGGGAGAGGGATCTTCACCATAGCAATGTGGCTCGGCAGGGAGGGGGCCGGGCCTCCCCCAGAACTGCCTCCATGCCTCTCCCCCAGACCTCCAAGAAGCTGGTAAACTCGGTGGCAGCCTGTGCTGATGACGCCCTTGCTGGCCTGGTGGCCTGCAACCCCAACCTGCAGCTCCTGCAGGGCCACCGCGTGGCCCTCCGCTCTGACCTGGACAGCCTCAAAGGCCGAGTGGCACTGCTGTCTGGTGGGGGCTCTGGCCACGAGCCTGCCCACGCTGGTGAGTACCCTGGGCCAGAGGTGGGGGGAGGGGGCTTCGAGGGGATTGTCAGTGCTGCTTGGACGTGCAGGTCAGAGCCCAGTCCAGAGTCAGGGACTTGTTCTGGTTTCTACTCTCCTATTCCCTCGGGCTGTGATTTGGGGCCAGTCATGGCTTCTGGCCTGGCCTCAGTTTCTGTACCTTATAAATGTAGAAGGTTGGGCCAAGCGATCTCTTGGACCCTTCCAGCTCTGAGAGTCAGTGATTCTGTGAATCCTCTTGGCCTCCCAGGCCCAGCTGACCCACCTGCTCCTCCATGAAGCCCTCCTGACCATTCCAGCCCAGGGCAGTATCCCTTTCTGAACCCCCGCCCTGCATTTTCCCATACAACGTGGATGGTCCTGGATCGTTGCCTCACCTTAAGAACTCCTGGGGGCCGGGGCCAGGCTCTGTATCCTTTGTCCCTTTCCTGTCTCCATTCAGCAAACATTAATGCGTACCCACTGTGTGCCTGGACTGTTCTGGGCTCTAGGGATGCAACAGTCTGCCCCCATGGAGCTTCTGTTTTCATCTGGGGAGACAGAACGCATAAGAGAAAAGACCATTCCAGAGTGTGTAAGAGAGCTGTGAAGACGAAGGACAGGAACAGCGAGCCAAGAGGCTAGGGTGGGTGACAGCTCCAGTTGGGGGAATCAAGGAAGGCCTCTCCAAGGAGATAATTCCTGAGTTAAGACCAGTGGAGCCACCCAGGTGCCCTTCTAGCATCAAGCACACAGTAGGGCCCACCGAACCACGAAGCCCAGGGGCATGGGAAAGCCCAGGGACAGCAGGCACAGGTCCCCCCCCCCCAGCATCCCCTCCCCTCCCCTCCTGCCTCCAGGTTTCATAGGGAAGGGGATGCTGACGGGGGTCATTGCGGGAGCCGTGTTCACCTCGCCGGCAGTGGGCAGTATCCTGGCAGCCATCAGGGCAGTGGCCCAGGCAGGCACAGGTAAGCCTGGCATGTGGGAGGGGCTGTGGCCAGGAGGGCACGCGCTAAAGGGGCCCTGATGGCTCCTTGCAGTGGGGACCCTCCTCATCGTGAAAAACTATACTGGCGATCGGCTCAACTTCGGCCTGGCCCGCGAGCAGGCCCGGACTGAGGGCATCCCTGTGGAGATGGTGATCATTGGGGACGACAGCGCCTTTACTGTCCTGAAGAAGGCAGGCAGGCGGGGGCTCTGTGGCACAGTGCTCATACACAAGGTGAGATTCCCCACCGGGCCCGGCTGGCCAGCCCCTCCCAGCCTGCTGTCTCCAGCCAGCACCTGGTACCTGATGTTCCCAGCTACTCCTCCCCATGGGAAGCCTGTTCTTCCCCAGGGCTCCCTGACCAGGAGGGCCCCACAGCCCCTCTACTACCTAAACCCAGCATGTAGGTGTCCTCCCAGGCTCTGCCCCTGCCCTTCCCCACACCCAACCACAGCCCCCTCCTGGTGATCCTATTTCCAGATGCCTCTGCAACCCACATCCCCCCCGGAGTCCTGCCCTTCTGTCCCAGCCGTGATTCAGCACTCACGGGATCATGCCCAGGCCCTCACCGGGCGGCCCTGCCTGCCTCCTGCCACCTGGCCAGTCTGTCCCCACACTTCCCAGAGATGTCTCTGAACACGTGTGTCTGACAGGGCTGCTCGCCAGGCTCCGTGGTCAGGTGCCCACCGCACGCTTACCCCACCTCCCTAACTTCCCAGTGTCATCTCCCATCATCCAGCCATCCTTAGCCTCCATTAACACCAATTCCCTGGACCCTCGGGCTGCAGCCCGCCTCCGGGGCTCTCCTGGTGCTGCATCGACAGCCCTTAAAGTTCTTTCCCCATCCAGCCCACTTGGGCCTGGCTAACTCCTGCTGCTCCGTGGGCTCCCCTGGGAGCTGGTCAGGAGCCCTCTTCACAGCTGCTGTCATACCCTATCATGAACTCTACTGCTGCAGTGACCACCTCGCATTGAATGTTCAATGTGTGTGTGTCTGCTTCCCAGTCAGGGAAGGGACTGTGACCAAGTCACATTTTTTTATTTCAGCATATAGATGCTTGGCAAAGAGTGGGTCGGTGGATTCGTGGGCAGATAGATGGGTGAGTGGGTGGGCGGGCAAAGTGAGCCACAGAGTATATGCCCTCAAGACAGAACTCCAGACTGGGAATCAGAAAACTGGCCACCAGTGGGGCTTCCTGGTGGTGTGGTGGCTAGGCTTCGGGGCTCTCAACGTTGCGGCCTGGGTTCGATTCCCAGCCAGGGAACCCCCCCCCCAAAAAAAAGGAAACTGGCTACCAACTGGCTATGTGACACTGGACACGTCATCTCCCCTCTTTGGGCCCATTTCTCCATTTGTAAATTCCCTTCTGGCTCCAGCAGACTGGGATTCTTGAAGATGCCTGGTGTGTGTGTTGTGAATGTGGGGGTACATTCTTCTAACCTAAACACAATAAGCCAGGGTGACGTGGCAGTACTCAGAGTCCCTGTGCCCAAGTAGAAACTCAGCCCCAGCCTGTCTTCTACACCCAAGTGCTGTAGGACTCCCTCCCCATTGGGGGCTTATCTCTGTGTGGGTGCAGGTGGCGGGTGCCCTGGCTGAGGCAGGTGTGGGGCTAGAGGAGATCACAGCGCGGGTGAGCAAGGTTGCCAAGGCCATGGGTAAGTGCCAGCCCAGGGACTGGGGTGGCGGGGGGGGGGAGGTTGAGGCTCATCCTGGGACTAGGAGCTGGTTCCCAGCAGCTGCATGGGAGGGCTTGCCAGGTTATTCCCCAGGGACTGGGGGACAGTTTCCCCTTGGGTCCCAGCTGGGTTACTCTATCTTCTGTGATGAAAAGTCTGGCTGCCTGTCTCAGTGAGGAGGTTGCCTGGGCACAGGGCATCCACTTGCTGCTGCCCTGCCCAATGTCTGTGCCCTGACTGGTACCAGAAGCAGAGCAGGAATCCCTTCAGACCGTGTTTCTCATAGGGACCCTGGGAGTGAGCTTGTCCTCCTGCAGTGTTCCTGGTTCCAGACCAACCTTTGAACTTGCAGCTGATGAAGTAGAGCTCGGCCTGGGTAAGCTTGTGGCCACCCCTGTCCCAGCCATGCCTGCCCCCTGGGTTCTACCCACATCTTTTGCCCTGGGAGCCTTCTGCCTGGTCCTCTCAGCTTACTTGGAGCTGCCACCCAGATGGTCTTGGTGTTTTTAAATGGGCACTTGAGGCTTCTGGCCCAGCCTGCCTGATTTGTACCTGCTTTGCCATCTACATCCTGGCCTCCAGCCACATGGAGCTCCATGTGCTGCCCACCTCCCTGCCTTTGTTCACATCATTCCCAGGTCCTCTGCCAAGATGCAGCCCTTTTTGCAAGGGCCATTCAGAGACCACCCCAGTGCCAGAGCTTCCACTGTGCCTCCCCTGTGCTTCCAAAGTGATGGGCAGAGGCCTCACGTAGCCTTGCTGTGACTGCCTCTAGTTAAAGCTACTTAACTAGTTAAAAGTTAAGTACCTGGCTATCTCCGCCACCAAACTGTAGCTCCAGGAGAGCAGAAACTGTGTGTTTTTCATTATCCTGCCCATTTCCACCCCAATTTCTCATGTACATAGCACATAGCCTAGCACTGAGTACTTAGTAAATCCTTGACCAAAAAAAAAAAAAAAAAAGAGTGACGCTCAAGGCCTCAGCAGGTAAGCAGTGACTGCGTCTACCCACAGGGATCCACGGGGAAGCTGGTGTGCGCCGGATAAAGGTAGGTGGACTCCCTGGCCCAGGGTGGGTGGGAGGTGGGTGGATGGATGGATGGATGGATGGATGGGTGAGTGGATGGGTAGGGGAGTGAGTGGCCAAGGCCTTGGACACAGCTCACTCCTGGCTCCCTCTGGCAGATGGCAACCGCCAATGAGATTGTGACACTCATGCTTGACCACATGACCAACTCCTCCAACGTGTCCCATGTGCCTGTACAGGCGGGTGAGGGCCTATCATGCCTTCTGTCTCCCAGCCCTTCCCCCAACCTGGGTAGGAGAGCCCAGAGAGTCTCACCGGGGTGTCACGTCTGCCCACAGGATCCTTGGTGGTGCTGATGGTCAACAACCTGGGTGGCCTGTCATTCCTGGAACTGGGCATCCTTGCCGACGCTGCTGTCCACTCTCTGGGTGAGCCCCATTCTGGAAGGGGACCCCACCCCCACCCCTGGAGCTTCCTCCCTCCAGCCCTCTGAAGCAGCTGAGGTAGGGTCTTGTGATGGCCCAGAACATGAGCTGTGCTATCTGACTAGCTGAGTTCAAGTGTCATTCAGCCACCTAATGGCTGCGAACCTTGAGCTTGTTCTTTGGGTAAAAATGATAGTACCTGCCTCATTAGGTGGTTGTGAGGATTCAGTGAGATTAAACATGTGTGAGACACTTACCGTAGTGCCTGGGACCTGCAAGAGTTCAGTAAGTGAGGCCTATTGTATTACCCATCTGCCCTACAGAAAGGACGTCGCCAGGACACGTGATAGTTTAGGGTATTATGGCAGAGGGTCCTGAGCAGATCTGGGCCCCAGCTTCCAAAGTCCTTGGTTTTCTCTTACTCTGATGCTTTCTCTGATGCTCTGGGATTGGGGGCGAGGCTGCCCTTTCCACCTTCCGTCACAGATGTACATGCTTTGGTGTTGCAGAGGGCCGCGGGGTGAAGATTGCCCGTGCCCTCGTGGGCACCTTCATGTCAGCCCTGGAGATGCCTGGCCTTTCTCTCACCCTTCTGCTGGTGGATGAGCCCCTCCTGAAACTGATAGGTGAGACCTGGCACCAGAGGTCAAGCCAGGGATCCCTGCAGCTAGAAGGAGCCGGGGGACTTGTAGAGACCTCGTTAGGGCTGACCGTGACAGGCAGGCCCCCAGCCTGACTTCTCCAGCTCTCATGTGACTGTGGGGAAGTTGGTATCAGGAACCTCCCCAGGGGACCCCCACCCCCCACCCCCCACCAGTAGGTATCTACAGTAGGTGCTTTTTGAGATGGAGGGAGCTAGCCACTAGGCGGGAAATCTAGGCCCCATTTGATCCCCAACCTGCCAACCTGTGCCCAAGAGAGCCATCCTGCTGTCACCAGATGCTGAAACCACCGCATCGGCCTGGCCTCACATGCCCAAGGTCTCCGTAACTGGGCGGAAGCGGAGCCGGGCAGCCCCCGCCGAGCCCCTGGAGGTCCGTGATTCCCCTGCCGCAGGAGGTACCAAGCCCTGCTGTTGGGCCGGGTGGCCTCGGGCATGGGCCTGAGCCCGGAAGGTTGCGGGGTGTGTAGGGACCCCGTACCTCCCACACCTTCGGGTTCAGCCTCTTCGCCCCTGTCCTCCCTGTGCAGGCTTAGCCTTGACGCGGGTGGTGCTTGTTCTGGAATGCGTGTGTACCAGCCTCCTGGGCCTGGAGGAACACCTGAACGCCCTGGACCGTGCCGCCGGCGACGGCGACTGTGGCACCACCCATAGCCGTGCTGCCAGAGGTGGGTGCCCCGGCCCCTCTGGGGACAGGAAAGAGGCTGGCAGCACTTTTGTTCTGAGATTTTGGCATTTCGTGAACCGGAACAATTCCAAAAACATTTAGAGTGCTGACATGTGTTGCCGACTTTTATTTTGCCAAGCCCAGTCATTCCCAAAACTTGCATGGAGAACAGGCCTCCTGACACTGCAGATGTGGGAAGGTTGTCATCGCAGAACAAAACGTAGTGCTTCACAGGGAATAACCTGCGATTCAAGGGGAGCTTACTCACTCTGCTGTCCTCACGTTGCTCGGCTTACCTGGGCTAGTGAACGGTTCTTAGCTGCCCAGCACCATCCAGGGTGGGTCCGGCAGTGAGCAAAGCAGATAAAAATCAAGGCCCTCAGGCTTCGGTGCTGGCGGGCAGACAAACAATAAACATCATAAGGGAAAGAGGATGGTAGAGCAAAGGCCCGAGGAGAGCAGTGAAATAGGGAAGGGGGCTGTGGAGTGTCAGGCGAGGGTGTCCAGGTGGGCCTCACTGCTAGGTGACGCTGAGGTCCCTGTCAGCCACCTTTCCCCACCGCTCCAGGCTGCACGCTGGATATAGAAAAGGAGCCTTGGACTCTCTCCATGTGGGTTCCCTCAGCCTCTTCCAGGGCCTGTGCCTACTGCCTGGCAGTGGGGCCTGAGTGCTTGTTGGGGTTCAGGCAGATGGGATGGAGTTTCTCTGAATTCCTCACCACTCTCTGCCTGCAGCGATCCAGGAGTGGCTGAAGGAGGGTCCACCCCCTGCCAGCCCTGCCCAGTTACTCTCCAAACTGTCCCTCCTGCTCCTGGAGAAGATGGGAGGCTCATCTGGGGCAGTGAGTGCTGGCACCCCCAGGGGCGGGTGGCTGACGTGGAGGGGTCCCAGGTTGGCTGAGGCCCGGGCTGGGTCCCAGGTGCTCAGCATCCTGATCCTCCCCAGCTCTACGGCCTGTTCCTGACTGCAGCGGCCCAGCCACTCAAGGCCAAGACGGACCTCCCAGCCTGGTCTGCTGCTATGGATGCTGGCCTGGAGGCCATGCAGAAGTGAGCCAGAGCCCTTAGACCAGGACTGGGCTGGGGGAGGCGGTCGCTGTCACCTGCTCCCAGCCAGGCCCTTTCCCCACCTGCTGAGATTCCTACCGTGAGTCTCCTTTGTTCTCCTTCCCTGCCAGGTATGGAAAGGCTGCCCCAGGGGACAGGACTATGGTGTGTATCTGGCCTGGCCCTTGCCCCTTTGCTCACAGAAGCCCCGAAGGCCACCTTCAGTGGCAGGGCCTGTGCTCAGCCCCCTCTCCCTCACCTTGTCCAGCTGGATTCTCTGTGGGCAGCAGGACAGGAGCTCCAAGCCTGGAAGAGCCCAGGGGCCGACCTCTTCCAAGTCCTGACCAAAGCAGTCAAGGTGAGTGAGGCTGGGCCCCACCCCCCAGGAAGACACACTTGGAGCAAGTTAATACCCTTCCTGTGCCTCAGTTTCCCCCTCTAATAATGGAGGTGACTACCTGTCTCAGAGGGTGTTGTGAGGTCAAATAGGTATGTAGAGCCCCAGCACAGTGTCTGGGACATAGCAGGTCCTCAGTAAATGCTGGCCCCTTGCCCTGCTAGAAGCAGCTAGGAGGCGACCTCTCTGCCTGGTGACAGAGGGTGCTAGCAGAGCTGGGACAGGAGGGTCCACTCCATGGCAGGAAGGAGGCCTGGTGGTTCGTCCTTAGCCCTCCTTCCCTGGCAGAGTGCAGAAGTCGCGGCCCAGGCCACCAAGAACATGGAAGCTGGAGCTGGAAGAGCCAGTTACATCAGTTCCGCGAGGCTAGACCAGCCAGACCCCGGGGCAGTGGCAGCCGCAGCCATTCTCCGCGCCGTCTTGGAGGCCATGCAGAGCCAGGGTGTGTGAATGCCTCCCTGGGCCTCAGGGCCCCTCACTGCTGTGCAGAGGTGGTCATAGTCACCTGTGCCTTCCAGCAGTCCCTCGCCCCTCACCCCTCGGGCCTGCCCTCCATTCAGCAGGGAATACCCTACCAGGCTCTGGAACCACTCTGCTGTTGAAAGTGCAGGCCCAGAGCAGGTCACGTGCCACTTCAGCACGGCCCTTTTCCTCGGGGCGGGTGGGGTCCCGGGTCACCCCAACTCTGCCCCCAGCCAACTCTAGGCTTCAGCAGTGAGGCAGTATAGCCTTTAACTGTCAATGCTCGTTTGGTTTCAAGTCTGCCTGTGCAAGGCCTTGTACCTGAACCAAAGCACAGGTGGCAAAACAAGCTAATAAAGCCCACTGAGGCACAGAGCGACCGCTTCCTCTGAGGGACCTGTCTCCATGCGCGCGAACAAGTGGCCCCACTGCTTCCCCAGGGACTGAGACCTCGGCCCCTGGTTGAGGTGATCGTGACCTATCTCCTACCACCTGAGACCCCAGGGCAGGCCTGCACATCTGGGCTGCTACCCCGAGATCCCGACTCCACCCTCCTGATACACACAGCGCACCTGACGGGTGTGCTTTACTCAGCACTGACCTGACAGAACCACTGATTCTTTAAGAATCAGATGGGAAATGGGACACCAGGAGGAAACCACCATATTGTGAGGCTCAGCAGAACAGAAGCTGCACCCAAGCCAGCCCCCAGGTAGCTCTCCTAGAGCGATCCTGATGGTCCTGCCGATCTGGTGCGTGGTGGCTGGAACGGCGCACACCTGGCCCCCACTCAGAGCGGGGCAGCGGTCACAGGCTGTGGACTCACGCAGATGCAACTGTGAATCCTGGTTCTGCTTCAGAACAGCTACGTCACCTCGGGCCTGCTACTTAGCCTCTTGGAATGTGTACAATCAGAATGGTACTCATCTTGTGGGGATGCAGAAAAGGATTTGAATGGATGGTGAAGCCCCCAGCCCAGTCCAGGGGGTCACACCCTGGGAGTTACTGTGATCACTGGTGTCTGCATCCAGCTCCTTCCAGGTTGTCCGCTCTACCAGCAGGTGGCATCTACCGCTGGTTACACTGGGAGGGCGCCCCTTCACTTTGCCCAAACTTGGCTGCAGGCTCCCTCAATCCCCAGCCGTTTCTGCTCAGGGTCCCCTGTCCATCAGCCACACCATGGGTCCCTGGCCTCAGGCGCAGTCATTAGCATACCCAGCAGCCGGGAAGGAGATGCTGGCATCAGACACCTGGCCTGTGGATCCCAACTCTGCCGTTTCCTGGCTGGGTAACCTCAGGCAAGTCACTTATCCTTGTGTTCCAGATTATAAAACAGGAAACATTTCCTTCCTTGTGAGATAGCCAAGTGCTGAGCTGCCGCAACAGGCGAACCGGAGGGGAGGCGATGCGGAATGAAGAAATAAACACACAGACACAGACATGGACCGAAAAGCTGGGACCGGGTGGTTCTCTGCGCTCTGGTGGAGACACAGAGACCCCGTCTGGCAGCAGCGAGTTTATTTTATTTTTTTCTTTTTATTTATTTATTTTTTGGTAGTATGTGGGTAGTTCCCTGGCTGGGAATCGAACCCAGGCCGCAGTGTTGACAGTGCAGAAGCCTAACCACTACACCACCAGGGAACTCTGTTTATTTTATAGGGTGGGCAAAATGAGTGAGATCACAGGGGTAATCAGGAAAGCGAGACTGGGAAGTACACCTCAAGTATCAAGTAGGAAATATGCCTTGTTCTTTCCTAATCCTTTAAAGTCCCGGATAACTGCACTTAATCAATATCTTGATGTATGTTCCTAAAGTATTACTTTTTGTACTCTTATTCTCTTCAAAGCAGGTGAGCCATTAGTATTGTCTCAGGTCATTTCCAGAGACCAAACAGCTTTGCTCACAATGTCATATTTTTCCACCCAAGCCAGAAACCACATCCCGAGTATTGTCCTTGTGCACCTGGCTCTGGGCTGCCTTGCAAAACCCTTGACCTGTGGATTCAAGCACACAGGTAGCCTTGCTAAAACCTGTTTTCTCAAAGGACCTGGCTTCTGGCTCACACGGTCCATACACTGAGCAGCCATCTCTGTGAGGGACATCCACACGCACCAGGAGTCACGTGTGACTCCAAGAAGACAAATATGTGGATCTTGGGTGCCTCATAGTTTGTTTCTTCCCAGGTCTCGGTCGGAACTGTCCTGAGGTTTTGACCAGTTGCCCATAGCTCATTTAACCACAATGTCATTTCGGCAGAGGCGGCTTTGATTCTTACACATTTAATGAAAATGAGGCTTCATAAACAGGTGAAATGTCTACCCATAGCAGAGGAGCTGATCATGTGACCAAGGTGCCTGGCAGTCATCCAAGTGGCTCTGAGGGCTTCGGCCACTTGAGAGGATCAGTCCTAACTGGCATCGGGCCATGTGGGGGTGGGGTGGCCAGTTGGCCTCCTTGCCACCAGCCAGGGAGAAAGCGCACCCTGGATCCCAGGCGTCATGCTGTTTGTCATCTAAGCACGGCGGCACGGCACCCGGGACCCGGCAGGGTTTGCTCGAAGAGGCCGGAAATGCCACAGCACCAACACACAGGAGCGGAGCCAGACTCCTCCCTGCACACCCATTTCTCTGCAGAGAAGAGCTGCAGTGCGCACTGCAGCGTGACGAACGAGATGGGGGGCAGGCGATGCTCAGCGAGGAACACCCTGAAGGTGGCGGGGCTCCGAGGCTCCACTGGGCACAGTGCACCACACGGGCATGTGGGGTGGTGGGCTGGAGTGTGAAAAGGCAGGGCAAGGGCCCTGCCAAGACAGCAAGGCTGACTGAACCTGCCTGGGGACAGGTTGTCTGGACTTGGGAAAGTGGGTTACCAGAGTTCATAGGGCTGCCAGTGACAGGCATGTGAGTCACAGGGACAGGCTGGGATGCAGGCACTAGCTATAGCAGCTGCTAGAAGAGGTGGAGCCATATGGTCACAATGGATACAGTGACTTGGGACAGAGCAGATGAGTACAGTCAGCACCTCAGCTCCCCGTGCGGAAGCTGCCCCGCACACATTCTCCTCACGCTGCCTGGTGACGTTCCTGCCCAGCCTCACGTCCAGGAGGGCCCGATGGAGGTCACGGCGGGAGTGGCCTGCCCCATGGCGGGCCCCTCAGTGAAAGAAGTCACCTCCTCCCTCTTCGCATTACAGGTTGCACTTGAGTCCCAGCTTGTCTGAGCTGTCAGGATTTCCTACCGCATCGTGAGGGGTCCAAAGGGGAAATCAGCTTGACCTCAGACAAAAAGCAGGGGCGGAGTGATGTGAGCAGCTAGGGCAAGGAGGGCCTGGGTAAATAGGGGTCCTCTGAGGTCAATGCCAAGGAGGGGTGCAGAAGCCAAAGCCACCAAGAAAAGTGGTAGCCAGCAAGTTGGTGGCGAGAGTAAGCCCCACACAGAGGGAAAGAGAGGTCTGGGCCCAGGGCCCAAGGCAAGCTTGTTGCCAAACCCAGACGGGAGCCCCAGGGAGGTCCGAGCTTCTCAGGGGGTCCAGACCACACCAGCGACTGCTCCCCGGGCCACTTCACTCTCTTTCATGCATCAGGGGCTGGAGGGACAGACAGATGCATGGGGGTTAGCGACACACCATCAGAACAGCCTCTGACCCACAGGAGTCACACCAGGATGAGCTGTTCACACAGACCCCCACCCTGCAGAGCTGTCCCTGCCCAAGCCACCACACCTTTCAGAGAACCCCGAAGTCCCTCAGCCTGATGCATACCCCATCTCACCCTATCTTGGCCAAGAACAGGCAAAACCTGCTCCAAGGACTCAAGCTGCCACCAAGTGCCTGCTATGAACAGATAAACTCCCACCCCACCAGCCCAGCCCCAAAGCTGGAAAAGTAGAAATTACACCACCCATGATGTTCAAGTCCCTCCTGGGGACAATAGGGTCATGCATCCCCTCGTGAAACCATAGGATTTTGAGGAAAGGAGTAACCCCCATCCTCCGCATCTGCTACAATGGTGGGGACGTGCTGGCCTGACACGGGCGCTCCCCTTCAGCCAACCTAACCCCACCTTCTAGCTACTTGGTTTCCCACCCCGTTACTGGGTTGGCCTTCTCCAGACCTGGCCCCACCCCTACTTGGGGTGGAGACCAGGACCCCATACCTGTCTTTCGGTCATGAGCCCCTCCTCTGGGCGTTTCCAAGATGAGGCCTGAAGGATGTAGAGCACCAGCAGCCCAAAGACCACCACCAGCATCCCAGTGCTGTTGGCAAAGACAGCCTCAGCGGGCAGGCTGGAGTACGGCTTGGTGGCATTTTTCCTGAAGATGAGAAACAATGGGGGCCCTTGAGAGACTTTTCTCCCTGTTTGTGCCCAGTAGGAGAATCAGCGCTGCTAACAGAGGGTGAGAGACCTCCCCAGGACTGCCTGTGACGTACTTTCTAAGTCCCTGCCTCCACACGCGTCAGCAGAATACTCTTTGGCAAGTGGCAAAGACAACATATCGACGGTGTGGGGCAACTGGAGGACTAGGTTTAAAGTGCTTAGTTTCTGACACACAGTAGGTTGAGTCAGTTTGATGCTGGGTAATTACCTGCTAACCGATTTACCCACGTCAACCTAATGAAAGGCCATTACCCTTTGGATCAGGACTGAGCCCAACCCCCAAGGCCCCCCTGCCCTGGGTGGGCTCTATGATCACAGGGTGCATCTTTTGAAGACCCTATTCTCGCCCCTCCACCCTAGCGTTGAGACCCCATACCACTCACAAACTGAAGAAAAGCTTCTCATTAATGCCGGAAATGACAGACGCAATGGCCAGAGAGAGGATGGAGGCTCCAAAGAAGACATGGACGGGTTTAAGGAGGTGGCGCAGCCACACAGGCGCCCAGGGCAGCAAAAAGACAGCCAAGCCCAGGAACCACTGTGGACACAGGGAGGAAGAACCTGACAGTACCATGTGCGCCCCGGGTCATCCCGCCCGCCCAGTGCCTCCTACCTGTCAGTGACCTTGCCCTGCTCTCCCAGCCCAAACCTCCCGCCAGGCCTTGCCCCAGCAGCACGCCGCGCTTCCGCGATGCGGTCCGTCTGTTTTTCTTATACACACAACGTTTCATGGAATGATTAACTGCAACCCCGCTCTCCTGCAAACCCAGTCTTCCCTGTTTGTTTCCTTCCAGCCCTGGCTCATAAAACTTGTACAGCTCTGACATCAGATTATGAAACCACTTCTAGAATTACTTCTGGTTCACAGAAAGGTGGGAGTGGGGATGGCAGAGAAGATGGTTTGGCGTCAATGCAGTACATATTACGACAAGGTCAGCTCAGAGCGCTCTGGAAGGACAATGGGCAGTGTGATGGGTAATAGCAGGAATCACCAATCTCCTACAGCTCTTCAAACTGCCCACTCTACAGGATGTGCCCTGCAAGTCCATCTCCAGGCAATGAGCAGAGGGCCCAACCACAGCCCATGGCTGCCATCCAGCAGTGCGAACCCAAAAGGTAGAGAGCACCCACCTGACAGGCGAAGAGGAAGACAGTGGTGATGCCCAACCAGCTGTGCAGAGAGTAGAGGTTGGCGATATTTGCCTGGTTGTGAAAACTAAAGACAGCCACCAGCCCCAGCACAGTCAGGATGAAGGCCATCAGGTGCAGGGCTGCGTGCGTGACTTTCCAGGGTAGCTTGGGCCCCACCCACGACTGGGGCAGGCGGTACACCAGCGATGCTGCAGGAGAGAGCAGTCCCAGGGTTCAGCCTCTTCCCCTGACGTGGCCCCACACGACCTCCCAGCGAGGGAAGAAGAGAATGCTAGGACATTGGTATGAACTCCTCAGCATCTTCTATCCTCACATCATCGCTGAGACAACAGTCTGCCATGAGGCGAGGACAGAAGGGACCGTGAAGAAAAGGGAGGAGCAAGACTCTTAGGTCTGCCTTTCTGCCGTTACAGCAATGAAGGTCGCCTATATGCAGTTCTGCAGGTTAAAAAGCAATCTCAGTCGTTATTTCATCTGACTGAATTCTCACAACTGAGGTTGGTTATCTGGAACACAGGCTGTAAGGTTAGAAAACGTTGGTCCAAATCCTGGTCTGCCTTTTTGCTCTTTGGCATCTTCTTTCTAAATCTGTTTCCTCGTCTGTAGAATCGGGATAACCACAGAGCCCATCTCACAAGCTTCTTGTAAGAACAAAATGGGATGACGTCTCTAGACACAGGGTAAGCAGCTATTACCAATGTCACCATCATTCCCATTTCCCTAGTGGGGAAGATGGGCCCAAAGGCCCAGCTCTGAACGCATGGGGCAAAGATGGGTCTGGCAGGAGTCAGCAGATCCCTTAGGTGAGGACCCACTGTGCCATGAGAGGCTTCAACCTCCTGCTACACAGAGCAGGGTGGGCAAAGTACAGCTCACAGGCCAAATCTAGCCCATCTCTGTGGATAAACGCAGCCACACAAGTATTTTCGTGTTGTCTATGGTTATTCTCACAACCCAACAGAAGAGCTGAGTAGTTGCAGCACAGATCGTATGGCCTGCAAAGCCTCAAATTCTTACCACCCGGCCCTTTGTGGAAGAAGTTTGCCAACCCCTGCCCTAGCATCTCTATGAAGCTGCCCTTCCCAGATGCCCCCATTCTCACTTCTTCTTCCAAATGACACCTGGGCCCGAACATAGACCAACCCACCCAACCTCCAGAGCCATGAACCCACCAGTGACAGAGGCCAGCCCTAGAGAGGGAGAGCTTTGCCCCACTGGGGCCTGGGCCATAGTGTGTGTGCCCTACTGCTCGCATACTCACCAGCACCATAGAGCACCACCATCCCAGCCACCATGAGCACCGGGTGATAGTTGAACATGAGTTGGGTGCCATCCCAGGCAAAGCCACCGTGCCAGCTCCGCATCCAATAGACGGTGAAGAGGATACACATCAAGCCGAGGGATGACAGTGCCATGACAGACAGATAGAACCACCTCACAGCCATGCTGATCAGGCTCCCCTAGAAGCTGCAGAAGTCACATGTCCCTGCTAGATCACGTGTGTGCCACGCACCAGCAAAAGCCCTTGTTCTTGGTCTGAAGGGTGGGGACTTTTTGCTTCAGTTCCCCTGCCATCAGCCTGGGCACCAGCCCATGAGGCCTTGATGGCTGGGTGGGCCTGATCTCTGGTTAGGGCAGTGACTGAGGCCCCACTCCAGCACCGGCAGCACACAGCCAGGCCTGGGCTGGCCCCAAAGAGGCGCCTCCTCTGCTGTGGCTGGATGCCACGGTTCTGGGATGAGTCTCCCCTCACAGGACCAGAGCCCTGGGATGAGTCTCCCCTCACAGGACCAGCATGACCTCCCCAGAGGAAAAAAGGGACAGGAAACAAAATCCAGGCTAGACTGCACAAACATCCAGGCCCTCAGTTCTAACTTCTAGAGGCAAAATCTCAATCAGCAAGGAGACAACACACACTATGCATTAGGCCAGTCGGAAGGAAGGCCTATGGGCCTCCACTTCTATAGAAAAGTTCTTCCCTAGAGCGCGACTCCGTGGGGCGAATCCTCCCATTGGTTGAGGTAGGATCAGGCCTTCACCCCAGAGTCTCCACACTCGACACCTTGAACTGGGCAATGGCCCTCAGCGGTCTGTCCCCAGGTACGAGACTTCTGCTTTCCCTTCCTCTGGGGAAAGTCCAGAGGAGAAAAGAGGAAGCAAGAAGTTGTGGTCTAGAAAGCAAGAGCTTACAGTACGTCCTCACTTAATGTTGTTGACAGGTTCTTGGAACTGTGGTGAAATGACGTTTAATGAAACCAATTTTACCGCAGGCTAACTGATATAAACAGCACTTAAGTTCCTAAAGCATCTCACCGGCCTGGCCCGAAACGGCATTGTTTGAGGACCTGTTGTAGTTTGAGATTTCGCCCTGGTTTCAGGCATGGAGTGCCCAGGCATGTGGGCATGAGGGTTCACAGGCACATGCACAAAGTCATAAGACTGCCCCTGCTTTCAGCTGATGTGCAGGCAGCACGTGTCCAGCTCTCTAGGTAGTCACAACATCCCATAGACTCACACCAAGGGGACACTGTGGCTTCCTACAGTTGAAGTCCCTCTATCCGAACAAGCTAACACAGAACAAGAGGCCCCCAAAATAGCCAAGAATTCCCAAAAATAAAACACTTGATTCCTTACCTTTAGACTTAGTGGCAGGGTGATAAGAGTGGTGGCCTAGGCTCTAACTCTTATGAAGTGAGGCCCCTTGAACAAGTCCCTTAACATCTGTAGGACTCAGTCTTCTCATCTAGAAGAAAGGCACGGCAGTAAGAATGTAATTTACCAAAAGGCAGCTATGCGCAGACACCATCCGGGAAACACACACACACACACACACACACACACACGAGATCCCATTCACTCCTCTGGATAACCCTATGAGGAGTTATCATCCCCATTTCATAGATAAGGAAACTAAGGCTCAGAGAGATTAAGTAGCTCGCATCAGAGCCCAGTGAGTGGGCAGGGAGATTCAAACCTTTATGTTTCAAACCCTTATCTTGTTTGGCTTCAAGGCGTGTTTTTTTCCTTGATCACAGGTTGTTGGAAGGTCAAGAAAATGGATGTAAGAACATTGTAAGATTAAAGTACTGTTACATTTCTTAGTACTGTCACAGCATTTCACCCTAAATAGTACCAAAAACGTGAAGCTCATGGCCCCCATGCCTGCCCAGGATTCTAAGTGGGCCTGACTCCATGCCATGCCAGCTCTCTCCATGCCACGTGTCCACCTAACCAGAAACTGAGCTCTCATGAGGCAGTCCTGGTTGGCAATGATCTGTGAGAAAGAAAGATCCAAGGTCTGGTTGGGGGCTGAGGTGGGGGTAAGGGCGACAAGCTTCCATGAAGCTGGAAGGAGAAAATCATGCCACCAGCTTCCTAGAAGTTTTGTGACTTGATTACTGAGCTCAGAGTCTTGCTACCAGAGATGTCCCCTCAGTTCCTGCAAGAGGAAATTTCAGGTCACCAGATGTTCAGTCAATCCACAGTGAAGTTTCATGTCAGCATGGAGAACCTCTTGGTCAGTGGGCTCCATCCACCAAACAGTATCCACTTTCAGTATTTTTGTTGTTGTTGTTAAAAGAAAATTTATATATAATCCAAAAGGAACTGTACCCACCTCCCAGGAAGAGATCCTGGGTAACTGCTCTGGGACAGACTTGGAATAGACAACGGGGACGTTCCTGACAGAGAGCTGCAATGTTACACTGATCACAGTCCACAGATGAGCCCTTCCTCTGCCTGAAATAGCACGCAAAAGCAGAGAAAAAGGAACAATGCAGTGAAAATTGCCATCCAAATGCTAAGAATATCTTCTCATTTCCTCTGAGAGCAAGCTGTGCTATGATTTCAGGATATGCTCCTCACATGTGACCTCCTATTCTGCCCTTGCTTTGTGGAGCCCCCTTCTAACACAGAATTCGGCAGATTCTTCTGTGAAGGGCCAGAATGGTAACCTATTTTAGGCTTTGCAGGCCACATAGTCTCTGTCACAACTATGTCGGCTGTGCTCATGTAGTGCAAGAGCTATCACAGACAACACCTTCACAGAAGAATATAGCTGTGTTCCAAAAACACTGTTCATGGGCACTGAAAGTTTAAGTTCTGTATCATTTTCATATGTCACAACAGAGTACCCTTTTCATTGTTTTTCAATTGTTTAAAAATGTAAAAATGGCTCAAGGGAGCCAGATTTGGCCTGTGTGTTATAGTGTGTCAACTCTGATCTAAGGAGTCCACTCTCCAGCATAATACTCTCCTCAATCCCCGGCAGGAAGGATTCTCCCAGGCTACGTGGAAACAGACCAGACCGGGGAGTAGGAAATGGGTACAGGCATACCTCAGAGATACTCCGGGTTCAGTTCCGGACCACTGCAGTCAAGCGAGTGAGCAAGTGTCACAGTAAAGCCAGTTGAAAACTTTTTTGCTGGTGGTGGGTCTTGCCTTCATTTGTAAAAAATACTCGACAGCTGTGAAGCACTATAAAGAAAGGTGCAATAAAGGGAGGGATGCCTTTATTTCCCAATCAGTACTTAAGACTTAGGGAAATGGTCTATTTCAAACTCTTAATACTTTTTTATTTTAGAACTACAAATAGATGAAGAAAACAGAAAGCCATTTTGTGGCTCCCAGGTCCCAGATGAATGGTGGGAGCTTTAGGAATCCTCGGACTTAGGACTCAAGTCCTAAACTCTTATTTTATAGATGAAAATACTGAGGCTCAAAGAAAGACTGTGACTTGGCCAAGGGACCAAGCAGCGCTCCTACAGGAATGCAGGTTCACTCCTACTCAGCTCCAAGGACTCCCCACTTTCAAGCGTAGTTTCTGTAAAGTCAGAACTCAGAGGAGAAAGAAGCCCTAAACTGCAGTCAGGAAGCAGATTAGCAAAGCCCTCCTTAGCACAAGCGTGGTAACAGACCTGCCCTGCGGACCCTGCTCTTGGTCTGGCTTAGGTGTCCGGAGAACTGTCCCAGGAGCCTCGGGACGGATCTCTGACACCTCTGCCTGGGACCATGGAGATCGCAGCTAACCTGGGGTGAAAATTTAGGCGAGGGGCTCCGCCTGCTGACTGCGACTTCTGAATAGCTTCCGTGCCTTTACAACCACCACGGGTGGAAAGAATGGCACGGTGTTCGTTTCCTAAAAGAGAAAACTGAGGACGGGAGAGGGGTCGCGACAGTGCGAAGCGAGGTAGAAGCGGAGCCAGCACTCGAACCCAGGTCCTTGAATTCCCAGACCGGCTTCTTTCTCACCCCGGAACCACAGCGGGATGCAGTGGGCTTTGGGGTCTCCAAGACCCGCCTCTCACCACCCGGCGCCCACCACCGCTCCCGAGGCTCCTTGGAATTGGAGTCACAGGCTGCCGAAAAAGCCCGCACCCACCTGGCACCGGCGCCCTAGAACGTACAGCTGGGGCCGCCTCGACTTTTTATAGGCCCGCAACACTTCCGGTCGTGCGCGCGGCCGCCTGGGAAACGAAGTCCGGAGCCTCTGGGTCTCCTCCTCCTAGTGTGCCAATCAATTGACCCCAACTCCACTCCCACCGCGGACATTATTTTCCCCACGCCTAGGGTTCTAAGAGCCAATAACGCCGTCATGGTTCGGCCTGGCCCTTCATCCCCCATCCCGTGGAAGTGGAAATATTCGGACCAAAGCGAAGCCTCTCGCCAGGGGCTGGCCCTCAGCAAGGTCACTCGCAGCCCGAGGGGGAAGACTTGATGAGCGGCTGGGTGGGCCAGAAGAGGGGCGCGGCGATATTGGGTGGGCCTAGGGAGGGCAGGCCCAGGAAAGCGAACCCCAAACATGGCGGCCGGACGAGCCATACAGCGGAGAGAAAGCTGTGGATTAACGGGTAGCACGGCGCAGAAGGAGCCCGCCTCCGCTACCTACTTCCGGGATTTAAAGCCGGTTTCCGGAAGCCGGGACGGGTGTCCCCATGACAACCAACGTTGGGGCTTTGAGGTGAGAGTGCTTGATGAAGGATAGGTAATGTGTCCATAAATCGGGATTTTTGTTGTTTTGGTTTTGGTTTCCCGCCAAGGCAGCCCCATCTTAAAGTGGATTCGAAAGGGTGAGGAAAAAACTGCCCTGGAGACTAAGGGAACGCGGAAGATAACGGTCGTCAAGACCGCTTCCTCACCTTGCGAACCGCTAAACTCGAGGAGATGCTCGTCCTTCCCGTAGAGATGGCGGTGGGTAGCTTTATCTGTAACGGACCCTCACAACAGCTCCCTGGCGGCCTGTGAAGTAGTGAGCACGGGCTTGCGTGTCAATACCTCGTTGTGAACCTTGGCTCTGCTCACCTGTAACCTGGAGGAATGACTTGAACTCTGACCCTGTGCCCTTGCCTGTAGAATGGGGATAATTCTTTCCCACCTTGCAGGGTGGTTGCGAGGATTCGAGGACGTTATCTTGGTGTACACGTTTATTACGGTGCTGGTACCTAGGTGATAGCTACCAATATTATTTGATGAATGAGGAAACTCGGCTGAGAAACCACGTTCCTACATCCACCAAGGTGCTTCTTCACCAGGTGAGGTGGGCAAGGTTTTTTAACCCAGAGCCTCTGTGTAATATGGGAATTATATACATAATAGCAGCTTCCTCTCAGGATGAGTGTAGGATTAAATAAAGTAATAAATACGAAAAGAATTTGCAAAGTGTAAAACATTTTACATTTGTTAATCTCAATGTCTGACACTTAGCATTTTGAAATTTGTTCATAAATTTAGTTCAGCTGGAGGGGTCACAGGACACTCCCAGAGCAACTTTTGGGTCTTGTAATATGTGAAAAGAAGGGCCCAGCTCCCTTTACCTGGTGCCACTGTATTGCTAGCACAAAGTTTTGCAGGAGCTCGCTATTTCCTTTCAGCTTTTTCTGCCTACATCACTTCCCACATCTCCTGCACCAACATCTTTTCTGCCCTAGTGACATACCAGCCTGTCAGTTATGTAGCAGGCAGCTTAGAGCAGTAGGTAACAGCACAGACTCTAGACACAGACTGCTTGTTGTATCACTTCCTAGCGATGTGACCTTGGACAAATTATTTCACCTCCCTGGGCCTCAGTTGTCCCATTTCTGAAGTGGGTAAAGTAATAGCGTATCTTCTATCTCATGGGGTTATTGTGACATTTAAGTAATGTCAGTGCTTAGGGTAGTCCCTGGCACATGGTGAGTGATCTGTAAAGGTTTGCTGCTGCAATTAATATTAGAACTATTACATGATTAGTCACTCTTTGTAGTACCCCTAGGTTCCTTTGGTCTCAAAAGTAATTAGCGCTGTGGCCTGGGTTCAATTCCCAGCCAGGGAACTACCCCTGCCCCCCCCAAAAAAAAATTAGGAAGAGCTCTGTGTTAGAAGGTTCCAGGATAACCCATGGACAGAATCAATAGTTTAATGTTTATTTGGGGATGAGTGGGTTAGGGAGGGGAGAAAGGGGAGGGGGTGGGAAAGGAGGGGGGAAGCTAAATATAAGGTGATAGAAAGAGAAGCTACATTAGGTGGTGAACTTATTATACATCAAGTTGACAATGCACTGTAGAATTGTATGCCTGAAACCCATGTAATCCTTGCTAACAGATGTCACCCCAATAAGTCTAACAATAAAAAAGAATTAAAAAAAAAAAAGAAAAAAAAGAAGGTTCCAGGCATGGAGAAAGCTTTGAGGGTGAGGGTCTCTAGGAGTGACTAGATGGAGCGTTTTAGTTGTTCATTTTGTGCACTGCTGGATCCCATGCACCTAGAGTGGTACCTGGCACGTCATAGGTCCCCAATAAGTATTTATTGTATTAATGAATTTCTAACCATCTCTTTTTTATTTTTTTTATTATTTTTTATTATTTTATTTTTTGCCTCAACAGGCCCTTGTCTTAAACCAAGAGGAACAGCTGATTCTGAGGAACTAGACTCTTTTCCCTCAGTGCTGGGGAGAAAACCAATTCTTTTCTGGGGACTGGACTGTGCCCTTGGGGGCCCAAGACAGCCAAAGGAGTATGCTCCAGACCAGTAACTACAGCCTGGTGCTGTCCCTGCAGTTCCTGCTGCTGTCCTATGACCTCTTTGTCAATTCCTTCTCGGAGCTACTCCGAATGGCTCCCGTCATCCAACTCGTGCTCTTCATGTGAGTCGTGTGGGTGGGGTTGGACAGCTGAACCCAAGCAGTTTGAAGGCCCTGTCAATTGTGAGTTAGCATTTTAGAGTTATTACTAGAGAAATATCAAGAAGAAAAACTGTCACATTGTCCTGAGTACTCTATGGTACATAGACATGTCCCAAGTCCAGTTTTTACATACTTCTGATGAGGATTTGGGATACAGGGAGCAGTTCACATAGAAAATGAGGGTCAGGGGGTTCCCTGGTGGTGTAGTGGCTAGGCTTCTGCGCTCCCAACGCCATGGCCCGGGTTCAATTCCCAGCCAGGGAACCACCCAAAAAATAAAAAGGAAAAGGAAAATGAGGGTCAGACCGTTGACCCAGTCATTCTACATTTGCAAGTATGCACTACTGTCATACATTGCTGTGAAAGAGGATTATGCAATGGCAGGTTAAAAGGATAATCACATTAATAATGTACGAGGTTGGACAATTAATGCTCGAACTCCTCCTAGAAAAAGTACTACATACCTCATTGCTGAGTATCACTACGGTCACCTTCAGAGCACTCCCTCTGGGAAGCTGTACACTGATGCCAGCACCTACTCCACTTGCCACCGTGCACTTCTGTTGGCAGCACTGGACTGTCATTAACACCTACTGAGTTGTTTGTCCAGTGCCGCCAGCATAAGCGCACGGTGGCAAGTTCTCAAACTTAATTGTCAATTTTGGGCATGACAACAACTCTGATGGCCATTCCAGAAATTGTTCCAAACTTGCTTTGAAGGGTGGACTAGGTGCTGGCATCAGTGCACAGCTTCCCAAATGGGAGTACTTCAAAGGTGACTGTAGTGATATTCAGCAGTGAGGTATGGAGGAGTTTGTGAAATTAATTGTCTGACCTCATATATGAATCCCACGAGGTGGAAGCTGTTGACGTTTTTCCTTCGCAATGATTTATAGATTTCATGAGGCATATTGCAAACAGAAAATCAGTCTTAGACATGGTTTTGCCTCATTCAGTAAGCATTCATTGGCCTGCCAGTGCCCTAGGTGCAGTGGTAAATCTGATGAGTTCCTGCTCTCATGGGGTTTCCACTCCAGTGGAGAGAGATAATGAATATATTTTTTTAAAAGTAATTTCAAATAGTCATAAATTTCATACAGTGGATCTAAAGTAGCAGGGGTGGCAGGGAGGGCTGCTTTAGTTAGTGGGGCTAAAGATGTCTTTCTGAAAAGGGGACAACTGAACTGAGACTTGAATGGCACTAAGGGACCAGCCATGCAAAGATCAGGGAAGCCGCATTGTTGCCTTGCTAGGTGGAAATGTCATGCTATGAATGGGGCTGATGTCCCCTGGACACAGGGAGGAAATCAGCTTCTGACAGGTTCCTCGGAGGCTTGTTGAGTTAAGAGCGTCAGAGTAGGAAAGCCTTGTCTGTGGACACAACTGATGGGGCCAGTCGGTGGTTTTAGCTTCATGTCATTTGGGGCCCAAAGCCCATGCTACCTTGGGTGTGGGGGAGGGTTTCCAGAGGACTGTGTCATAGGGAAGGACAGACCTCATGGTGTCCCTTAGGACGTAGGGCCAGCTCTTGGGTCCTTACGCAGGCTTCCATTTGGCTGTACTTTGTTTTCTGTGTCTGCAGCATCCAGGATATTGCAATCCTCTTCAATGTCATCATCATTTTCCTCATGTTCTTCAACACCTTCGTCTTCCAGGCTGGCCTGGTCAGTCTCCTATTCCATAAGTTCAAAGGGACCATCATCCTGACAGCTATGTACTTGGCCCTCAGCATCTCCCTTCATGTCTGGGTCATGGTAAGATTGCAGCTCCAAATTTCTGCATCCTTAGGAACCCAGCATCATGCTGTCATATCTCACTGAATCCTCATGAGAAAAGGTGAAATGGTGGTGTAGTGGCCAGGCTTCAGCGCTCTGAACACCGTGGCCTGGGTTTGATTCCTAGCCAGGGAACTACTCCCCACCCCCAAAATAAAGAAGGTAAAACGAATGTGGTCTGGCCTGGAGCTAGGTGGGTGTGTAGGAGTTTCATAAAGCACTTTGCCCAACCTTCTGGGTTGAAGAATAACCTTACCCAAGCGTTGAGGGACACTTCTGAAACGTACAGTTCACTTTTGCCCCAAACGTGTCTGCCAGGGCCAAAACAGGAAGTCAGATCTGTTTCATTACTAGCTGTTTGGGCAGGTGGGTGCTGATACAGGGTATTTTAAGGCATTACTGTCCCAAGGGAAATTGCCAAGCAAGAGTGCTGCTTGCCTTTTAGTGCTTCATGCCCTCTGCTGTGACCCGTCACTTACACAGGGAGAACCAGCCTCCAAGATGCCTGCCTTTGGCTCTGAGATAGGCCTCAGAGCAGACCCAGTTTTCGTGTTTAGATTCCTTCTGTTTCACAAATTCTCCATCTCTTTGGGTATCAAACATTTCTTAAGGACTCATTTTGAAGGAACAAACTGAAACCTCAGGGTTCTCTAGTCACTTCTAGACTAAAGCCACCTTCTCAGACTGAACCCTCTGTTGGACTGCCCTTGTGACTCCACAGGGAGGAGGAGAGCTCTCAGGAAAGGAGCAGAGCAGTGCCCAAGTCTCTAGGTGTTTTCTGCAGAGGGTTGTCTCTGCTCCGGTTCCTAGAGCCAAAGTGGGCCCTGGCTGTGTTCGAGAAAGCCATTAATCTGATTAAGCCCTGAGCCTGAGATTTTCAAAGTAAGACAGTGACCACACTGAACTGGGAGGGAGGCGAGGCAGCGGAGGGAAAGGGAATAAAGAACTTAGTCCGTCCTTTTTCCCTCAGGGTTAAAAGGATCTTGAGACACCTTTCAGAAACATAGCCTGGGGCTATGGGAAGAAAGAGGGGGAGGTTAGCCTGACTTTAAACCAGTGGCATCTGCGCAGTTAACCAAGTTGGAGATGTTAGGGCCTCATCTAGATAACTGTCTGTCTACTATGTCTCCTTCAGAACTTGCGCTGGAAAGACTCTAACCGCTTTGTCTGGACAGATGGACTTCAAACGCTCTTTGTATTCCAGAGGCTAGGTAAGGACCAGGCCCACTTCGTCCCACCTGTGGCGCTGGCAGTGAGGGCCTTGATCCCAGCATGGGGTGGGTGGAACAGCCACACCAAGAACAGGAGAATTGATTGCCCTCTGCTTTTGCTGGCGTCACTGGGAAATCCTGAGGCATGCCCCCCCACCCCCACCCCCGCCTCTCCCCACCCCCAGCCTTCTGGATGATGTTCTTACCTGAAACGAATATTCAGGAGCATCCCTGCGCTGCTTCCCTGCTTATTATCCACAGCGGCAGTGTTATACTGTTACTTGTACAAACGGACAGCGGTGAGGCTGGGTGACCCTCGCTTCTACCAGGACTCTCCGTGGCTGCACAAGGAGTTCGTGCAAGTCCGAAGGTGACCACTTCATGTCGCACGGATGGATGCCTTTCCTTCCTGACAGAAGCCACATTCGAGGCTCTGCAGAGGGTGTGCTTGGCCCTATGCACAGGGGGCAGCTGGACTTTCCTGGGACAGGCTTATGCCAGCTGTGTTCAGCAGTCAAGAAGGCAGCTCCTCCCTTCTGCAAATTAAAGTGTTCCCTGTACAGACTGTAGGACAGGCACAGTCCCCATCCCTTCCTGGCCTCCTACCTCACTTCTGTCCCCTTTCCTTTCTGTCCTCTTCCTCCCGGGCTCTGTGGCTTTATCCTTGGGGAGCTCCCACTTAGCCACGTACAGGAGGAGCTCCCAGCACCTGCTTTCTTTGTAATACACGTAGCTGACCAAACGATAACAGAGAGGGTAATTTCCATGCTTCTGACTGATCACACCTCGGATGTTTAGATTTTATACCCAAGGAACTTTTTAAAAACATTTTATCCTATTAGAAACAATTAATGAATACATGATCCTTTATATAAAAAATTCCAGGGGGTGGTTCCCTGGTGGAGTAGTGACAAGGCTTCAGCGCTCTCACCATTGTGGCCTGGGTTCGATCCCTGCTCTGGGAACCAACCAAAAAAAAAAAAAAAATCCAAAGATTCCACCAGGAATGAATACATGATCCTTTATATAAAAACATTTTATGGGAGTTCCCTGGTGGTGTAGTGGCTTAGGGCTTCGGCACTGGCGCTGTCAACACTGCGGCCTGGGTTCGATTCCCAGCTGGGGAACTACCCACATACAAAAAAAATAAATAAATAAAACAAAAATAAAAACATTTTATATTGTAATAAATGGAATTCTTTTTCCGTAAATGGTGGAGTCTGTCTGTCTAGCTAGCTCTCTCCATGGTTACAAGGCGTGCCAAGTCCTCACCTTAGCGTCTCCCTGATCCAGTGGGCAGCCTGACCCACAGAGCGCACAGATGTTTATAGTCCTACCGTGAGTACTGAGATACTTTTGCAGAAAGTCAAGATAGAACCTGATGCCCTACCCTCACCCTGGAGTCCCAGACTTTCATGCTTCATTCAGACTCTATTCCCCTATCAGAGCCCTAAACGGTCCTCAGAAGACTAAAAATGTTCCTTAGCCTGTTTTGGCAGAAGACATGTTTTAAATTCATGTGCCCATAGTATCGATTTTCTGTTGCCAGAACGTGTACCAATGCCCCACCAGACTTCCGTGGCATATAACAATAAACAGGTATGTGGCTCTTGAGTCTTGGGGTTCAGGTGATCTGGTTGGGTTCGGGTGACTTCTGCGGGGCTTGCTCATCTATGTGGTCAGCTGTGTGGTCTTGGGATCCTTGGCTCTTGGCTAACCGAGGCTGGCCTCAGCTGGGATGACTGGGCTGCTCAGCCCTGGTTCATATGACCTGTCCATGACTAGCCTGCATTTATTCACATGACAGCAGCCAAGGAGCAGGAGGACAAGCACCAGTGTGTGACCCCATCTCAAGCCTCCGCTTGCATTGTGTCCTAGACTCCCATTGGCCAAAGCAGGTCGTGTGACTGCAGCGAGTCCAAGTGGGAAAAGCACTGCTACTTCTTGGCCGAAAGCATGGATGCAGGGCGGGCCAGGAATTGTCAGGCTGCCCCACCAGGAAGTTGCTCTTTGAAACTTGTTATTCAGAGGCACTTCAGGGGTTGGCAAACTTTTTCTCTCAAAGACCAGATGGTAATCTTTCAGATTTTGAGGGCTATGTGGTCTCTGTTGCAATCACTCAAATCGTCTTTATAGTGTGAAAGCACCTATAGGTGATACAGAAAGTTGTGTTCTAATAAAATGACCTTAGGACACTTAAATTTCATGTGTCATAAAATAATTTACTTTTGTTTTTTTGCCAACGATGTGAAAATGTAAATCTCTTATTAGCTTCAGGATACAAAGCTAAGCTAATTCCGTCTCAGGTACAAAAACAGGCTAGATTTGCCCCGGGCCATGGTATGCTGACCCCTGCCTGGTTGAGAAGCCTAGAATCTAGTTCTGGGAAAGAGAGACTATAGGTAATACCTGGGCTGTTAAGGTTTTAACAGACATTTAAAAAAGAATTGAGAGGAAAAGTTTGCCAACCCCTGAAGTGCCTCTGAATAAAAGGTACAATGTTTAAATAAAATGTTGAAGGCCCCATATCCTATCTTAGGCATAAATGATCTAAAAAGTCCTAACAAAGCCACCATCTGTTCTATGAAACAAAACAAAACAAAACAATAGCCCAATTTCGAATCTTTTCATAAAAGCTCTCACAGGAGTATTATACCTCTCTTTGCTCATTATAATTCCCAAAAGGTAGGCAATTTCCCACGCCTCCAAATGAATCAGAGCTAAAGAATTCTCTGCTGTCTTCATAGCTAGTGAGGACAGCCACATGCCTGTTTCCTCACAATACTGATGGCACTCTGTGGCCCTATGAGTCTGAGGTGTGTGTTTGTATTTTCCTTAATAGTTAATACATTCACGTACAAAAGTCAAGTTATACAGATTCATGTAGTTAATCTCCCCCATGCTGTAGCTCACAGCCACTGAGCTCCTGTGTCCTCCCCTCCCTGACAATCTCCATTACGTAATTACAGACCATGTGATACTTCAGACATTTTTACCAAAAAAATTGCCACGATCCTACCCCATTCATCTCAATGAAATCCTCAAATACAGTCAGTCCTCCCTATTCACTAAGCAGTAGGAATGTTTTTAAGATATAAGGTCCCGACGAGTTGGTTCTGACCGGCCACACCAAATCAACACAAGGCTGCGTGAGGGTAGAACAGAAGTTCTCTTTATCGCGCCTGGGTGCAAGGAGCTGAGTTCGAGAATGACGTCAGTCAGCAAGTGGGAAGGGGATTAGGGGAGTTTTTACAGATAAGCAGGCTGGGTCTGGTCAATTTCCGTCTGTTATCTGGGGTCCTTGGCTCCTCATTCCTCCAGCTTATCAGCATGTTTTGCCTCTGCAAGACTTAAGGAGATGTAGTTAAAGGGGGTAAGGGGAGCAAAGAGTTTTAGGAGCCTAAAGAATTTTGTGAGCCTTTTCCATTGTGAGCCTTTTGCTCTGACTTGTTTAGCCCTAACAGTATGATAGAAATTGATTCCTGGGGAGAGTCTCCTTTCCAAGTTCACAGGAAGGAAACAAAAAAGTGCTCAGAGACTTTTCTAGTCAGGAACTAGAAAAACAAGATAACCTATCAATACCATTGTACTTCAGAGAATTGCCGAAGGAAAGCAGGTTGGAGACCTTAACAAGGTCAACTGAGGATTTGCAGGTTTTCCCTGGGGGCATCTGCTGAGTCTGGGCTTGAGCAAGACGCTAAGAATCCAAGCATTGCCCAGAGGGTTGCAGGCAGGGACAGGGAAGCCAGCTGACTTTAATGGCCTCATGTCCCTGGAGGAACAAAGTTGGGATCTGAAGAACTTGAAATACGTAACTCATTTTCTCCTAAAGATGTTTACCAAATTCTGAAGCTGTGTAGGGACAGAGGCTCAAATCTGCGAAAAGCAGATGGAATTGTAGGTATGGTGCTGATGATTAAAATTCAGGACCTGCCAGGGGTTGGGGCCTGGTGAACACACACAGGGCTTTCTGATGAAAGCTCAGGAGGGCCCCTTATTTAAGGAACAAAATGAAACAGGTTGACCAAGCCTTCCCAAAATCACAGTGCAGCCTCAAACTATATAGTCCCTGGGTGAATTAAGGTGATCAGACCCCATTCTGCCTGCCTAGCAGAGGAAAGTGGAAGAAAAACATCGAGAAATATAATTCCTTATACACCATTTCTGGATCTAATAAAAATCACTAGCAAGTCAAGAAACAGGACCGTATAATTTAAAACCAGCATAAAAGTAGAAAATAGAAACAGGCGATCCAAAGATTGAAAAAAGCAGACAAAGAGTTTAAAGTATGATTGATATGCTCAAGAAAAGAGAAATATGCACAAATTAGATAAAATATTTAGAATACACCTACGGAGTTCTAATAGTGGCTGAGGAAGACCCTCTGGGACCAAGCCCTCCACAAATAACTGCTGTAAAACCTGGACATAATACAGAACACAGCTACTTGATGACACTGGAGAATGAAGGGAAGCGAAAGTTTGCTGGGAAATCCCCACTCAATATAAGGAGAATTATGCAGACAAAGTTTCCCATTTTTGTTGCTTGTAATTTGGTAGCAGGCAAAGTGGTATGTAGGATATACTAGTGGAAAATTAGAGAGTACTGAGACAGGACAACTCATGACACTAGAGACAAAGATGGGAATTTTAGAAGAGCCAGAGAGGGGGGAATCCCCAAAGTCCAAGTGCCCACATCTCTGCCCAAGCTCTGGACATGCAATTCAGCCTCAAGGTAGATCAGCTAAAGATAAGATTAAATTTTACTGGAGCTGCCACCCAGTAAGTGGTTTGCGGTGTGTACCCAACCAAACTAACTGCCTGATAAAAGAACCATCACTCTTTGGAGACAAACAATAGAAACCAGAGTCTCCACAATTTAACATTCAAAACTAACACTAACACTGAGATGACCCAGACATTGGAATTAACAGACAGCATATTAAAGCAGCAATCAAAGTATGTTCTCAGGGAATTAAAAGATAGTAGACCTCAGCATAGAAACATATGATTTTTGAAAAATGGAAATCCCAGAAATAAAAATTACAATACTGAAAAATTTTAAATGGATGGATTTAACAGCAAAAGAGATAACAGAATGAGCCAATGAACTAGAAGATGCACCAACAGAAATTGCCTAAGTTGAAGAACAGAGGGGAAAAAAGATTTTAAAAAGTCTCATGACTAGTTAAATAATATCAGTCTAACACACATGTAATTGGAGTCCTAGAAGGCAAAGAGAAAGAATAGAACAGGAAAAATATTTAAAGAAATAATAACCAAAAATTTCCCAAGTTTGATGAAAAACAGAAATGTACAGATTTAAGACACTCCACAAAACCACCTTGATAAACAAAGGCTACCTGTAGGCATATCACAGTCAAATTAATGAACACTAAAGATGAAGAGCAAATCCTGACAGCAGCAAAAGAGAAACCACACACCACATACAGAGGGACAATTAATAGCTGACTTCTCACTAGAAAGCAGAGGCCATAAGAGAGGGTAACAACATCTCTAAAATGCTGAAAAAGGTCAACTCATAATTCTGTATTCACCAAAAACATACTTTAAGTTGAAATAAAGACGTTTCAGATAAAAACTACGACCATCAGTTGCCAATAATCCTGCACTGTAAGAGATTCTAAAGGAGATCTTTGGCTTGAAAGGAAATGGTAACAGTGGAAACTCAGATCTTCAGAAAAGAATGCAGCACGTCAGAAACGGTATCTGGGTAAATAGAAAATAATATTTTTAAATTTTTTTCCTTATTCATTTCTTTATAATACATATGAATGTAGAATGTAAAATATTTTCAAGTACACATTACTTGACCCATATATACCATACACTGGGCCATAAAACAATTCTTAATAAATCTAAAAATAAATTTAAATAAATGTAAAAGGATAAAGAGTATGTTCTTTGACAATGGAATTGAGAAATCGGTAATACTAAGATAGGTGGTCCAGTCTACGTCCAAGCATGAGACAGAAACCACAGTGATTTAAACATGACAAGTTTAATATTAATATAAAGAATCATTAAATTATACAAAAAGAACTACACAATGTAAAGAGAACTCTAAGAGGGTATTTGAGGGCTGAGGGAGAGTACCTGAGAAAGGACAAACTTGGCAGGGTCCCCTACCCCCCAAGGCCGGGGTTCAGACCTCACTGTGGCTGACGGGGTGGTGGACAAGTTCGCTGGGCTGCCCAGGCCACACAGTTGCCAGACCAGAAACAAGCCTCCAGGATGCAGGCAAACCGAGGCTGGGCAGGTGCGCAGCGGTGTGGGGATATGACCTGCAGACCCCAGGCCCAGAGCATACACTTTCCACACCGGGAGGATCCCAGCAAACAACCCTCCAGAGCACGGGTGAGCCAAGGCTGTGGGCAGGTGCACCAAGCGCTGGAGTGCCTGCCCTGTGCGCACAAGGTGTGGCGTGCATGATGTCTACACAGGACATGGAGGGCTGTGGGAATCAACCCTCTGGGGTGAAGAGAGCCAAGGCTGATGAGCAGACGCCCAGAGGGTGCTTGCTGGGGCACTGCTGTGGGTACACAATGTCCATTCCAGGAGGGCTTTGAAAAAAAAATGTCCAGGGCATACGTAAACAAGGCAGGAGGCAGGTGCACAGAGTTAGGAAGTTGCCAGGGGTGCAGGTCGGCAAGGCTGCCCAGGCAGTGCCTGCTCTAGGCGTGTGGCTGGAGCAGAGCACCCCCTGGTGTCCCTGATGTCCCGTGCACCTGCACTGCTGATAGATCGTGTTGCAGGGGCAAGGCAAAGCAAATCAGGGCTCACTGGAGCCTGGAAGACCAAGTCCCTTCCTTAAGTGTCCCTCCAGTGCCCTCTACTGACAGAGCCTGCTGTGGTGTTCACCGTGAGGGAGAAAAACTTGAGTCCAGCCCATTATCGCAGAACAGGTGTTGAAGGGTGAATGGGGAGCTAAGAGGCAAAAATTAGGTAACAGACCCCATCTTTTTGACTATGCAGCCTCCACATGCAGCGTCCTACGCATGTCTGAACTTCCCTAGTAGTAACATTCCTACCCACAAGATAGATCTATCCTTCTTAAAAGTAATGTTATCGCCCTCCCCCAAAATGCGAAGACATACATACTCTCTCCAGGTTAAGGGAATGGCTTTTGCTTCTTCCCCTTCCTGCCTTGAAGTAACAAGTATGGCCCCGCCTCCACCCCAAATAGCTAGGAGCACACAGCATTGTCCTTAGAGGTTAGTCACTCCAATTACCTGGTCTGATTGTGCCATCTGTTTCCGGTCCTACCCTGACAGTGGGGTAACGGTCAAGTCAACCCAGTCCACTCAAAACCCTTTTTCTAGTCCCCTGCGGACAGTAACACGTTTATTGCTCCCAGTCGTATTCAGGCTTCAAAACCCAGTCTACAGACCATCTCTTGGAAACTTCTCTCAATTCCTGCCAGGAGTACTTGTCCTGGAAACTCCTCCAGCACGTTTCATCTTCACGTCTTCTGATTTGGTGCCTTCTAACCACCTAACTTAAATCGGACGCACAGAAAAAACCGAACCCACTAAAAGGCGGCCTGCTAGACAAATGACCCCGAAAGCCCACCCTGCATTTGCAGAGCACCGTCGCGCACACCGTTTCTCATTTTCAGACTGCTGTCAGGAAAGAGAACTGTGGAGCTAGGGTCTATTGGCCAATCTTGTGGTCACAGTGCCACTGCTGGCCACTTCTGCCAACGCATTGTAACCTGGAGGTGGGGGAGCCCGAGAGCCTCCCTTGCCCCGGGGTCCTGCGGGCGACGGCTCCGTGGGCGACGGCAACCGTTCTCCTCAAGCTTCGGTGGTGGGCGTGCGCACGCGTGGACGGCACCAAGACAGCCCCGGCCCCGTTAACCATAGAGTGCAGCGGGCGGGCAGAGGGGCCAGACACCGAGGCCGCTCCATCCCTCGCTTCCGGTAGCGCCTCTCCGCTCCGGGAGCGGCTGTAGCCGCGTACGCAGTTTCCATGGGGACTGAAGATGGCGCCGCGAGGTGAGATTCCCGAGGTGTGTGAGTCGCTGGTCCTGATCCCTTCAGCTCCCCTTCTCCTTTCCCTCCAGCTTCTCCCTTCCCTCCCAGAGCTCGATCTAAACCCTCCATGCTGGGGTGTTAGGGACATCGCTCTTCACTCGTGCAAAGCAGGGTTTCGCCGCCCCACCCACCCTGAGTGCCTAAAGGTCTGGAGGTGAGGATCCCAAATACCCCCGAATCCTTGGCTGGGCCTATTCTAGTCCAGCTCAAAGACGAATTTGCTGTGTGACCTCAGAGAAGCTAGTGCTGGTCTTTGCGCCCGCAAATTCCTCTTTCAAGTAGTGATGAGTTTGCATCTTAGCGGGGCCTTGACTTTCACCTCCGAAACCGAAAAGAGTCGAGTTTGATGGTGATTCCAGGGAAAGAAGGGGATCGAAGGAAGCCCTGTCCACATCCTATACTCACATCCCTCCATCCATCCCCTCATTATCAGCAACCAGAAGTGCCTCAAGAGCCCGTTCCCACTAGCTGCGACCTCGTGCTTTGTACAAGTTAGACGCAGAACCATTCAAAGAACAGATTGAATTGCCCTCCCGCCCATTCCTGTTCTCTGTGCTCATCTTTTCAGTTAAACGGTTGTCCTCCACCCCCCTGGAAATCCTCTTCTTTCTGAACGGGTGGTATTGTGCTACCTATTTCCTGCTGGAACTCTTCATATTTCTGTATAAAGGTAAGGCCTGGGGCTTGACTGCCCAAGCCCCCAATGTTTTTCCTCACTTCAGCCCAGGGTAGCGCCCACCAAGAGCCTTCTTATTTTTCATCCTTTACTGCAGCTCCTCTCTGTGACACATGGCTTCCTTGACAATGATTCTGTAGGAAGCTTCTCAGCAGGAATTGCTTGAGTTTGGGAAATGTGGGCTTCTCCTTTCTGATTCTCCGGTCATCTCTCTTGATGAACTCTATTTTAAGCTAGTTGGTGACCCTCAGAATTCTTCAGCCGCCTGTGTACCCATCTGATCATTTTGGAGAGTGGAATCTCCACAGCCTTTTAGAGTTAGGAGTAAAACCCCGTAATAATGAGCCTGCCTCTGACAGACGTAGTCGCACAATGAGTTAACATATTCTGCGGGTGGTTAACAGATCCCGCCCACATCTTACTAACCAGCTCATGGAAAGCTGATAAGACTCTTGGCCTCTTTATTCCCAAGTGTGTGGGCGTTCTCGTGGGTGCTGTTATATATTGTTTGCAGACTCTGGCTTTTGTATTGGCAGGTCTCTTGCTACCATATCCAACAGCCAATCTGGTACTAGATGTGGTGATGCTCCTCCTTTATCTTGGAATTGAAGCGATTCGACTATTTTTCGGTGAGTGTTATCCAGAGAGTATTTCCATTCCTTAGAAGACGAGCTGGTATCTGTAACTTGATTAACAAGAAAAAGTACATAACCTAGGCTCGCAGCAAGAGATCAGATCTGGTGGAATGTCCCATTACTGCCTCTCTGAAGTTTCAGGCTGCTTTATATTTTGGGTTAAGATTTTTGTCACGTGGCTTGCTTGACAATGATTCTGTAGTAACATGAGATACTAGTTCCTTCCAGTTACCTAACTACTACAAGAGTGCCTCACTGGTTTGCTTGGCAGAATAGATTCAGTTGCAATTCCATGTCCAGGGCAGTGTGTATTGGCACAGGTCAGCACTAAGTTTCCCTCCAGACAATTATTTCTCTAGGACCAGTTTTATAGCTCCAGATACACAGAGAAAATCTCTCATGAGTTAGAATATTTCATCTCAGAAAACACTGTTAAAACATAAACTGAGAAAAAAATACTTGCAGCAGCTATGACAAAGGATAAAGCAAGCTCACAGAAATCACTAGGGAAAACACAACCTAATTTTAAAATTTTGTAAAGGACGCTAATAGGCAGTTCACATAAGAGTAATGACAGAGGACCAATAAACATGATAAAATGCCCAAACTCATGGATAAAAAGTAAGTTGAAACAACAAGAGAACATTTTCACCTATCAGATTAAAAATATTTTCAATACCCAGTATGAGAATAGGCATGAGGAGCACGTCTCTGTAGTCCCACACTCTTATGGGTATTTATATTCCCAGACCCTTTGGGAATATAAATCAGTACATCCTTTATGCTAAAAAAAAAATAGTTTTACCATGTAAAATTTGTATTAGACCTAACAATTTCACTTCTAAAACTTGTTGGAAAAAATGAAAACTTCCATAATATGCGAAGATATCTATGTGAAATTGTTTATCGCCATATTTTGTAACATTGAAACATTAGAGAGAACCTAAATGTCTATATCTATACAGGATTAAATAAATTATGGTATTGGTTCAATGAAATTGTTCATAGGGGAGTTCCCTGGTGGTGTACTGGCTTAAGGCTTCGGCGCTGTCAACGCTGTGGCCTGAGTTCGATTCCCAGCCAGGGAGCCACCCACATAAAATTAAAAAAGGGAAAGAAAGAAATTGTTCATAGCTGTTAAAGAAAGAATAATGTAGTTATGTGTGAAAAGATGTCTAACTTAATGTTGAATGGGAAAAAGTAAGTTGCAAAACAGAGTATGATTCTATTTTTATAATAATAATACTCGTATGTGAGTATACACATGAAAAAATCTGAAACAATATATATCTAATAATAGCTATCTCCGGGGGGTGAGCATGGGTCTTTCAGTTTCTATATTTTCTAAAATTGTTTTCTATTTATTGGTTGAAAAGTTTTCAGTGGTTATATGTTTGTAATTGAAAAAACTTTTCCCCCCAATAAAGATCCCATTGTCCCCTGAGTGGGAGCCAGACTGACAGCAGGATCTTTGGAGGGAGACTCCAGTCCTTAGCGCCTCCAAAGCCTCTAATTTTTAACACAGTGGGACCCTGTTACTAAATCCTCACGTCCCCATTTAGAATAATTTTCCATGCCTTGCCGGTCCATCACATCTCATCCACCTTTCCTCTGAGGCCAGGGCAAGCAGGCCGCTTGGGGGTGACTCCATGGGCTGTGTCTGACAGGTACAAAGGGAAACCTCTGCCAACGAAAGCTGCCACTTGCTATTAGTGTGGCCCTGACCTTCCCATCTGCCATGATGGCCTCCTATTACCTGCTGCTACAGACCTACGTGCTCCGCCTGGAAGCCATCATGAACGGCATCTTGCTCTTCTTCTGTGGCTCAGAGCTGCTCCTTGAGGCGCTCGCCCTGGCCGCTTTCTCCAGGTACTGCTGCTGAGGGACCATTTCCCGCCACCTGAGGGTTGGGTTCCTATCCCATTCCAGGGAGGGAGTCATCGTTCTTCTGAAGCCTGAGGGGCCTGGAGGTCTTGTAATGGGGAAGGCGGTGTCTGTGGGACTGCCTCCCCCACCCAGGGTAGAGTCACCCACCTAGGGAACATACCCTTGTTCTTCGGGGCCAGGAGGCTTGGCACGTAGCACAGGTCTGGCCAGCTGCTCTCATTTGCGGATCTTTTAACATTTGTTTCTTTCTTCCTTTCTGCCATCAGTATGGACAGGATTTGAAGTACAGAAATTTCAGCCCGCAGCCCTCAGGGGCTGAGACCACGCATACTTCTGGCATGTTAGGCACACCAGTGAGAAGTGGTGGGTCAGGTTGTCCTGGGAAAAGTTGCAGCTTTTCCTCAGCACAGACATTTGGGCAGCATACTGAGCATAAGGCCACTGGGCACCATCTTCTAAACAGGACCCTCAGCCTAAGAGACTCTTCTACACACCAGGCTAGGGAGGGGAGAGGCTGTCCCCTTCCTGGCCCTGCTCAGAACCAGTTCCCTGCTGACCTCAAGTTCTCCTCTTTGATCATCGTGGCCAGATCATCTTGTGTGGACCACATAGGCTCCTTGGGCTTCCGGCAGGACCTGAGCCACACACCCCTGCACGTGCTGTGCCTCACCTGTCACGCATCAGCATGGAGAGCCCCGGGATGGTGTGCTCCGAGTGACACAAAAGCCTCTTACCCCATTCTGCAGAGACTGAGCTCCAGGACTTTTTAGTAGCTCATAGTGTTATTTTTCTACTGTCATCATGAAGCAAACATCATTTTATAATAAACAATGTATTTTCTGTTATGCAGCCTTTTCCTTATGGAACTTGTCCCTAGAAATTCATCTGCTTGGACCGAAGGTAGGGACTGTCCCAGCGGTTTGTTATCAGGCTGTGTTTAGTGATCCAGCGTGAACACAAAGACAGTGATGAAGGTGTCACGCCGATTTTCTTCCCCCGGTTCCAGGGTGAGTTAATTCCTAAAGGCACTGCCAGCTTCTGTCTCTTCTTTAGGTCTCACTCTGCAGGAGACTGCATATATTCTTTACCTCTGCCCCAAAGCCAGCATCTTGTCTCTCACTCCTCTTACAGAGAACTCCTCTTACAGTTCCTTTCCAGGGTGAGGCATGAGTGATTGGAAGCAGCATAGTCTGAACTTGACCGATATTTGTTCGTCATTTATAAAGTTTTCTAACCTGAAAGGGACATGTACTTTTTTTAAGCTGAAGAAATGTTGCCCTAGATGAGTGTATAGCCTTTCACCATCTTTAAAACTTAATCATCTTGCTGTTAGTGCCCCCACCATTTTTAGCCCCCAGAAGCTACTAGGAGCCACCACAGAATCCACTTTAGGAAACCTTTAATCATATGGCCCTTACGTCAGTGAATCCTAAATAGCTGCACTTACTCCAAGTAAAAGTAATTGGCCTTTAAGCATTCCATGCTGGTTTTTTTTTAACTCTTACTTTCTGCGATCAGCTCATCCTCATCCTGTGAAGGTGTCCACTGTCCAGAGCACTGATGCTTTTTCTTGTTTTCTATCCCTTCTGTGTCCTTGCCTCCTAATTGCTTTGGGGGGTCTGCCCCAAAACCATAGTAAACAGGCCTAGTCAACCATGAAACCGTATAAAAAAATGCAATAGCAATGTCACTGCTATTTCAATCACGGATCCCACTAATACCCTGATTTTCTGTGTGTTTCTTACACTGATGCTTTCTTGAGCCCTGCTTTAAACAAATTGCTGGCATTAAACCAGACAAGAACGCATTTCGTTTAGCTGTTCAGTGGTTAAGGTCACCCTCCCAGTAACAAGACAGATGAATGGAAGATTCAGTTGAAAGTTTAGAGGTGGTTTTTAATTCAAAGGGACCTTAGAGATCAACTCAATCCAATCCTCCACTTTGCAGGCTTAGAAATGAGGAAATAATGTACCCAAGTATCATACAGCTGGTTGCTAAAAACCTTGAGTCTCAGTCTGGTTAAGTAAATTTCATTCATCAACAGGTACCACTTGAGGATGAGAACAAATGGTTAAAAATGGGGATAGGATTAGAACAGGAAGTCCTCGCATTTACTCCATGGTTACCTGGAAGCTTAGTGCATTGTTTCCTGTGGATAGCTCCAGCTCCGTAAGTGTTCATTCTTCCTGGTGCTCATGGGAGCCACGTGTGCAGATGCAGTTAGCCCAGAGCAGAAACTGAGGCAGCAGAGGATGGGCATCAGCACACAGTTAGTCTTTCCGGGTTAATGTGGTCAGAGGCTGTACTCACTCAGGCCCAGACAGACCCGCAGGCACCAGCATTCTGGGGCAGTGCAGAGGACTGAGCAAAGGAACAGGCCCAGTCACACGAGCTGGCACAGGCCCACTCAGTCACACTCGTGGCTAGAACTCTCAAATGACTGCATGGCCATCTCTCAGGGCTGAGGTCTGATCTCGTTCAGGAAGCACTCACAACACAGATTCAGGTTTCTGGCTCTATACTATGGCAGCAACCTGTAGACTGATGTCATTCAGTGCCTGCAGAGTATATTTAATCCACACAATCCTGAGGCAGAAAGAAATAGACTCGAAGTTAACTCATGTGTCCAAAGGCATTCAGCTTAAATAGTAAGAGTTGGGATTTGAACCTAGAGCTATCCCAAAGGTCAGTCCTTTCCTATACCACCACGGTTCTTCCTAGATAAAATTGAAGAAATGTGTTTAGTTCTCTAAACTAGCAGTCCTCACACTTTATACATCATCTGAGGCTAAAAAGTAGATTTCTAGACTATGTAGACTGAGGGAGCACAGAACAGGCATTTTATTACAGCAAGCATGCAGGTGACCAGGGACCACAAGGACATTAGTTTAAATTCTGAGTGGCACTCCCAACTATTTTCTTTCCTTCAAGTTTCACTCCATCATAGACCTACCTCTAGGGAATTTCCCTTCTACTGAAGGTTACTTGTTTTTACACTAATTATGCCTTTACTGGTCCCAGTACACATTTTATATCATCTCATCTCTGGTTCATTGTTTTATCCAGTAACTTTTCACCTATTTCTTAAAAAGCCATCTTTCTGGAGTCCCAAGATCACTCCTGCTTTCTAATCTGTACTTCATAATATAGTTCAATCCATAAAACATGTTCACATTTATCTCCGGTTCTTAAAACATCCCTGTGTCGAAGGCAGAAGAGCTGTCCTTTTCATCTTACAGATGACAAGAGACTGAGGTTCTGGTGCTTGATCATGGTTAGATTGACAGATGGGAGTAGGCACTAGCAACCCTATCTTCTAACTCCTAGCAGGATTCTTTCCTTCCTGAACTTGGTGGCACTGGAACTGAACAGTACAAGGTAGGACATTTATTCTGAGGATAAATCTTAAGAATCTTGGAAGGGTAAAGGATGACTTGGAATTCTTTAACTGAGCTGTTTAGGTGGCTAAGGGAAAAGCTAAACTTCAAGGGTCACATCATAGGTTTGCACTAGAGGCCTCCTCGGTGCACCCCCACAACTGCGTCCTTCATGCAGTCCAGCTGAGAGCTCAGGCTTTCACTACCACCCACCCCACAGCCTCTACATCAGCCCAGGCCCATGCCCCCCACACCTCAACAAATCTATGCAATGCAGAATCCATAAAACAGCTCACACCCCATTTATTATTTAAAAATATTTTGTTACAAAAGGAAAAAAATACAATGCAGTATAAAAGATTGACAGCGTCATCAAGTTTATTACACAATTTTCAACCTATCAGAAAGACAAACAAATCACCGACAACAGGGGGACGGGGCCTTGGCCTTTTTGAGGGTTGGGTTTTTTTTCCTTTTGCTATCAGGAAATAAAACTAAAAATTGTGTCATTGAGTAAAAACAAAACAAAAATGGGGAGAAAAAATTCTCCGGGTAAACGGCTTTTCTGGTAGTCTATATATTCTTTTTCCTTAAACTGTCACCTTACTTGGTTTCTCCTACATTTTAAAAAGACACCCAGAGCTGCTCTCGAGGATAATCACATCACTTAACACTTGGCCAGTTGGGCAGGGTGTCATATTTTGAAGTGGAGGTGGGGTCGGGGTTAGGGACAGGGGGGGAAGCTACAGACCTGTAGCCTCTGTCCCAAGGGAATGTGCCTCTCCAACCTTGTGGGGACTCCCTAAGTGACTGATTGAGGGCAGTGTCAGAAACGTGCAGGAAGCAGAGGAAGGGATCAGTCCAACTCAGTCTCTCTTCTCTGAGCCAGAGGGTCTCCGATGACCCTCATCTCCTACGCCACGTCTCTTCTCATGTCAGATGTCACGTGCCCTGTAGATGCATGCGCAAGGAGCACCCACCGCCCCATGGGGACTGTAGGACCCTGTTGCCGCTTCTTCTTCAGCAACAACCACGTCACAATTTGGGTTATGGGAGAAGCAATTCCATATGCCCGTGTGGAAAAGGGCCCCCAGAGTGATGGTCCTTGGAACGCTGAACCGAGCTCATTCAAGTCAGGCTCCACTTCTTTCCCACTCCTTATCTGAGGCAGGAAGTACCTCCAGGCAGAGCGAGGGAGCTAGTAATAGTCAAAAGGTGGAAAGACACCAAATTTGTGACTTTTACGTCTACTAGTGCCAGGTTACCCCACAGTAAGTAAACGTATGTACCTGGGGATGCAAGCCCATGCTTACATCAAACCTGAAAAAAGAAAAGCCTATGGAAGTAGGTTGTATCCTGCCCAACTTGCCTCCTTCCCCACTCGTGGTACTTCGCAGGGGTTCTTCACTGCTGAGGTCCGATGTTCCCACCCTCCCAAAGGCAGTACCTTCCTCTAAAACAAGGAAGCTGCCTTCTTGGGGGAAGGGCTCCACTTGTGAAATGGCAAAGCCCCAGTGAAAGGGAACACCTAGTAGAGCTGGTTATTGCAAGAGGCAACCAAGCACGAAGCAGCAGAGGGTGGTAACTGGGTCTGCAGGCTCCCAGCAGAAAGCAACCTTACGGGCCACCTTCTCTGCTCAGGAGGGGCAAGCCCACCGAGGAGGCGGAGCAGCAGGGAGCTGGAGGGGTTCGGCCCTCTCGTAGGTCAGGGAAACAAACCGTCAGTTTGTAAGAGGGAAAAGCAAGAATAAGAGAAGCTTTTCATAAGTAATTTCTTTTCTCATGGTCCCTCCTCAAGGGGCTGGGAAGGTAAAGGAGTTAAACAAAGAAGGGGTATGTTAGCAAGGGGTCTGGACCCTCTTGGCCCCATCGAACCTAGTGGTGAGGGCAGGACCCTGGGCATATTTTGGCACACCCAGTCGCTCTCCTAGACAGCTCACACGGAGAACCCACTGTCTTTGGGAAGGAAGTCTTCCCATCAACCTCACCTCTAAACTGCTCCTGGAGAATCAGAAACTCCTACGTTTCCATGGACAAAGTTCCATTCTCCACGGAGACCAGGGGCCTGGACGTGTTTTCTCCCCCTGCCTGCCACCTCTCCCAACCACACGCAGTCTTTAGGTTTCTTCCCCTGGCAAACAGGAGGGGGGCGATTGGGAGGGCTGCCAGGGAGTCTTCAATCCTATAGGGCAGAGGGTATTCCCTGGGTGTCTGGAGGGGCTAGGGGCTTGGAGGAAAGGGAAGGGGTGGAGCGGCCTCCGTCCTTTAGTCCTGATCAAGGTGAGGAGATGCAAGTCCATTAAAAAAACATTTGCTTCCAACCAGACTCCTGTAATGAGAACATCAGAAGAGAACACAAATTAGAGGTTACTTTCTGATTAACAGGCGCTTAAATGAATTACACTGGCATTTTCTAAAGGTGCATCATGAAGTAGGGGATGTAGAGAGAGGATACAATACTGGGACAGTAAAACAAAGGATTATCTGGGAGTGTCTGGGACTGTAAGGAGTGAGGGAATGGTTGGAGGAGAAGCTACACTGAGTAGAGAGAAAAAAGCAGTGACATCTGACTTTAAAATCAAGGAGGCAAAACACAGACAATGAAATGAGGTCTCAAAGCAGTTTGATCAAAAACGAGACTTTGGCTGGAGAAGGATGGAAACTACATTTCAAGGAAAGTTGCTATAAGGGGACATGGTAAGTTTAAATACTATTTCAGAAAATCTGAGCAAGTCATAGCTTACCTTAAAGGGGAAGGGGGGAAAAATCTGGAAATGGGAGTACAATGGTGAGAAAACACATGTGTACATAACCAAATCCATTAACCCCCAAATACCCAAGAGGCCTTGGCGGGAAGCATGTACTTACATAGGAAACTCCTAAACCTTTCTCTTCTTTTAAAGAAACCCTGGTTATACCAGATCCCAACGAGTGCATGCGTGCTCACACACAGAGCCAGAGATACTTTAAGTTATACTACAACTCAAGAGATCTTAAGTCTAAGATCATACAGCTGTGGGTGAGGGACCAAGAAGCACACTAACACCAAGCTGGAGTGATCTGGTCAGGCCAGAACAAAAAGAAAAGGCAAGGAAGTAAAACAAAATTATCAGCAGTCACCATCCAAGAACCTTAAAAGCACAGTTAAGGACTTCTGCTGAACAGAAAGCACTATTAATCCACTTGCCATACCTCTACCTAACTTAAGGTCCCTAGTCCACTCAGCCCTTGTTCTACTGTTGCAATATCAATCTGCGGGGGTGGTTTGTTTAGTCTAACCATATAAAATAGAATTAATAGCTAAATGGAAAAAGGGGGATTAAATTCAGGCTTAGGAACTCTCCTGATGCCCAAACTGGCAATAAAGCCCACATACAAATGCTCACCTTTTATGTATGCACTTCTGTAACATGGAGAACTAGGCAAGGAAAGACACCCACAGCTATATGATGCTTCCACACTCTGAAATGGCATTATATCAGCTTGGGACACTCAGAGTCAGTTATGGCCTCTGCCTTCTGGCTTCAATAAACAACCCTGCAGGCAGGTGTTTGTCTCATTTTCTATAGAGAAAACGGAGGCCCTCAGCGCCTTCTTAATTTCATAGCATCTGGGCTTCTGAATCTTTACACTGGATCAAAAGTAAGCGGAAAGCTCAGGAGTCATTGGACCAGGAGGGCAGGAATGAGGTGAAAATGGCTGCATTTCAAGTAGCATAAGGTCCTACAAATGAGATAATAGCCAAGAACTACAAAAAGTAAAAACCAGGAGTTCCCTGATGGTGTAGTGGCTTAAGGCTTCGGCGCTGGCGCTGTCAATGCTGCGGCCTGGGTTCGATTCCCAGCCAGGGAGCTACCCACATACCAAAAAAGAAAAAAAAAAGTAAAAACCACCAGTTATTTAAGAATATCCTCAAACTCCAAAGCATACCATACACATCTCCCCTGAAAGAGATGTACTTTGGGAACTGGTCCTACACAACAAAACACAGAGGATAACCAGTGCATCAAGAGAAATAAACTAAGCACCCAATTCTTAAAAGTTGCGGCTACGTTTTGGTGGTGGTATCTGAATGCAGACAGAAGTCAGAAACTCCTAAAGTGGACCAGACTTCAGGCCCCAGAGGTGGCGCCTACCCTGAGGAAGGAGGGACAAGAAAGATGACTCATCTACACTGCTGACTGCAGGCAGAACACACCTTTTGCTCTCAGAGAACACTCGTTCATACAATAAGAACATTATTTTCTAACTAAAAGGTATTGTACATAGAGCTTAATGTTCTTAAGATAAATGAGATCCGTGCACCATTTGCCGAACATGAAATCTCCTAAGTCACAACTTGCTAAAAACTGCAGATGGAATTAAGAACCCTTAGGATGAGAATTATCAGAAACTGACATTTTTAGGGTGTCTGATTCAGTTCCTTTGGACTAAATTATTATTTGGGTGGAATAATCAACACAGGAAAAATGAGGGAATTGAAAAACCTGCCTCATTGTTAATTTTCTTCATTTTGTCACAGGACTGCACCAGCCAAATGACTTTTTTCTGGGAACTACTAGATCAAATTTTTAGGTTATCTAAGTTGAATCATCCTCACAAGGGAAGAAACAGTCCAATTACAGGTAGAAAAAATGAAGTGCAGTGACAGATAAAGTCTCAGGTTCAGATGTTCAACCCCCAAAGTACTAATGATCAGAAGATCCCACAAATTTTTCTAGCAAAATGCTGTTAAAAAGCAAAGCGACCAGGAATGGTGACATCCAGTTACATATGCTAACTACTAAAGTGAATGTGGCCCCAGAGACTATAATTTGGGCTCTGCACGTTTGTGGGCTCCACCTCCCCTGGAGTCTGCTTTTCTGATATGTGGGCACCTCGCCGAACTCAACCTGCTGCAAAATCTAGAAAGAAGGGTCTAGAACCCACACACAGCCTAACTGGTAATTTTATGTGGGGTACCGTAGAGTTCAATGACATCAAGCACTCTTGTGGAATGAATGAATGGTTTAAGAACAGAGAAGGGGAACAGGTAAAAAATGTTACTTTTCATTTTCCTACTCATCTGCCACCTATAGAAGATGACAACATTTCTGCTTAAGTTACTGCCAAACAACAGTAGAGGGCAAGACTCCTTATCTGTTAATAGGGTGCCACTAAGCAAAATACTGCAGTTTTCCAACCTTTACAGTCCAGCTACTGCTTGTGGACTTCAGGCACTCGCAGGGGAAGGGGGAGGGGGAGGGGGAGGGGAGAGGAGAGGAGGGGTGGGGAGAGGAGGGGTGGGGAGAGGAGGGGAGGGTAGGGGAGGGTAGGGGAGGGGAGGGTTTCCTTCCCCTTCTTCATCCAGTTGCCATCTACCCATCCCAAAGATACCACAGAGAACTATCCCTACTCCTCACCTTCCTTCTCAATTACCACCCAGACCAATCAAATCAGCATATAACTGAGGACAATTTCCTAATGCTCTTGATATGAAACCACAAAATTGAGAAGAGACCCCCAAAGTCACCTGGATCATGCAGCAGCCTTGCGGAACCAAACAGACCATCCTAGCCAGAGTCTAGACTACATTTAAAGATCTCCACAAAGGGGGGTTCCCTGGTGGTGTAGTGGCTAGGCTTTGGCGCTCTCAACACTGCAGCCTGGGTTCGATTCCCAGCCAGGGAACCCCCCACCCCCAAAGATCTCCATAGAAACGGAGTCAACAACCATTCTCGGCCTGCTCATATACTAGAAACAACTTGCTGGAAGCTTGCCGACTGGTGGGACGCAACCTGGAGCCAGTCTGAGAATGAAAACAAGAGCTGGAGCCCCTCAATCCAGCAAGTCTAAGTCAACTTTTCAGTTACCTGAGTTAATATGGTGCCCCGACCCTAACCCTTCAGCTTTTGTGTTGTTTTAAAAAAGAAAAAAATACATATTTGCTGCCAATAAGCTGTTTTCCAAAACAAATATATCCTTCCATTGAAGTGCCTCCACAGTCTCTAATGCAATTAATGACAATTTATTGTCAGATCAGCTTTCTCCTCTAAAGTATACTGGTTTTTCAAGATCTTTTTAATAGACAGTACTTCTTAAAATTATTAATGTTGTACCCTGAGAATGAACAAACAGGCAATGGTCTTACTTTTCTGTCTTGGTCAATCTTCCCACCTTTTTACTTTCCAAGTTTGGTGGGGTTAAAATATAACAGTGATGACAACATGGCTATCATTTACTGAGAACATACTATGGGACACATACTGTGAGTACTAAATGCCTGTGGATTATCTCACCGAATACTCAGCAATCTAATGAGACAGCTGCTTTTATTCTCTTCATTTACAAAGTGAGGAACCGAGGAACAGAAGTAACACGGCTGGAGAAGCTGGATTCACTCCGGCACTGCCTGTAGACAGGGTGCTCTCAGGCATCGTGCCCTGCTGTCTCAGATGCCAGGGCAAGGCAGCCAAGAAACAAACAAAAATAGCTTACTCTCAGGTCCACCTCAGGGTGAGACTCCTGACAAACAAGCAGGAGATCTGCCCTCCTGAATTTTCAGTTACCTAAATCAAAAGTCCTCCCACCCCCTTTAATTGCTTTAGAGAGAGAGAAATCTTCACCACCAGTAATTTTTCTTTCATTGAAGATTAGCCACCAGCCAGGACTAGGGAGTCCTCCCACCTTTCTCAGTGGTGCCGGTCCCTTTCTCTATCCCGATGTCTCTCGTGCTCGCGGTTCCTTTCTTGGAAATAATCATCATGTCGATCTTCATTGTGAAGCAGGTCCCGGTGCCTCCGGCTGCTCTCCCGGGACCGGCTGGGTGACCTCTCTCGGGACCGATGTCTTTTCCTGTTAGAAAGATCCTTCAGCTTCACTCAAAGGGACTATTGCATTCTTTCCTAAAGTGTTGTGTTTTGGTGTCTTCTAGTATTTGGCTAAACCAGCCTTCTTCTACTCTATCACAGACACACTGAGTACATCAGCCCTTTGAAGACTAGTCTTTTTTGGGAAAATAAGAACAGTTAGATTTGCTGAGATCTTATTAATGTGTCAGGCACAGTGCTAAGACCTTTACATGCATTATCTTACCTAATCTTTACGACAGGTCTGTAAGGTTAGTACTACTATTGTCCTGTTTTTAAAAATGAGAAAAATGAGGCCTGGAAAGTTGAATAATTCCATACTCAAGGTCATACAAGTAATTAGAAGCAGAAATGGGATTCAAATCCAAGCATGTGTGGCTCCAAAGCCCATGTTCTTAGCTATACCAGTTTGTCCTTTTTCCTAAAGCCCACTGACTCATCCAATGCAGATTCCAGACACTACAACATTTATCAATGCGAATGTTCAGTTCCTTTCTTCCCCCTGAAGACATGAGGGCTGTCTGCTTTTTCAGCCAGGCACCTGCCTGACACTCTGGCCTCCTTTCCTCCCCCTGCCAATCCCGGGAAGAGTGCTGCTCAGGGGTGGTAGGCCGCTGAAGTCATCAACTCACCTGGACGAACTCCCGCTGGCACCCACACTGTAGGACTTGGCTTCAATGCCATGAAGACAGTCCTTAAGAGAGGAGATGAGGACACGGCAACGCTCATCATTGGCGACCCGGGACTGTTTGATAACAGCAATGGCTGTGAGCAGCGTCTCAATCGCGTCACTGTAATCCCCTGATGGGGGATGGATGGGAAAGGCCAAGGATGAGCAGAGGCAGTAACTAACTGGACCAAAAGGGGAACTCAGGACACAAACCAGGAGTAACTAGCTGTTCCACAGAACCACAGTAAAATAGATGAGGCAGAAGTGACAGGTATAAAACTGGATTGCACCTATATTCAAATGGTCTAGAATCAGATGTTCTCAGATATTGCTAGTGGATGTATAAACTACCACTGTCTGAGGGTTATTTGACAACCTCCATTAAAACAATGTACAAACTTTTTTGACCCAGGAATTCTAAAAATTTTTCTACTTCTGTTCACTACTATGTATGTTTAACAATGTTTGTTTCAGCGTTGTTTGTTGTATTAAAGAATTAGAAACTGGGGGTTCCCTGGTGGTGTAGTGGCTGGGCTTCGGCGCTCTCAACACCACGGCCTGGGTTTGACTCCCAGCCAGGGAACCACCAAAAAAAAAAAAAAAAAAATTAGAAACAGTTTCAAGTTCCTTGAATATGGTCTGGCTCTACAAATTACAGAACATTTGTTCTACAGAATACTAAGTGGTTGTCAGAAAGCATGAGGTGAATGTAGAGTAATCCACGGAAAGCGCTGAGCACACATGCCAGGCACGCAGTGAGGGTTCAGTGTTAGGTATTATTATATATCGATATAATGCATGTCCAGAAAATATTAACTTTTTAAAAGGTTATGAAACAGTGTTTCATTTTTGTAAAAACAATCAAAATTATATATGAGTTGTTGTATGTGTGGAGAAAAAATCTGAATAAACACTAAATTGTAAAAGGTGGGCTCGTAGGTAGTGCTTGTGTAGAGGACTTTATTAACACTGTGTATCTCTGTATGAATTATTTTAAATCTATAATAAGGTATGTGTACATATGAAGGCTGTCCAGAAAGTGTCCAGCCACGTAAAATGAAAAAGAGGCACTTGTGGCGGGCTCTTACTCAGACAGCCCTCGTCCATGTACTGTGTATCTAACGTGCACACAGCACACATATTACATACTCACATGCACACAGCAAACGTATTACATACATACGCACGTGCAGAGGTAAATCTTTTGTTTGTTTAAATGCTGCTGCCATTAAGAACTAGCCCTTCATTCCCCAAATCGGAGCAATGCCTGGCTCAGGGATAGTAGCCACGGGGCGGACACTTGCACAATGCATTTCCAAGCTATGTCAGGAGCATTAGGGACAGAATAATGCAAGGAAAACATGGCACCAGACAGGGGTCTAAGTGATGAGGCTTGGCAGCTTCCTCTGTGCAAGGCAGTTAAGAATAAAATAGAAACTGGAGGAACTGCGATTCTGTGGGTCCAGAGCACGAGGATGTTAGCTCTACCAGGGGAGGGAATTTCTGCCAATTTTATAGGCATTCAATATTTGTGGGTTGAGGGACATAAAGATTCAGTTTTTGATCATCTTGATGTGCAGAAACTGGTGGAGAAGAACAATGATTATTGTCGTTATAGTCCTCTGTATATCTGACTTGCCTCAATGAACACAGATTACTTTTCAACTTAAAAAGATTCATTCAGATGCAAATGAAAGTTTTCTGGAGGAAAAAAAAAGAGAATACATACACTTTCTATCTTTAACCTACTCTGTGGATTTAAATTTTGCAGCCAAAGATGAGAAATTATGAAAAAAAAAGATAATATTTAGGGTTAACTTACTTCTTAGGAGATCTGACAGTGTACAGTTACATTTATGTGGGAAATGCACAGAAAGTAAGTGAATGATTAATGTCATAATGTGAAACTTGGACCAGACCCTGAAACTTCTGTATTTTCTTCTTACCAACTTCTAGTTAAGTCATCGGTCCTAAAAACCCAGGGTCTACACTTGGCATTGGATCCACTGCATAGACATTAACTAGATCCACCAAGGTCAAGATCTCCATGAAACGAATACTACAATGAGATGTTATTAGTTATTTACATTCTAGGCGCTGAGTTGGTTTTCATGGGGCAGGCCTATACACAGCTAAATATCACCCACAGAGTCCAAAAGCCAGGAAATTAGGTGCATTTTTTACCAATGGAAATGGCAAAATAAGAAAAAATGGAAAAGCTAAAGGCAAGAAGGCATCAAAGGTAAGGGTGAGTTACCTGCACTGGCTCCAGATACCGCTTTGGAAATGGCACTGCTGGAAATTGCTCTGTTTCGTTTCATAATCTCTTCAAATTCAGCTTCACTCACTGTAGAGAGCGGAGGGCCCGAATCTCGGCTGCACAGAAATAATACCGTTCCTGACTGCCCACGTCCCTTATTATCTTTACCATACTCTATAATACCATGTTATCTGATTATGCTATCTTGTATAATGTCTTAAATGATTCTCAGCCTGTTCCTATGTTGTGTCTTCATGTTCTTTACAAGGACAGGATTTATGTCACATATTTTTGTAATGTTGGCATGACCCAACAGTGCTAGACATCTACAGCCTCCCTAACAGCCACTTAGGGCACTCAATTTAATCAAGCTTCTTACAAAAGGAATATGAAGGACATGAATTTGTTTTGTTTTGGTGGTTCGCTGGCTGGGAGTTGAACCCAGGCTGCGGCATTGGCAGCGCTGAAGTCTAGCCACTACACCACCAGGGAACCCCTGATGGATATGAATTTGGGTCAAGAGGTTAAGATACAAACAAAACACCCAATAAAAACATTGCCTAATAAAGAAGTACTTCCCAGGACTCAACACTATGGTAATAGTTTCCACAGGGAAACCATAAGAATTCAGTGCTCACTCACTTCCTTGGCAAAACACATGCTTCCCTGTCTACCCTGCTATACCTGGGTCAGATCTGAAAGCAACAAGATCGTTCTTACCTTCCATGGTGGTTATAGGGTGCCGAGGCTTTCATGTATGTATCTGGGGGAGGCCCCACGGTAGCATTTGGTGGGGGGAAGAAGGCTGGATTGAGGTGAAGGGCAGGTGGGATGGCCCCAGGGGGAGGTACAGCCAGATGAGGAGGTAATCGAGGAGGAGGGGGCATAAGATGCTGGTAGTGAATGCCAGGAGGAGGAGGAGGAACCCCAAAGCTGGAGGAGAGAGGTGGTGGGGGTGGAATTGGAGGTGGGGGTAAGCCCATCAGGGGAAGGGCTGAAGGAGGGCGATTGAAGTAGGGCAGCACACTGGGGGGCTTATCCACACGGGCAGATGAGGGTACAAGGTTCTCAGAAGGTGTGGCCCGTCCATCAGCAGAATCACTAGAATCTCGAGAGTGGGCCCGTGGAGGTATTCCTATGAAGCAAAAAGGAACTACTGTTACTGTCCAGGCTTCAGACATACCCACAAGACCAGCTCATCCTTTAGCCAGAGTCATCTGACACTGTACTGAGGAAGGTGAGAGGAGGCTGAAAAAGGTAAAATCATCTACTACCTTTCCTTGGGCTTCAAAGAAAAAGGTCAGAGGCAACTTATTTAAGATATAAAAGCAACACCACCCTAAATTCTGTATGCCAAAGAACACTCCTTACCCAGAACTCTGTGCTTCAGGTTTTTTTATCCTTAGATTTCTTTTATATTTTTAAGTGCAGAAGGATCCTAGTAACTCATGAGAAAATGACAATGTTGAAGTATGTTTATAACTGTTCAGGTGGATTCAAGCTGATATGAAATCCCATGTCCCCTGATAAAGAGTTCAGGGTCTCTTTCTTTAGACTGATACTCTATCCTGATATACATCTGGAATTTTCTCCTTGCCAAGGCACTTTGGCTAGGAAATTTGGGGGAAGAGAGGGAAGGGCAGGGGACTTTCTCAGTCCATACACCAAAACTGGTAACTGGGGTGGAAAAGAGGAACACAACAAAGAGTAGAAGACGGGAGGTTGAGAGGTGAAGAGAAAATGGGAGTAAAGCCAAGAAAAGAGCTGCCTACAGAAATGAGCAGATGGCACACAGCCGACAGCAGGGACTCTCAGCAAAAGCTTGGTACAAAACATGCCACAAATCTGGGCACTCACACTACATTTCAATGGCCCAAATATTCTACCCCACAGGGCAGTATACCAGGAACATCATCATAGTACACTGGTATGGTGTTCTGCACAATAGGGGCTCAACACACGTTTGTTCACAGCTGGAAACATGGCTATCACAGTGTCAAGTCACTTGGTTAAACTTGTTCCCTCTCTCCAATTTAACACTTTACTCTAACCCTGGTTATGTGGAATCCAATAGAAAACTGTGATTACCACAGCCTCAGGAGTCTTGAAGGTAGAAAGAGGCTGTCGGACAAGTGTGGAGAGAAAGAGTGCTCCATAAACTAAAACTTGTGAGTACACGCCAACTCCTGATTAAAGTATAAGCTGGAAATAATCACCCCAGCAATCACCTGGTTTCTATATTATGTCACCAGTGCCTATCATAATACCCTCTTGCTTTTCATGTCTCGAACATGACAACTTGCTTCTTCCCCAAGTTCTCTCAAATTGAAGAAAGAAGTATTAGCCAATGTGATCTCTGAAAATTAGCCACCTTCCTAGTTACTGTTTCCACATCTGCAAAGGTTGTTTTGTATCTATGGCTACACATCCCAAGAGTAGCAACCATTTTTAAGCAAAGGAAAGTCCACTAGCTGTACTTCATGAATTAACAGAAGCCAATTACATCAACATGACATAGCAAAAACAAACAAACAAACAAACAAAACACCAGCCACCACCATTGTTTCAGCAAAGAAAGGTAACACCAAGGAGTAAACAGCCCAGTGGAGGTAGGTACCTCACCCCGATGCAGTTATAAAATTATCCATCTTAGGAAAGTCTAAAGAGGGCTGAATTATAGAAAGACTCTGAAACAGAAGGGACTTGAAAATTCAAGTTGTCCAAGAAGAAAAGTGTGTGCATTCTAACCCAGAACAATGGTAGCTCACACGACATCCATCTAGGCTCTCGATCTAGTTAAAAGAATAGCTGTTCCTGTGCAAGAGAGAAGTGGTCATGTTTCCACCTTCAATCAATCAATACGAGGTCCCAGTGGACTATCCAATCAATATATTAATACAAGGCACTATTCTGAGAGCAGGGCTTTCACCCCCCACCCTCACTCTTCCCCAGCATAGGAAGAGAACAGTAAAGACAGCTGGCTGTTTCAGGCAGGGCCATATAGGGTGGCTGTACCTTGTGAGGTCAGGATAATTCAAGGTCTGATCTTCAGGTTTCTCAGGTTCAGAAACTCACCCAAGGTGATTGAACCTTAGGAGATCGAGTCACACTAACCAAATCCACAAGAGACTGATTCATAAAGCATAATGCCAATTTATTAATTTACAATGAGAAATATAACTGCCAAGCAGACCGGAATACTTGTGTCAGCTGGTCAGCGCATTCTCTTCCCAGTAGGAGAGCCTAGTTGGGAAACCAAATCAGTATCAGAAGGTGGCGTGGTGAGTACAGGGTCAGAATAAAGGCAGTAACGTGAACTTAAGGGATACTATCACAGAGCTAGGGCAGTATGATGCAACTTTTTTTTACTGATGGGAGATACTTGCCCAGCAGACTAAAAGGGCACCTCTGGACAATGCTGAAGAAACACTGTTAAATTTTTTTTGGGGGGGGGGGCGGGTTGGTTCCCTGAGTGGGGACTGAACTCAAGCCATGGTGGTGAGAGTGCCAAAGCCTAGCCACTACACCACCAGAGAGCCCCCACTGTTAAATTCTTATTCTCCAGCACTCCTTTTGGTCAACTCCTTACAGAGCACCATTCCAGTCTATGTTTATGACAAGATCACAGCCTTCTTTGTTTATCTTACTTACATTTTAGAATGGCTGCTGCTTGATAATTTTAGAGAAGCATGTCTTACAATTAAGCCCATTCACTATACATTGAGTTTAGAGAGAAACACATAATTTAGAGTAGATAGGAACTTTAAACATCACGTATCTGTTCAGATGGGAAAATAAGCCCTAAGCAGTAAAGTGACTTGCCCAAGGTCACACAACTTAGTGGCAGACCCAAACTATAACCTGAACCTACCTGACTCCCAGCACAGTGCTCTTTCTTGTAGACAAGCCTCCTTTTTTTGGCTGACCTATTGACCATGCTGCCGCCCAGAACCACCACCCTCCCGCAAATTCCTTCACATCGCAGGCTGTGCCCACACCACAGAAAACAAACCCACAACCTTCCCCCCTTCGTACAGATGGTCTCCACATACCCCCTCTTGGGACTCGGATGCACTCACGTTTCCGAGCCTGCGCCTCAAACTGTGACAGGTTCTGCCTGGTGGCTGGCCTCACGTCCACTTTTTCGCCATTAAGAACTTTTCCTGGCAGGAGTTCCAACAATTTGTGGACTGAGTTTTCAGAGGCTACCACCACCTCAGCATACCTTGAGGAAGAAAAATTAAAGATGAGTGAGATCTACTAGACAACTGAGAGAAGAACAAAGAAATTCTCTTCCACTATTAGTGAAAACTAATCAAGCACAGGTATCTTGCTATTATTAAATATACACATAAAACTACCAACAAAAAGGTGTCAGCCTATAACCTTCCTATTTATTTGGAATTAGAAATTAGCATTTTTGCCCCTCAATGGATGGATGGATGTTCTACTACATTGTAGCTAGATCCCCAATCTAAGGCAGTTTACCAAAACCAAAGCAGTAAACTGGGCCAGGAGTGGAAGGGATTAAAACCTAGGGCCAAAACATAGTGCAGATCTGTTACAAACTAAAAGGGGCTTCTCAAATCCAGACCTCACCCTTTGGACTGGCCATTTGCTCGATTCTCTGCAAATTTCAATTCCACCACATCATAGACTCCTATACTGCGAATAACCTGGATCAGCTGCTGGTCTGTGGTCCACTGGGGCCGGCAAGATGGAAAAGGAAGAAATGTCAAGAGCTCCCCGCCCCACAACCCAGAATGTCCCAAACCCTTCACCCAAACCCAGGATTCTAATCACAGCCATAATCTCCCACAGGAAACTGAAAAGCCCACCAGTATTTCAATTAGTGCAAGGCTTTTCTATTGTCCTTACCCATACAGAATTCCAAAACCACCACTCCCTCCCCAAACCTCATCTTTAGAGATTGAGAAGATTAAAACCTATTTTAACTTTGACTGCCATTTGGGTTGGCTAGTCATCAGTTCAAACACTAATTACTAGCAGCTTTTAATTACATATATATCTGATAGGCTAGAGTTGCCCAGTATCAAAAACTTGCCCCTCAGTATATACATTTCCTAATTTGGAAAACCCCACCACCACCAAACGAAAAAATATGTCCCACGATAACTTGTAGAACAACGATCACCACCTATCTCAAGTGTACTAGAGCTATCAAGGTCTTTGATCCCTGTCACCCATCATTATCACAGGATCACCTAATGACCAAGAGTTCAAGGTGTTCACTCTGAAATCTCATCCCACAGATGACCCTGCTAAACATAAAGCCCCAGGGTCAGGGGTGGTAACAAGATGGCAGAAAACGCAACTACCCACTTAATCATTGCTTTCTTCGGCATCAGATCGTCCTCAGGATAGTTCTCTTTCAGAGATCAATCCAACCTGATCCCAGGAAAAAGAAATCCAACCCCATCAGAGCACAAAACAGTGCAACAGTGGTTTTTGAAAATGCCATCACCTCCCAGTGCTCTCCCTCCAGCCCGCCCACAAGCTTTTTGGGCTACCCATGCTCACCCAGGAGAAGCTGCCCACATAAACAGCAGCTCGCCTATTACGCAGGCCACTGTAGGTATACAGAATTGCAGGGGTCTTGTTATTGGGCTTGGGAGATGGCTCCTGGCGCACAGGAGGTGGTGGCTCAGTGCTGCTGCTTCTGTCATCTGAGGGCTGTGAGGTGGCTGTCAAAACGTCGTCATACAGGTCAATCTGATCTGTATTGTTGAACTCTGGGTCCTAAGAAATGAGGGGTTGGCAAAGGTGGGTTTGCAAATCTTTCATTTTGTTCATTTTATTTCACTTCAATTCACTTAGAATTCAGTCAAATACTTTACAAAACAACATATAAATCTTCCTTGTCCTACTACAGAACTAGGTGAGAAAACTTCCTACTTTAAAATTATTTCACTTAATTATGCTTAAGTAGGTTTTTCTCCATAGACTCTGTTAGTTGTCTGCCAATGTTTCTAGCTCTAGCCACCTGTGAGAATTAAAAGGTACACGATGACTAAAGAAGAATGCAAACTAAGAATGCAGAGATGGATTTGCTACTATTATCAGTGAAGCCAGCTTCTAACTTCTAAAGACTATATCTAAGATACTCTATGAAAATTTAATTTCAACATCTTATGCTATTCCAAAATCAGGAGTTACATAAAATTTAATAAAAAAGAAGGGTATATTTATTTAGAAATAGGAAGCAGGGGAAAAGCATGTTAAAATGGCAATCAAAATGCAAAAAAAGAATAGGAGTTACTGGTTTAAATTATTTGATTTGCATAAATGATTTAGGGATGCTCTAAAACTCATGGTACACAATCCCATATTTCTAATAACCATCTATGAAATGAAACAAAAAAGGGGTGGGGAATAACTCGGGGAGGGGGGGAATTTCCCCTAAGTTCTATTTCGCAAGTGACACGCAGATGCAATACATTACCATGACACCTATCTAAGAGACATCTTTGAATAATACCAGAGACATTCAATGACATACAAAAACAATGTAAAGTTCTCTAAAATATAAGGGTCAGAAAATAGGAGGACCACCCACTTCATAAGCTGTCACTGTAAGCATTTGTAATATAAATATGTATTCTGGAAAATAAGCAAAACATACTTTTCACCTATACCACCACTATGAACTTAATGTTTGTATCTCCCCCCCATCCACCAACAAATGCTCATGTTGAAGCCCTATCCCCACAACATGATGGTATTAGGAGGTGGGGCTTCTGGGAAATAATTAGGATTAGATGAGGTCTTGAGGGTGGCGTCCCCTGAATGAGATTAGTACCCTTACAAGAGTCAAGATCCAGTGGAGTGTGCTTGCTCTGCTCTCCATCATGTAAGGACACTGGAAGTTAGTGGTCTACAACCCAGAAAACGGCCCTCACCGGAGCCCCTTCCAGCCTCGGGAACTACAAGAAATAAATTTCTGTGGTTCGCAGGCCACCTGGTTTTTGGTTTTTGTTATAGCCGCCCAAGCCGACTAACACTATATACCAAAAAGGCTAAAAGGGTCCTGATGGTTACATTTTGCAATGTCATTATCTTAAGTATTTTTTCCAGGTAATACCCTAACACACAGTGTTAAAGATGCTGCTGCCAAAATGAGAGAAGCAGGGAGAACTGCAAATGTTTTAGGAACACTACAGCTCATTCACTCATGTCACTGCTGTCTTTTTAAAAAGGTGAATCAATAACCTACGTCAGGTAACTTGTCTAGTTCCCCAAAATAGAGTAATTTCCTCTACTGCAACTCAGGACAGGAAACTCCTATGACTTTCTTCAATATCAAAAAAACTGCTGACTCTGAAGTAAGACTAGAGAGGAGACTCACTACAAAATTCATTCTTAGATGTACATATAATCACAAACTTCTAGAAACAATCTTTTAGTTTCTCAACTTATCTGAAGTACAATGGAAGAACACTCACACTAAGGTAATACTATTGGACTGTTTTGCTAGTGAAGGGGAAAGGATTCTACTTTCTGAGGCATATAAATATTTAAAATATCACCAATACTCTAAGAAACCCCACAGGAGATGAGTTTAAACTTCCTAAAATTTTCAGAAAAAGAATGGCAAAAAAGAGTAAGTGTTTTAAGGGTAACTTAAAAATAAGAAATCAGTGAGGCAGATAAGCACAGAAACACTGTTTTAGGTAGGCAAATCTGTAAATAAGGACCCAGTGTGAAGAACAAAGAGAAGCTAACAATGCAGAGTGCAGGGTGGATAATAAACTGAGTAAGGGGAAGACAGGTAGGGTTAGTAACTTAACATTTCTGTGTCATATTTCACAGCCCTAATATTTCAAACAATCCCATCTCTAGACAGATCACTTATTCATTCATTCATGTACTAGCTTTGCTGATTTGCCCTCGTGGTTCAAGGTAGAAGAAGGGCTTAGAAACCACTCAGTCATCTCCAATGCTCTAATCCTTGGAGAGCACTACTTCATACCAGGTTGTTTTTCTTTCTTTTTTTTTTTTTTAATGTGGTTAGCTCCCTGGCCGGGAATCGAACCCAGGCCGCAGCGTTAACAGCGAGCGCTGAAGCCTTAGCCACTACACACCAGGGAACTCCCGTTTTTCATTTTTAAATCAAGGATTTTGAAATGGAATGGAAAGAGAATAAGGAAAGACACCATCTTGGAGAGTCAGTGGAACCAAATCAGGGTTCCCTCCATGTGTGATTCAGAGATCTTATATCTAAAAGTTTAATACAAAAATTACCAACGATAATCGGGTAGCAAACTACCATGCAGATTGGGACAGCTCAGCAAACAAATGCATCTCCAGGAAATCCCCCACACTGAGACTAGACACGCTACCCTTTCAGGGTACCTTACAGACTGACAGACTCAATCCTGGAAGACCCTGTTGTATGGATTACCTTACCACTTATAGAAACACAAAGGATTCAATGAGTGCAAAATTGTCACAAGATTCAAATGGTCTCCTGGGCCATGGAGCCTCTCAAAGAAGTTGGTGGGAACTGTTCTGATGCACAGAGAAGGCCTGTTGAGGACATTATTGAAGAAACAATGGATCAAGTTGTGTTAGGATTTAAATCTGCTAGCAGCACCAATTCTTCAGCTGGTAAAACAGAAAAACGGGTAAGGGTCTGAGGTTTTTCTGATTACCAAATAAGCTGATGGTTTATGTAGTGATGGATTAGGTCAAAGCAAAACCTAATTCTACAAATTTAGTGAATAATACAACATTTTACATGCATTGTACATCACACTCCAGGGAGATTAAATGGGAAACATGCATTTAATCCTGAATGAATACTTCAGGAAGAACTTACTGTTTAATAGTATAGGGAGATCTGTGATTGTCTCATGAAGCTTCTTGGTTAACAAAAAAGTACTTGTAGAATTTTGACTTTAAATAAGAAATTCCTCACCTGTATGCTCAATGTTTCTACACTCCAGCCCCCTTTCTCTGATATCCGAAGGGAGTAAGTAATAAAGCCTAAGATTTACTTTTCTCAAAGCAACCTAGTTTATACCATCTTTTAACTGTAACCAAAGCTAACAATTTCTGGCTTTATAATTACCATTTTCCACAGTTCTCACCTCATAGCCTCCTTCCCTGTCACTGTTCATTGCCCTCCAACCACCAGGAACAACACTCCTTTTGAGCAAAGGGATTCATGTTGTTTCTTATTTTCCCCGTTTCCCAGTCCCAAACAGAAGTAGCTCAATAAATATATACTGGTGGAAGTAAGGACGAGAACTGGGCATACTGTGCAAAGTGCCTGCCTGTCTTAGCACAAGGAACAAAGACAAAGCACTCAGGAGAGAGCCAGTTCTCCTCCTCAGCCCAAGAGGGCAGCTGCAAGTCTCAAGACTCCCTATGTAACAGGAGTAAAGTAGCTCCGCAAGAGAGGTGTCTGCAGTCAGCACCACAGGGCTCCCGTCTAGGAACTGTGTTCTTCTTCCCAGGGGACCAAAGTACATGTGACAGAGTTTTTGTGCACGGGTCAGCTTGGGGTGAATCAATAACATTCTGAAATGCTATCTGTACTGGCTGCCCTCAGTCTCAGTCTGCTTCTTACAATCCTAGCCAGACAGAGCTATTATCATTCCTTTAGCAGCCTGCAAATTACACTAAACCAGCCTTGCCAAAAATTAACTTATTTATGGGAGGAAAAAAGCACCATATCTGACCTTCCACAAGACATGACAATGAAAACCTATATGTTCATCAACTTGCCAAGCATTAACTATTGTGTATTTGGTATAATGTCTAGATCTGCCTTTAAAAAGGCCTTTTTAACAAGAGACCAAAGAACACAAATTGTTGAGGGCAATGACTTCTACTCTGAGAAAGCAGTGGCCACTGGACAAGGCCTGTCTGTGTCTTGTTGATGAACTACAACTGACACTGCTTAAGAAATCTTGAGGGGAGTTCCCTGATGGTGTAGTGGCTTAAGGCGTCGGCGCTGGCGCTGTCAGCGCTGTGGCCTAGGTTTGATTCCCAGTCAGGGAGCTACCCACATACCAAAAAGCAAAAAAAAAAAAAAAAAAAAAAAAAGAAAAGAAATCTTGAAATCTCATTTCTAAGACCAAATATTGCTAGACCTGTGGTCAAGGACTCTGTTCTAACCATTTCCCAAAGTGAGTCAGCAGCACTATTATCAATTCACAGAAGGGAGCCAAATCCACAAAAGGAAACTTCCTCTTTCCTTGCTATCTTGTATTTAAAAAAACAAACCATAACTTGTTAAAAATAGTAAAAGTCTAATTCAAAGTATCATGGAAAACTCAGGAAAGCAATGGTTTGTAACTAAATCAACATACTTTGTTTTTATCCATAAATGATTGACTTGTTTGAAATTGTATTTTAAATTTCAGGTATTCAAGCCAATCAGCAGCCACAGGCAGATGACTCTAGTTTATCCGAAGAGACACAGGATAATGACTATTAAAAAGTATAACTGGTGAATCTGTACAGTGGGTACAAGGTCATGACACTATTCTCTCTACTTTAGTGTGTTTTATTATCTCCATGTTCAAAAGGCATAATGTAGTAAAGATCTTTTTTAATGTAGACTTATGCCAAGTGAAAAACATGGCATCTATTTCAACCTCTTTTGTTGCCTCAGAGCAAAGTCAGGGTCCATGCAGAGCACTTTTCTTCTCTAGATTGTTCTTTGTTATCCTCCTTCTAGGTCCTCAGGTGTACATTAGAAGATGCCAATGGGAAAAACCTAGTCTACTCAGGCAGAATGGTGTTGAAAGCAATCCAAGCAAGATATTAGTAAGTTTTAAATAGAGACTTATTATTGGAATGTTCATGAGATTTGACCTCAAGGGCTCAGGCTTGAACTGTGTATGAGATTACTGTTTCAAAAAAAATTATTATATAATGTTCCTTGACGTAATATAAAGGGACCAACAAATCCATCTTAGGGTATGTGACTGGATCTATATCTGATTTTTAACTGGTCTGTCCAAAAACTTTACCTCTTTCCCCAACCCCTAAATAATTAGATTAATCAATAAAATGTATTATACCAAAATGCCTATAGACTTAAGACTGGACTCAAGCTATTTATAGAAAGAAGATGTAAAACAATTGGAATGGAGTTAAAATTATAAATTAAAGTACCTTTTATAGTTTGACTTTGTACCATTTTATGGGAGAGGGGAATGACTACCTTTTTCCAGCTGCAGTTGGAGAATCGCAAAGCAACAGGTATCAACAATGTCCTCATGAATACTATAGCAAACATAATTCTGATTTTAAGTGTGGTTGGTGTTTGAGGAGACAGACATCCAACTCTGGCTTCCTGGGGCAGCAAGTTCCACAAGTTGATTCACCATTCTATTAAACCTGATTTTTATTTGCTCTTAAATGAAAGTCTTTAAAATTAGCCTGGAGGCTTACATTAACATAAAGCGGAATGGTCACAAGTCTTGAAAGTCTGTGCTAGAGGAACAATTTTGGACCCGATGAGGTGTATTCAGGTCTAGCAAATCCTCAAGGGCTGGCATAGCTTGGAATCACTACAAGTATGTTGGAAGTTATTCCTCGGCTGACCCAGGAAAATCCCAATGCTCCCAATGACCACCCCCACTCACTTGATTGAACTCCTCGTCGGCGTATATATCAATCAAGTCCACTCCTTCTGACATGGCTCCGGAAAGCAGATCGCGGGCCCGGAGAACGGACAAAGTAAGAAAGATGCCACTGCGGAAAGAGGCACGAGTTAGACGGCATGAGGGTCCTAGGTTGGAAGAAGGGGAAGGGTTGCCAACCTCCCGTCTCCAGAGACGCAGCCTCCCCAGCAGCCCAGGCTCAGCCCCACCCGCTCCGCCCCGCCCCCGGCCTCGCGCCGCCCCTCGCTCTCCCAGGCCGCCGGGGCTCGCGGGGCTCGCTGCCTATCACCCTCGGGCCAGACCTGAGCTGCGCAGCAGCTGCCCGCGGCGAGACGGGAAAGCCCAGGCCTCTGCTTCTAGGGGCCCTCGCACTGCGCTACGAAGAACGCCCAAGGCGAAGCCCACAGCCCCAGCCCAACGCACCTGCCTAGGCCCCCGGGCGGCCCCGGCTAGAATTCCCGCGGGCCCGGGAGCTCCAGCCGCTCCCGCTCCGCATCCAGGCCCCAGTCCTCGCCCCCAGCTAGGCCCGCCCCGCTCCCTGCCCACAGACCCGGCCCAGCGCCCTCGGCCCCCTCCCACAAAGGCCCGCGCGTCCCTCCGCCCGCCGACTCTGGCTGCCCCAAGCTCAACCGACCCCCTCCCCGCCTCGGCGCAGGCCCCGAGCCTTCTTCCGGCCCCGGCGGCCCCGGCCGCGCGCCCCCGTTACCGGGAATATGGCGGCGGAGGCGGCGAGTCCGAACTAGGCCCGAAGCGCGCGAACCACTCTCGGCCCCCAGGTCCCGCCTTCCCCCCCACTCCGCCACCGGCGTCACACGCACAGCCACTTCCGCCATACGCTGGGACGCATTTTCCGGCTTAGGACGCATCTTCCGCAGGGTCGGCGTCCAGGAGTTCCCGGAAGTGGCTGGGCCTCAGTCTTCCGGTACGAGTCGAGAAAAATGGCAGTGGCCACTGTGTTCCCGACGCTGGCGCGGGTGAGGAGACTGGAGTTTGTAGGGTCCTGGGTTGGACACAGTGGGGACTGAGTCTCGTCTTCCTCCGCAGTCATGGAGACCGCGGGGAGAGGTCTAGCTGCCTGATGGCCTAAAGCAAGGGCAAACCCAAGGAGAGAGAGGTCGATCCTGCAAATTAGGAAATTCAAGTCGCTTCCACCCTTCCCCGAGCCCACTGTGTGCCTGTCTTGTAGTATCGTTGAACGATCAGTCTTCCTGTGAGACCCAATTCGATGTCACTTACTTCCCGGGTGGAGCCGGCCCCACCTCCTCTGGGCGCCCCTTCTATCAGTTTTTAAGTCTCTGTTCTTCAATCTTCCCTCTATCATGATTTCACATCGCACCGTAAGATCTTCCTTTTTTTAATGTAGGTGTTTACCACTGTAAACCTATCTTAGTACTGCTTTTGCTGCATCTCATATTGTTATTTTGTATGTTGTGTTTTCTTTTGTCTCAAGTTATTTTCTAATTCCCCTTTTAATTTCTTTTTTGGTCCATTTGAACCATTGGTTGTTTAAGAGTGTGTTGTTTGATTTTCACATATTTGTGAATATTTCAGTTTCCCTTCTGCTATTGATTTCTAGTTTTATTTGGTAGTAGTCAGAAAATTTCAATATTCTTAGACTTGTTTCATAACCTGACGCGATCTATCCTGGAGAATGTTCCCAGTGTGCTTGGGAATAATGCATATTATATTCTTGCTGCTGTTGGATGGAATGTTTTGGATATGTCTGTCTGGTTCATTAGATCTGTAGTGTTGTTCAAGTCCTCTGTTTCCTTATTGATCTTTTGTCTGTATGTTCTATTCCATTGTTGAAAGTGGGACATTGACATCTATTATTGTGCTGCTATTTCTCTTCAGTTCTGTCAATGTTTGCTTCATATATTTGGGTGTTCTAATGTTAGTTGCATATATGTTTATAATTGTTACATCTTCCTGGTGAATTGACCCTCTTGTCCTTTATCTCTTGTGACAAATTTTGACTTAGGGTCTGATATAAGTAGGGGTATCTCTGCTTGTTTTTGGTTACTATTTACGTGGAATATCTTTTTTTTTTTTTTTAATCCTTTCACTTTCAACCTATGTGTAGCCTTACATCTAAAGTGATTGTCTTTGTAACAGCATATGGTTGAATCTTTTTGTTTTTTTTAGATCTATTCAGCCAATGTGTATTTTGGTTGGGGAGTTTAATACATTTATATTTAAAATAATTACTGCTAGGGAAGTACTTAACTGTTGCCATTTAGTTGTTTGTTTTCTGCTGTTTGTAGCTTCTGTATCCCTCTTTTCCTTTTTGTTGTCACCTTTTGTGTTTCATTGATATTTTTTTATTTTGTAGAGACATGTTTTGCTTCCTTATTTTCTATTGTGTATCTTCTATAGGTATTGTTTTTTAAGTTACTGTGGGGCTTACATAAGACATAATGACTATTTTTTTTTCATAATGACTATTTTGAGTTGATAACAGCTTAACTTCAATCTCATACAAAAACTGCTCTTTTACTCCTTCCCACTTTGTTATTGATGTCACAATTACATATTTTTAAATTGTGTATCTATTAACATATTTTGTAGTTCTTTAAAAAATGTTTTTGGGGAGTTCCCTGATGGTGTAGTGGCTTAAGGCTTCGGCGCTGGCGCTGTCAGCGCTGCGGCCTGGGTCCGATTCCCGGCCAGGGAGCTACCCACATACCAAAAAGCAAAAAAAAAAAAAGTTTTTGTCTTTTAACTTCTATACCAGAATTAAAAGTGATTTATGCACCGCTGCTAAGAGTATTACAGTATTCTGTATTTGTCATATTTACCTTTAGCAGTGAGCTTTGTGCTTTCATATGCTTTTGTGTTGCTGTCTAGTATGCGTTAGATCCTCTGGGCTTGAATTTGAATGTCCATTGCTTTCCCTGGATTTGGGAAGTTTGGGACCATTATTTCTTCAAATGAGCTTTCCACTCCTTTCTCTCTGTTCTTCTGGGATGTCTCATAAGTCTCTTGAGTGTACTTCACTCTTTTACATTCTTTTTTCTTTTCCTTCCTCTGTTAGGTAATTTCAAGTGACTTGTCTTCAAGTTCACTGATTTCTTCTGCTTGATCAAGTCTGCTGTTTAACCCCTGTAGTGAATTTTTAAATTCAGTTGTATGTTTCAGTATCAAAATTTCTCTTTGGTCCTTTTTAATATTTCTCTTTGTTAATAATTCTCATTTTGTTCCTGCATTGTTTTTCTGCACTTATTGAACATCTTGATGGCAGTTATTTTGAATTCTTTGTTGGGTAATTCATATACCTCTGTTTCAGGTCAATTTCTGAAGATTTATTTTATTCCTTTGATTGGGCCATGTTCCCTTATTTTTGCATCCTGTTACAACTTTGTGTTGGGATCCATGCATTTGAAAAAACAGCCACCTCTCCCAGTCTTTTTGTACTGACTTCAGCCCTGCTAGAGATTCTGGGGGCCTCTCAATTCTTTTGAGTGGGTATGTCTTCTCTGGATTTGCACCTGTCCATTCCCAATGAGAGGAATTTGCTGGCTTCACTTATCAGGATCTTAATCTCTTACTTCCTCTGGTGTCTGTCTGTACTGAAGAGCCTCTCAGCTCTCCTGTTCTCAGCCCTCAGGCTTCTGTAGTATCCCAGGTGTATTGTAGAGTTGATGTCTCTGTCGGTGAAGGAGAATGTGGTGCTTCCTGTTCTGCCATTCTGCTTACACCACCACCTTCTCATCACATCTTGATAGTTTTTGCCTTTCTCTAGATTAGGAGATCTAGAGAGCCCTTGGGGGATTAGGGTCCATGCCATCGCTTTATGCTCAGATCTCAACAGAGGCAAGTGACTAGAATACAAACCATACCATAAGAATTTTAAGGGAATGTGAAGGAAGGAGAAAATATTTCTGCTGGAGAATTTCTGGAAGGGCACTGGTCTGGTTGCTGTTAACAGACTGTAGCTACTATTTGGGTAACAAGTTTTTAAACTTCTCTGAGCCTCATCTTCCTGGGCTGTACATTGGCATCAGTATCAGCATAATTTCTTAAAGACTGAGTGCGATCGAAGGCCTCTAGCACCTAGTGTGTTGAGTGAATGACAGTGATATTATCTGCTGTAATTATGAAGATGTTTGTGGTTTGTTTCAGATGCTTGCTCTGTCAAGGCGCCACGTAGTCTCTCCTTTGCTCAGCATGACATCATCCAGACGCTTCTACAGAGGTGACAGCCCGACAGATTCCCAAAAAGATATGATTGAAATCCCTTTGCCTCCGTGGCAAGAGCGAACTGATGAGTCCATAGAAACCAAAAGAGCCCGCCTGCTCTATGAGAGCAGGAAGAGGGGCATGCTGGAGAACTGCATTCTTCTTAGGTAAGGGGATGGGTTTTGGTGCCTCTTCTGTTTGATTGGAGACTGACTTTCAAATTCTTTCTCTCTTTTTCTCATTCTTAGCCTCTTTGCTAAAGAATATCTGCACCACATGACAGAGAAACAGCTGAACCTCTATGATCGCCTGATTAATGAGCCCAGCAATGACTGGGACATTTACTACTGGGCTACAGGTACTGGGCGTGATAAGCCGCATAATGTGAAAAATAGAATGACTTGGGCCTATTTGAGTCTAGAATTACATCCTAGGCAAATTTTTTTTTCCTTTTACTTATGCAAGAGACCCTTAACCCAGATGCTTCATATTTTTCAAAAGTGTGCAAAATTTGTTTTATTAGTTAAGGTTCTTTGCTTGCAAGCAAGAGAAATCTATTCTGTGTAACTTGAGGAAAAACGGAATATAGTGAAATCGTGTGGGAAGCTCACAGTGTCAGAGGCTGAGAATGGCGTGGAACCCATTATAGACAGCTCTGTAGCCTACAGAGCCTAGTTCTTCAGTGATCTCATCCTGGCACTGCCTCTGAGGAATAAGTTCTCACTGTGAGTGGTGAGGATTAGCTTTGGCTGCAAGTAAAAAAAAATCCAAAACAATGGCTTAAGCAAGACTGAGCTATATTCCTCTTCCTCATAATAGCGTGCAGGGTAGGCATATAGAGGGGTTTCAGAAACGCAGGAGGTCCAGATTTCTATCGCCTTACTACTCCTTTATCCCTAATGTGTGTCATTTCCCTTGTGATCCAAGGTGGCTGCTGAGGCCCTATCTGCTATGTCCACATGTCAGCCAAGAGAAAAGTGTGTAGAAGAGCACACCCCATTCTTTATGGGTCTTTCTCAGGAAGTTAGACACTGTACTTCCACTTACGTTCCACTGGTCGTAGAGTAGTCCCATGCCTGCACCTCACCTTACTGAAGAAATAATACAGTCTACTCCATGTGGCTAACTAAAGTGAGGATTCTGTTATTAGGGAAAAATGAGAGAATAGATAGTAGGGGATATCCATTTCTGTCCCACTCTGGGTCTTCTGCTTTTGTGTTTCCACTCAATATTTGATTCATAAAGTAGAAACCATTTGATAGGCTCCAAGTATAAAATGGTGATAATAGATTTGTACTCTGGTATTGTGTCTAAGAAATTGCCTGATCTAAAGTCAACAAAGATTTTCTCTATTTTCTTCTGGTATTTTATAGTTTTAGAATCAGCTATTTATAGTATCTCAAGGAAAAAACAAATTCTGTTTGGATTTTAATTGAGGTTGTATTAAATCAGTAGATGAATTTGGGAAGATTCTTTTAGCAATTCAGAATTCTTGGCTCTGTATCTCCATGTTTTAGGTCTTCTTTGATTTCTTTTTTTTTTTTGCTTTTTGGTATGTGGGTAGCTCCCTGACTAGGGATCGGACCCAGGCCACAGCGCTGACAGCGCCATCGCCGAAGCCTTAAGCCACTACACCATCAGGGAACTCCCTTCTTTGATTTCTTTAATCAGTGTATTATCTGTTGCTGCATAACAAATGTCCCCAAAACTTCCGGGCTTAACACAGCCCACATTTATTATCTCGTGGTTTTTGTGGGTCTGGAATTCAGGCATGCCTTAGCTGGCTCCTGTGCTTCCGCCTGTCACGAGATCGCCATCAAGGTGTCAGCCCAGGGTCTGGGTCTCATCTGGAGGCTCAACTAGGGGAGAATCTGCTTCAAGCTCTCTGGTGTTGGCAGAATTTAGTCCCTTGTGGGCTCCTCAGTCCTCACTGTCTGTCACCTAGAGACTGCCTTCTGTTCTTTGTTACAAGGGCCTCTCCCACATAGCAGCTTGCTTCCTCAGAGTGTACAAACCAAGAAGGCAATAGAGTCTACTAGCAAGATGGAAGTTCCAGTGTTTTATAACCTGATCACATCAGTGACATTCCATCATCTGCCATGGTCTATTGGTTAGAAACAAGTCATCAGGTCCAGCCGCATTCAAGGAGAGGGGGGTCACCCAAGAGCATGATATCAGGAGGTGGAGATAATTGGGGGCCATCCTAGAAGTCTTGCCTGATACAATCAGCATTTTATAGTTTTAAGCATAATTTACTAAATGTATACCTAGGTATTTAAATATTTTGGTGCCATTTTCAGTGGTACTTAAATTTTTTTTCAACTTCTTCAGTTTTTCATTGTTGGTAGAATGTAGAGAGATACAATTGATTTTTGTATATTGACTTTGAATATTGAGTTAGTGTTTCAGGGTGAAAAGAGGGTGGAGATGAGCAGCATACTTCTGGACTCCCTACCACTAGACTGAGGCCAGCACTCTCATTTCTGTATTCTTGGTGCCTGTGTCCACTCAGATCTGGTTCTCCAGGTTCCTGTCGCCTTTTTTTTTTTTTTTTTTTTTTTTGCTTTTTGGTATGTGGGTAGCTCCCTGACTGGGAATCGAACCCAGGCCGCAGCACTGACAGCGCCAGCGCCGAAGCCTTAAGCCATACACCATCAGGGAACTCCCTCCTGTCGCTTTTGCATGCCACTAGGAGCCTTCCAGTAAATTCCTTTTGGTTTAAGTTCACTAGAGTTACTAGTTCCTGTCATAACCAAGGACCTTTACTGCAGGAACTTAATAGATTAGAAGGGGAAACAATACTCAGAAAACAGCTGAAATAGCAAATGCCGAACAAAGTAGAACAGCTGAAATTGGATAAGCTAGAGGTCGGCAAACTTGTTCATAAAAGACCAGTCTCGCTGCCATATGGTCTCTGCTGCACCTACCTAACTCTGCCATCATGGCACACAAGCAGCCATGGGCAATTTGTAAGCCAGCGGGAGCAGCTGTCCCAATAAAACTATTTGCAGATGCAGACTGCTGTCACTGGCCCTCTGCTGTCACTGGCCCTCTCCGGGTATAGGCTACTGTGTATATTTAGAGAAACAGTGGAGACATCGCGTATCTATGGAGGCTCTTGGCCAAGGGCAGGGTTTCAGGTTTCACGATCTTCAGGCCTGAGTATTGACTGACTGACATCGTACCTTCTGCCCATTCTTCCCTTGCAGAAGCAAAACCAGCCCCAGAGATATTTGAAAACGAAGTCATGGCACTACTGAGAGACTTTGCTAAAAACAAAAACAAAGAGCAGAGGCTGCGTGCCCCAGATCTCGAATACCTCTTTGAAGAGCCACGCTGAACTGTGCTCCACTGCCTGCCGCGGGGGTTCAGTCCGTGGACCCTAACTGCTGAGGATGGATGCTGACCTTGACTTCCTGCCCACCCAGACCGCTCATCTTGCCTCAAAGGATGGACCCACCTCTCTCCCTGGACGTGTATGTGTTCAGTGTGATTCGTTCGAACACTTATTCAGTCCCAGGCCTCAGCAGCCTGGCTGTCTCTCTGGCAGGCCTCTGCCACAGGAGGGCACTGTGGGGCAGCAACCAGGCCTGCTCAGTGCAGAGGCAGCCCGTGCTGTAGGAGAGCTTCCCCGAGCAGCCCAAGGCTTTGTCCAAGTGTACCCCACCACACCAGTCCAGCCCAGGATGGTTCCTCCTGCCCAGGGAAGCTATCCAAGCCCCTGAGCTGAGTCCCTCAAAGGCACAGTGGGCAGAGGGCAGTGAGCAGGAGTGGGCGGGGGGGTGCTGTTTAGGAGTCAGCGTCCTCCTTGTCACATTTCCTCTGCAGTGCCCACGGTGTAAGCCGAACGAGAATTGACTATTAAAGAATGTTTTCAGAAGGAGAATTGCGATCTCCCAACCCTCACACAGTTATTTCATTTTGTCTGCTGTATAATCCGTACTCGTGTCTGTAGTTTTACAAGGTTGCCATAGGATTTATTTCTGTAGCACTGTGCCAAACTTTGTCTATATTTCTATAGTCTTTTTTTAGTTGACAGAATATCCTAAGGTATTGAAAGTGTTTAGCTCTAGGGCCAGGAGACTTCTGTGTTATTAGGGGTGGCCTCACTGGGGAGCTTTAGCCCTCGGAGCCGTGATCATGTCTGAATGGTCGTCACTTAGACCGGGCCAGCACCGCCTAAAGGTGTGGACCCGAGGAAGGCAGGCCAGAACTGATACGCAGGTGGTTGGTGATCCGAAGGGACGTGTGCAGGGAGGAAGTGCACATTTCCCGCATTGTCGAGCTGCGGGTTCCCATGGAGAAGAGGGATGAGATCCAGCCTTGACTTGCGTGATCTCGTTAAACTCCACAGCAGTCCTGTAGACAGGCGGTGGTATACCTGTTTTGTAGATGAGAAAGGGGGCTCAGAGAGTGTCTTTTTTCCAAGGTCAAGTACCTATTCTGTAAACAAGCCAGAACCTCATCGAGGTTAGTCTACCTCCAAAGCTCATGTGCTTTCTACTACGACACACTACCTTACTGGTGGACACTTAGTAAAAGTCTGTACTTTGAAAAGTTAACAGGAAACGTGACAGGTTTGAGACGTGTCATGTGGGGGACAGGTAGCTGCCAGGAGTTTCCCCAAGGAAGCACTTGGTCACCTAGGGTCCCTCTTGTGAGTGAGGAAGCAGTGCAGGCACTGGTTACAAGTTCAAATCCTGGATCCATGGCTTACTTTCTCGGTAAGTGCATAGGCCTGAGCCTCGATTTCCTCATCTATGAAGTGGGGATGGTGACACTCTCTATTTTAACGGGTGGTGAGGATCAGAGAAGGGATAAAGCATGAAGTGTTCTTATGTGGTCCCCAGCACACAGTAAGCACTCTGTGGATACTAGGTGTCTGCGTTTGGTCACAGCCTCAGTCTGAGACTGAAAACCTGTCTTTTCACAAACTGCCTGGCACGTCAGAAGGTCACCAGAGCGACATGCAGGACGGGCTCATCTGCAGAGAGAAAGCCGAGCCTATTACAGAACCGCGGGGTGTCTCACCAGCCAGCGAAGATGGGAAGGAAAATGGACACCACTGAAGAGACCTTGATGGCAAAATCTGTAGCACTCACTTAAGCAAGGAACAGGGGTGCGATGCAGGAGGCAGAACCAGGGCAGATGAGATCGATGTCACCCCGGGCGCGTCTTCTCTCAGGGGGCCTCATTTGATGTACTGTGGGGAGCATGTTGAACAGGCAGACGGTTTCTAGGGAGAGATATATCTGGACTGTAAGAAGTGCACATGATTTGGGCAGTGACTGGCTCATCCATCCTGGACGTTTACGCAACACACCCCAGTAGCCAAGTATGCATTTGGGGCTTTTTTTCCTTGCTGGGGTTTGATCTCTCCTGACCCTGATTTCGTCTCGTTTAACATGATGTTCATCTGCTGCTGCTTCTACCTGGGCATGGCATGCTTCTGGAGGAATTGTTTTTTCTTCCCTGGCTGCTGGCTTGTATCATCTCTGAAAGTGAAGGATCTTGCTAACTTCAGCTGCTCATTGTCAGACCCAGGGGTGCTATGTTAACAGTTGTTCCCTTTATTAGGCATTAAGTAAAACTAGACTGGTCACAGTGCATTTAAAAAAAAGTTAATATAAACCTATAGCAGCGGCCAGTGGCCCCCCAGGGGTCCGCGATGAACCGAAGCTAGACGCTCAGGTGGACACATCTCTTGCCCACTGACTTTGTTCAGGCCTCTGCCAGGCCGATGCGCGGCTGGCCCTGCCCTGGCCCAGCTGAAGTGGTCTCGAGAATCCTCTCTCCAGGCTCCGTGGGACACATCACACTGGCTCAGTCAAGGCTGTTCTCCTCCCATCATTTCCTCACTTAAACCATTTTAAGCCTTCAAAATCCAGAAGTCACACACCTTTTGCCCGAGCTCTGTGCCTTAGATGGGGCAAATCTGTTGTGGGTCACGGCAGAGGTGCTTGCTGGCCTCGGGCATCATCTGGAGGTTGTCTGGTCTGTCGGCTGCCGCAGAAACCTGGCTCCGATTTTCAATAGCACGGGGGGAAAGAGAGGTCCTCTGGGGGCGTTGAGAACCTCACATTTAGCCTTCAGTCCCTCTGCTGCTACTGTGGCTAGGCAGGAAGGTTCCCTGGTACAGATGCTTGAGCAGCCTTAAATGGCCGG